>JAFMSR010000002.1:47670762-47947705 GCA_022818135.1 Saxidomus purpurata
ATCATGATCTACATTTTTAAGTTAAAAATTCAATTCTTCAGTACTTATTTGAAAACGATATAAGAAGGAGTGTAAGCAGAGACCGGCTGCTTATTAAAAACAATTCATGATGTAGAAAGAAGACTACATATAACAACAGTGAATCTTACCACGGTATCTCACCCACAACAGAGACAGATATACCTCAATACCATCCAACACACCACTCCCCCCAAGTTTATAGTTTAAAATATTAAATATATAGAAATCCAGATAATATAGCCTATATTTTAGAAAAATATGGGTGTAAATGTATATTTAAAACTTATTTTAGTACTGGTTATTATGTACAGATACAGATTAGCTATTTGGATAGCTATTGTATAATTCTTTTAGCTAATATGGAGATGAAAAATGAGAATTCTTGTGACATACTATTCAGAATTTGTGTTTGAAGTGAAATATAATGTTAAAAAAAAAATAAAAAATTAAAAAATTAAAAAATTTAGCTCCAGTGGTCTGACTACTTGGATACAAATTTTACTTCTAAAGATTCAAAAATATATTATCTACTAATTACCTTTGGTTTAATTAATTGCATTAATGAATTGTTCTATTGGATTTTACCAATGAAACTGTTATGAAATAAGGGAAGTGGTGTGTGTCAAGTATTTATTTAATTTGTGATAGTAATGTAGACTAAATTTTGTCTGTCATTTCACAGTCTACAATGTACCTTTCAAGTAGTCTATATACTGAACTACTTAGGGCCTTGCTTGGACCAAGTATATTTGTTATAGTGAAATCAAGTCCAAGTTTGACCATTCCAGTTTTAAATATCTGTCTCTGTGTGGTGAAAGCTGTGCAGTCAAATAACCAGTGAGGGGTGTCATATTCCATACTACACTGGGGGCAAATTGGGTCAACTCCCAATATGTACTGACCTGCATTAGCAGGTAGCAAGTTTGCGCCCAGTCTCAGCCGTGTAATTGATTTGTCAACTTTGTATTTAGAGGAGTATTCCATTGGTCGGCTGAGCCCCACTGAGGTTCTGCGAAAAGTGTTCCTGAAGGATTTATACTTCAGTTCTTCTCGCCATCTTCCAAGGACAGTGGTTCGAATCCTGGCATAGACCTCTGTGGGGGAGTATGGAATATCTAGGGTGACTGCAGCCAAACCCAGGCCCAGTTTAGCAGCACTATCAGCTCTCTCATTGCCAGATATACCTATATGAGCTGGGCACCACACAGTGGTGACTGATAAGCCTAAGTTTAGACACTGATTTTATATATTTTTTATTTTAGATAGCAGTTCTGGTCTTGACTGACTGTTATCAGATATCATTGAAATCAGAGATGAAAGAGAGTCTGAAAATATTGCAACTTTTTTTGGTTTATGTTTTGTTACCCAGCTCAGGGCAGTTTCTATGGCAACCATTTCTGCTGTGTATATGGAGCAATGATTTGGTAGTCTGTCAATAATAGTGATATCATTGTGTGGGATTACAACAGCTGAAGCAACTAGTCCAGAATCAGGGTTTTTAGACCCATCTGTGTAAATATGTAAATGACTAGAGTATTTATTATTCATGTAAATTTGTGTTTCCAACTTTGCGAGGTGCGGCAAGTCGGATTTGTTAACTTTATGTTGTAAAGTAATGTCAACATCTGGCAAGGGGAGAGTCCAAGGCTCTGATCCCCTGGGCGTGTGTTCAGCCACAGTCATATTCTGTATACCACACCCCTCTGCCAGTTCTTGGGTCATGGCTCCAAAGGGTAACACATAATTTTTAAAACATGACCTGACAAAATATCCCTGGCCTATAATTTTATTTACTGGATTATCTGCTCTAGTCCTGACTCTTGCCCAGTACTTGAGAATCTGTTCCTGGCGCCTCAATCTAAGGGGTTGTACCCCAGCCTCCAGTTCGAGCAGGTAGGCAGGAGTGGAAGGGAGTGCACCCAGAACAACCTCAGGGCCTTGTTCTGGATGACGTCAAGCTTTTTGAGAAGTGTTAGACTTGCACTAGTATAGATCTGTGCACCATAATCTATTTTTGAACGTATGAGAGACTTATATAATAATAGTAGACTTCTTTTATCTGAGCCGAAATCTGTATATCTGAGTTTCTTCATGACCTGTAAGTCTCTCTGGCACCTAGTAACCAAATCTCTAATATGTTGCTCAAATGTAAGTTTTTTATCTAAAGTTATACCTAAAAATTTGGCAACTTTTTCAAATTTGATGGGTGTGCCGCCTAATGTAACGTTCAAAGTGTGCTGTTTTTGATTCCCAAAAAGTACACCTACTGTTTTTGCTTCTGAAATTTTGAAACCCCAATTTTTGGCCCATCCCCATAGTGAGTCCAGACCAGCCTGTGCATCTCTGGCTAGTTTAACCAAATTGGACCCAGTCTTCCAGGTTCCAGAGTCATCTGCGAACTGGCTTATAACCATCCCTGATTCCTTGAGAGTTTCAGGGAGCCCATTGATTATAAGAGAAAATAACAATGGGGAAAGGATCGCGCCTTGAGGAGTACCTCTCTCTAGCTCGACCTCATCCTGGACTTGAACCCTAACCTTTCTACCCTCCAGGAAGGACCTGAGGTACTGGAAGCAGTGCCCAGTAATACCGTACTGCTTTAATTTGTATATAACCCGGAATGACCACGTTAGGTCGAAAGCTGCCGTCAGATCTAGAAAAATAGCCAAAACTGATCTGGACCTGTTTTTTGCTGTTATTATATCATGTTGTAGCCTCACCAACTGATCAAGGGTACTTCTCCCCTTGCGAAACCCTGATTGATATGGGTTCAAGATGTTTTTAGACTCTAAGAGATACTTGAGTCTGGCTTTCACCATGCTTTCCATAATTTTACCTGCATGGGATGTGAGGCTAATGGGCCTATATGATTTAGGCTCAGCTGGATTCTTACCAGCTTTATGCAGCGGTATAACACAGGCCTCCTTCCAAGCCACCGGGTACACACCCTCCACCCATACCCTGTTGAAAAGTGCAAGCCACAATCTCAGCAAGGAATTAGGCATATGAAAAAAAAAAGTCAGTGGAATACCAGCGGTTTCCAGTGGAATTCCACTGGAACAGTAATTTCTTGGATTATTCCACTTGAATTCCAGTGGTATTACCACTGACATTCCACTCACAGTGGTGTCCTCTGGAATTCCAGTGGTATTACCACTGACATTCCATTCACAGTGGAGTCCTCTGGAATGCCAGTGGACTTCACTGGAACCAAATTTTTATCAATACCACTGGCTTTCAACTGACCAGTGGCATTATTATGAAATTTTACTGTAATGTAAAACAATCAAAATGAGAATGTGCAGTTTGACCTAGATGACCCATATTAAAATCTGACCTAGATATCATCAAGATAATCATTCTGACAAAGTCTCATAATTCAATAAAAAAAATGCAACCTCTATTGCATACGCACAATGTTTTTCTAGAATTTTCTGATTTGACCTAGTGACATATTTCTTAACCACAATTGACCCTAGATTTTATCAAGGCAGTTAGTCTTGCCAAATTTCATGAACATTCAGTCAAAAATGCAGGTTCCATCGTAATGATTTTTCTATGATTTGACTGAGTGACCCATATCCAAACTGGACCCAGATTTTATCAAAACAATTATTCTGACCAAGTTTCATGAAAATCCAATTACAAAATGCAGCCTCCATTGCATACACAAGGTTTTTCTATGACTTTATCTGGTGACCTAGTTTTTAACTGCAGATGTCCTATATTGGAACTCGACCTAGATTTTATCAACGCAGTCAATTTTACAAAATTTCATGAAAATCCAATGAAAAATGCCACCTCTATTGATACACAAGGTTTATCTATTATTTGACCTGGTGACCTAGTTCTTGACCTTGGATTACCCATATTCAAACTTAACCTAGATTATATCAAGACAATCATTCTGACCAAGTTTCATGAAAATCCAATGAAAAATGCTACCTCTTTTTCATACACAAGGTTTTTTAATGATTTGACCTATTGACCTAGTTATTAACCCCAGATAAACCATATTTGTACTCGACCTAGATTTCATCAAGACAGTCATTCTGAATAAGTTTCATGAACCTAGATTTCATCAAGACAGTCATTCTGAATAAGTTTCATGAAGATCCAGTGAAAAATGCTGCCTCTTTTGCATTCACAAGGTTAAGTGTGGATGAATGACAGACAACAGACACCAGGCAATCACAATAGCTCACCTTAAGCACTTTGTGCTTAGGTGAGCTATCAAGTGAGGGTGGTTTAATTTAATTCTGATTAAGAAAATTATAACTTTATATGCTTTATTAGCAGTATCACAATATGTGTAGCTTAACTATACCAAATTAAAAGTGTATACATTCCTGAATGAACTGAGTTAATGATCTTCAATAAATAAATATCTAGTACTTTAGCAAAAATGCTCATTTTCTATACTAAATAAACAATAAACTGAAACCAGCATGTTACAAAGTCTGGGACACTTAATCCTTATCCAAGGCCTACACAGAAGTACCGTTTAACAAACATAACCTATGTAATACAGTTTGAAACATTTACCGAACAATCATGAATTTGTGTATCAGGTTTTTAACATGACTTTTCAGTAAATGTTTTCAACTGAAGATATTTGTTATTCACTACATGGTATGTCTACCAAGTTTTACTTAATTAAGTTAAGTTGCAATGAAACATAAAAATTATGTCCGAGGTTTAGTTATTTTCATCAGTACACATTTCTTCATCATGTTTTCAGAAGGTTAAGTTTCATCACTTGCTCAGATTTGGTCTGCTTGAGCATGATGTGTGTTCTTGTTGAGAATTTTTTTCAATATTTTGAAATATTCTGTCATATGAACATAGCACTGCTTTTCACACATGTATCTACAAATGTCATTGGAACATTATCAAACATGATGAACTGCACAGTAGCAATTTTTCCACTCTCAAGTAGCATGGTATACTAGTTTCTACTCTGAAATATTCCTGGGGGTAGAAGACCTCTTTTCCTCTCTGGTATTTTACCGCAGCTGCTTGCTCAGAAATCACTGGCTTTGCTGTTTGTCTCTTTTAAGGTGTATCAACTGGTTTTTTAGGCATGGAAATGGTCTTACCACCAACTTTGCTGTCCCTGAAATCACATTTTTCTATCAACATGTGCATATAAAAGTCATTATATTGATATTTGAGAAAAAGCTTTGAAAAAAGACCTGCTTGTACTAGTATATACACTGACTATTCTATTTACAGTTGCACTTCTAAAAAAAAAAAAAGTTATTCAGTGTCATGGTTTTTAAACGAAAATATTCATAACTTCAAATCATCCATGTATATAAATAGACTTTGACAATTAGTTTATACTAATTATTTTAGCTTGATTGTGAAGAAAGCTTGTAGCTTATCGAGTCACTCTCGAGTCTGTTTCCTGGAAAAACAAGTACTGGTGTCATATGAAGAGGTACGGTCGTGACCTTGGTGGGGCTCGAACCCGCAACCTCTGGGATGAGCGGCAGACACCTAAACCTCTACACCACCACTCACTTTGACAATTGATATATCATACTTGTACATACTCTTACCTGGTAATCCTTGAAGACAGGCGATCAACCAGTACTTTCAGTGTATGTTTTTTCCATGTATTTTACAAGTCTTGGCGGAGCTTTAGTTTATCCAACTGCTAAACTTGACTGCAATGAAGAAATCAACAGACTTACCCTTTGTTTGTTTTAATACAGCTAATACAGCTAGTGTACATCATGTTTTTGTGTGTGCTTCATGTCCAAAACCCCTGGCAAGAATTGAATGAAACTTCACAGGAGTCAGTTGTAGTGATTGGTATCAAACCTATGTGTGCATGCTCTCATTACGCGCCGCCAGGAGGCGGTGCGTGTATTGGAATGCAGAAAGTAAAATACCCATGGGGTGACGTAACTACTTTTAGACTGTAGAATGATTTCACAGTGTGTCTTTGTAACAAGCGGTCTTTTGATTTGAGATCGCGAACCAGTCTAAATTTTACGGAAATAGCCGAGTCTAAATTTTACGGAAATAGCCGATTTTAAACGAATGACTACGAACGACTGAGATTCTGCCGACGGGTAGCGGCTAAAGATAGTCTTTTAAACCGACTTTGAAATGTTTTTCTAACAGATATTTGAATATACTTTACGAAACTACCAAGCTTATGATGTGTCCACTTCTTATTTAAAGTGTCTGGGAAGTTAAATTTGTTTGTTTACATAAAGTTGTACCGCCATTTCGAAACAAACGTCTGTATTGGTGAATAACGAAGTTATACGCTATGAAACTCGATGCCTCAATAGCGCAGTGGAATGTATCCCCGCTTGGCACGAAACCTCGCCGGAGTGGAATTAAATTTATTTTTTTTATATAGTGGGGAACAAATTAATTCATATCTTGGAAATAATTTTTCTTTCGTACAAGAATAATATAAATTGAAGCAAATTTATATGTTAGAATTCTAGACTTAGGAAAAAAAAAAAAAAAAATTATTTCAATGTTTTGTACTTCAATAATGTGACAGGAGCCAATTTCCATACAGAGGAAACAATGCCTATATAGACTTGACGTAGAATCATCTTTTTTAGCATTAAAATTAAACATTAACAAATGGTCAGCCTTATACAAAATTAGAGTGCAAAAAGATTAGGTTTGGTTAATCACCATACATTAAATCCAACATTACTAATTATCGCAACCCCCACTCCATTTGGCGGCGTTCAAACATTTGACTTGTCATGTTTTGTAAAGATTATTTTTCAGAGCTATGGACCTTTGTTCCTTTTCAATACAGTACATATAAACATTTTTTGTGCAGCTTCATCTTTGTTTTGAACCCCTCTTCAAGAATTGAATTTCACCAGAGTGATTGGTACCCAGACTAGTTGTATTACAATATAATCAAATGCTTTAATTCCCATTCAAATGCCTTAAATTAGTTATATCACAATCAGTTCTATTTTTTTCTTAATTTCACCAATGACACATATTTCTTTAGTCCTTGATTATGATAAATACTAGTGAATTTCCAAATGTTAATGCACTGAAAAATGAGACGCAGATACTGAAATAGTTACCTGTCAGTCTGTCACTGTTGACATGCCCTGTGCCATGATCGATGTTTTTCCGATACGAATTCTAGGACTCGAATCCAACATACCAAGTTGTGAAAAATGATGTCTAAGCAGGTGCACATTCATAGTCTGTTGGGTAACCACCTAAGAAAGCATAAAACAATTTACTGTTAGTATCATTTTTGTCTATTGTTATCATGTTATGACAACAATTTTTCATAAAACAACTTACCATGAATTCTGTACATTCTTACAAATTATTAGAATATATTTTTAGTGACAATGAATGAGGTCTATCAGATGATATCCACATTATCAATTATAACATAAAGTCAGGATCGGAAGGTCCTGGATCCCAACTAATGCTAAGTAAGGCAAGACACAGTTAATTAAAGAAAATTATTGTCCAATGTTCATTGTTGTATAATAATTATTAATCAAATACCGGTAATTGATTCGCCGAAAGAATCATGTATATTCAGCCAATAATCTTGTAAAAACTGTTTAAAAATAGCTAAAGGGACAAATAATGATAATATTTACTTAAAGTCGGCAATATACAAATCATAACCATTCTAAAGCTCACGCAAGCTTTTGAACTGAGCATGCAGGTGCATGTTGGTGAACTTTGCTTATGGTGGTTTTACTGTGGGAGAAACTAGAAATCCCAGAGAAAACCTACCTGTGTGATAATCCATGATACCATCTGGTGACCACCCTACCATCTCATATACTACCAGGACGGGATCGAACACAAATAGCATTGATGAGAAGCGAGTGCACAAAGCACCGCGCTAACTGGACAACCCTAAAAAAATAATCAGAGAATCATTCAAAGTTTCAAGTTAATCACTTATAATACCAGTACAGTTGTTCCATATTAGTTGTAGATAGAATTAACGATACTTTAAAACCATAACAGACATTAATAATGTGATATTCTAACATTGAAAATTGCCAGCAACTTCTGCATTAGTGACTAAAATGGTCCCTGGTTTAAATCCTGGCTGGTGCACTGGAAATTTCAGAAATGCTTCTCATTGTTTCAGACTTTCCCAATTACAGATGAACTGGTAAGAAACCCAGATATCAGCATGTGAAAGGACCAAGGGGTCTATCCGTAAAATGAGCTAGGGTCTCAGTAGTCTAACTATTTCGACTTTGAAGGCAAACCGAATTTATAGGCTGATATTTTATAGTTGTTCACCTTCTAGGGTGTGCCACAGTTATAAAATATCAGATCTGTGAAAGGGGTCACACTGAAACGCCAAATTAATTAGGCTAGGGTCTCAGGTACCCTGATCCCCTTGTATCTGCATCTGTCTCTTCAACATGCACCTGTCAGGAGTCCTGGCAAATTCACCCAGAGAGAAGTCCCAATCAAAGAAAAAAAGGTTCATCAATATTAACCTCAAAATAAGGTACAATGATAAAATGATACAAGGGACTTAAAACAATCATTCAGACAAAATACAACACTGCTGGTGTTATGCATAATAAAACATAAATTAAATAAACAACTTTTGGTTGACCAAAATAGTAAACATGGAGAACATTTTCAACTTGACAGGAAGTGTCATAAATGCTTGAAATGCCAAAATTCAAGTATGCACAACAATTCTGTGAATGTAAACTGTGCCAAAAGCATCAGTGTTTATCAAAATTATAATGACAAATGGATTTTAACAATGGAATGACTTATTTACGCTAAAATTCAAGGTAAGCTATATCATGCAAGTAACAACTTTCGGACAGTAGATATTTCGGACAGTCAGTCATTTCAACATTTTCGATGTTGATTCTTTATTGATCGAGTCTCGAGGGCGATTTATAGCATCTGTAAGAACTTTATTATGCACTCCAGATTATATTTATTAGTATAAATGTCATAATTATCCAGGTCCAAAACGTTTTTGGGACGAAACGTCTTGTGGGCGAAACGATATAAATTTACTTACACATATCGTGTATGCAACATAGATGATGCAAAACATTCCCCTTCGTGTTTAACTTGTATGAAGACAGCAATCACTGGCATTTTCTTGTCCTTTGCAATAAAACTTTCGTCATTGTTTCAATCACAATCTTTCAGCATGATTAAGAGGGGGCGCCATTTTACAACTACAGACACTTTTTGTGACGTAATCAAGAGGCGCGAGCTTTTAAGTGGGAGACATTGTTATTTTTACGTTTTATACATTATAACATGTTTCATCATTTTGCTTCTGTTTGCTGCGGTATTATTTAAATCACTTTTTGTGTTTGATAAAAATCACGAGAACTGATTATTTTGCGAGAATTAGGTGGGGAGAAGCTGTGCACACAAAAACGAATTTAGATTGGTTAATAGAATTAAACTAGCCAATGAAATGTGTCCTTAGTAAAGATGACTCGCCGCGCTAATGGCTTTCCTGCCAGGGGCGGACTTGATTTGCTACAAACCGGGGTACGCCGATCACATGATCGGGTTACACCGCTCACGTGACTTCACGATAGCCGCCATGTGACAGGCTTACACGGCTGGTTAGTGCCCTAGTACCAAACAAGGGACAACCGGCTACAAAGATAGCTGCCTCCATACTAAGTTTGTTTGTCACTGCGGCTACCATCACACATATAATTGTTGAAGATGATAATGAGAAAACTAATTAAAATATGCATATTTTAGTATATTCCGTTCTCTCTTGTTCCTAATATCGTACCTGAACTGTTCCGCCATTTTGTATTCTTCCGCAGCGGGGTACGCCTATCGAAAAAATCGGCGTACGCCGTATGCCCCGGTTTGCGTTTGCCGGCACGTGACACTAGTCTAATCAAGTGAGTTGCCCTTTGACATGTCACCAGCCGTTTTCAATCAAGTGCTACCGGCGTAAAGTAGTACCCAACCGGCGTAAACGGCGTAACCAAACAAGTCCGCCCCAGGTAGAACCATGGCAGACGAAAACAAACGATTTGTTGATCATCGGTACATACTCTGACACAGATTGTAGAACCAAAGTTGGAATCGTTTTTCAGAGGCTACCTGGGACTCAAGGGCTGTTCAGAATTTTGAAGCTTGGAGGTATTCTCAAAAATATGTTTGAATGCTCGTGTTCTGAATCTTAAAATTGCAAATTATTTCTCTTAAATTATTGATCAGGTCGGACATCCGGGCATTTACCGTTGCGCGCACCTGCTCAGGCATAGCAACGCCGTCCGAGGTGAAAACAACCGCCATCTTGTTAGTTAATAATGTATAGAGCGAAGTCCGTGTAATGTTATAAAATTATTTGATTAAAGCAAGGTCTTTCAAATAGTATTTGAAAGACCTTGATTAAAGTATAAATATTCAGCAGTTATGACGAGTTTTTTATATGCAAATGACACCAATTTCTGTTTTCTGTTTGTTTCTATCAAAAGGAAAAGATATTTTTCATTCTTAAATGTGTAAGAAATGTAAATGTATCGAAACGATCTAGATCTACGCATGCACATCACTTACAAACTATTCAATTATGGACGATATTATTTCCATTGACGATTAAAACTTGCCTCCGAAAATGAGATCACAAATGCTCCATCCAATTACTATATCTTAAATGAGGTAGAAATTCACAAGCATGCTATCCTAGCTTTTTTCATGAAACGTTTTCTTGTGGGTAGAATCTATAGTTTTAAGAATTATCTAATTTAAGATCGCAAGTCAAAATAGTTCTCTCGATTTTATTCTAGTTGAAAACAAAATGTTGACGTAAATCTATTAAAAAACAAAACTCTTTTATGATTAAAATCACGATATCTACCTAAATACGTGTCCAATTTCACTTATAGAAAACCCTTTCATCAGAGTACATAAAATTTGTCATCATGCAACAGCCAAAAATATGTATTTTCTGAATATTTGTAGGGTTGCTAGAAACTTTGATTTGCTGCATTAATTTTTAAAGTTGTATACATGTTAGATGACTAAATAATATTTTTATGCAGACTTGATCATCCATTATAAATGTAACTCGGAGGTTAGTGAAAACAGGGTCTTTCAAATAGTACTATTTGAAAGACCTTGGTGAAAAAATAATGTATATATATATAAACGTTATACGGCCTATCATTATTAAACATATGGTTTGTTTTTATCACAGTGATAAATAAATTCATATGCTACCGCGATCACAGTAAAAAGGTTGCATAATTTAAATTGGGCACTCTGCAAATTGTTATGTAGATCTAATTATCAAATGCAATTGACCAGTGTGCAATATGCAATGATGTGTGACAAGTTAGATTGCTGGCAGGGGCGTCGCCAATTAACAACAGATCATATCGCATCCTTTGTTGTGACTTATGCCCTTGGGCTAGATCCACTGAAATTCCATCAATGGTTAGATCTACTATAATTATTTACCATGGTAACGATGTCAAAATGAGATATTGTTTGTGATATTTGGTTTCATTGAAAGCGGGACTTAAATGTGTTTAAGGATTTTAAGGATGCGCTTTCAGTGTTCCGCAACATGTAAGTGACTTTAGTATATCTATCTGATTCACATAGATTCTATATAGATCTAGGGCCTTTACTGTAACTACGTGATTTTTTGAAATTATTTTGAATATTAATGCCAGCCCTTTTTATAGACTAGATCTATAAAGAAAACAAATCTGTGTCTTTAATGATAGCATATGGCCCTGTAATTAAATACTTTTGTGACAAAAGTTTCAACCTAGCATTCTCGTAAAATGATGTGTTTCGACATGATTTTAGTTATACGAGAAAAGTTGTGCACTTGGGAAAATCTATATCAAGATAGGATAAGTTTGTAACAAATAAATTCTTTATATTAAAATTAGAAACTTAAAGAAAATAATTAAAATATATAGATAATTTTACAAAGGCCGAATTTAAAATACATTTTCTATCTTTTTCTTGTCGTGCATGATATTTCACCCTCATTAAACAATCATTTTCAAGATTTTTTTTTAAAGAAAAATCTGACATAAACATCGCTAAGAGATTGAAATAAGTAAACATATGTATGAAATGGTTTGTTTAACGTTTAAACTTTGTCTGGGCCGAAAAATAAGACTATCTTAATGCTATTTGAACTGTGCGGTTGCCAGGTGCTTGTTTTCACCTCGGCAATATGGCGGATAATTGGTAACTACGGAAGTGACGTCATGCCGACCTGATCAATACACATTCTAAACAGTCTACAGCCACAGATCTGACTTCAATAAATTTTCAAAAGTTATATACTTAGTTATATAACTGAAAAATACTTTGCCCGGAGAGGGATTTGAACTTGTGCCCTCCAGTCACGTCAACGTCACCATAAAAGCTAGCTGGCAAGCAAGAACTATGTAGATATGTGCAGTTTGTTTCCTCTACAACACAAGTTCCGAATATTGTTTATTTAAAATATCATTTCCTTCAATCATATTATAATCATTTTGTACGTTGTAGAACGATTCGCTTGCATGTTTCAGGCAAAGAGTAATTAGTCGAGGGGTTGGACAGTTACATCAGTTCAGTTACAGTACAGTTTAAGATGAGACGGATACGTTTTTAGAAGAGAACGGTACTAAAATATTGCATATCCGGGAACTGATAAATTATTTACATTCGGGAAAGATGATTCCTCGGCTTTCATCACAGGTCTCTATGCATCTTTAACTTTAAATAACCAAGAATGGATGACTATGTAACGTCAGGATTTATTTAAATGACCTGTTATATATATTTATTCTTAAACTTCAGCTGTTCAAGGAGAGGGAGGATGCATGTAAATTTGGTTCTGCAGATTGTATAAAGTCACAAGGGACAGTTAATGCTCCAGGTATTTTCATAACTTTAATGAAATTGAGTTACTGATTATAACTGTTGTGAAAAGATATGTATTTTAAATGCAGCTTACTTAGCAGTTAGTTTTTTACAGTGTCCGACAATTTATTGAACAAAAATCTTGCAATAACTGGTATTTGTCATTAAAAAGTTGAACTATCTGACTCTACAATTTAAACATTTGCATGAAGATGGTAGCAAACATTGTTTAACATTTTTGTCGAGCCGCTTACGAAAGCTTGATATAGTTCTCCGAATGACGGTTTGGTGTATGTGCGTGCGTGCGTCCGTCCATCCGAGTTTAGTTCGTCTGGGCTGTAGCTTATCCATGGATCAAGGGATTCTTAAATAACTTGGCACAAATGTCCACCATCATGAGACAGAGTGTCATGCGCAATAACCAGGTCTAAGGTCAAGGTCACACTTCGAGGTTAAAGGTCAAATTAAGGAATATCTTTGTCCGGAGCATTTCTTCTTCATGCATGGAGGGATTTTGATGTAACTTGGCACAAATGTTCACCACCATAAGCTACCCTTGTTTTTAGAATTACTTCTCTTTGTAGTTTCTATAAACAGCGTGTATTTTGACCTAGATCTCTTTTTGGTAAGGAGTTAAGTCAATTTGACAGCTGGCAGGCTCTACATGTCGTAAATTGGCAATTAGTTAACATTGTTTAACATTTTTGTTGTCTCTTTCTTAAGGAAATGACAGTGTCCAGTACCTGAACTGAAGAGACAGAAAAGAGCCATCAAGGTACGTCTTCTGTAATTTTCTGTACAGTAAAGCTCTTGTTAGGGTGAAACTTTGTACAATCATGCTGTCATTTGAGAACGGAGTCAAGAGTTAGGGTAACAATAATTTTAAGATTTAACAGGATTTCAATTTTAAGCACATTGCTGACCGGTAACTTTAATTACTCTATTACATTGTTTGAAATCTAAGCAAGGTATCACATAGTTGTGACTCAAGATAAAGTGCTAGGAAAAGCAGCATATTTAGCCTTAGCATTTCAAAAATATAACATCAAAAACTTTCCTGCACTGTTTTATGGTGCTGACAGGAGGTACTAGATTTTTCCTCACAATGCAACCTCTTCATTTAATTTGTCTGTATAAACATACTTTATTGATTTTTTAGAAGAGAGAATTTAAGAAACTAGAAGATGAGGTGATGTCCATAGAAAACTGCAGGAAAGAGAAGATAAACTTAAAGATAGGCAGTCTTCCAGCCAGTCAATCTGACATAAATATACCAAACGGGTGCACCAGCAAACGAATGGACATAAAAGAGTGAACTAAAGCAACAATTTCCTCCAGCCACAGTTGTTGCGTCATCACTGTCAGCTTTAACTGAGGGAACTCTTCAACAGAGTTGGGGAACAGAACATATTCAAAAAGTCTGTGTTTCCAAGTGTTAGTGAAAATGAACTGATTAACTCCACTCGGACTGACAAGAGAACCATCAAATGCATGAATAATCTAAAGCCACAACTTAATGCTACAAAATTTGCTTTGCTCGAGAGAGAGTGGTGTTGGAAGTAACATCCATGGAAAAAACATTGTTCAGCAAGAAGTCATTAAAAAGTGATGATTTCAAGCTTTTTTTATTGGAACTGTGTTGGCTTTAAATTTTACAGATCAAATTGTTTGACATGTTTAATATAGTCTGATTTTGTCAAGTCTTGAAGAATTTAATGTGGGATTCCCCAGGTAGCTTTGCTCAGCACTCATATATCATTAAGATGCGTTAAGACCTATTCAAGTATTTTCTGGGTGGCACTTAATTCTCCTTAGAAATTTCATAATTTTGTGACTTGCATGATTTTCTAGGTAAATTATGGCATTTTATATTTGTAATACAGTTATTCATATTACTATCTTATTGTTTTACTCTGTAAATTATGTAAAGAGGGCTTTTTCAATTTTTATTTCCCGGAAGGATGGCATATTAAAATGCATCGTCCGTCCGAGCATACTAATAGGCATATAAATGATATATTGGGTACTATATCCTTCATTCCGTATAGGTACCCAACAAAAAAAGGGTACTTGTTGGGTAGGTCTAATGCTTAGGGTTAGTGCGCTGTTATGGGAGAGTACCCAGAAATACCCATTTGTAAAGTTGTCCACCCTTGATTTTTTTTGTGTCCGGGCTGTAACTTTGTCATGCATTAAAACCTTTTGATATAACTTTGCACAAATGTTCAGCACATCAAGACTTTGTGCCGCGTGCAAGACCCATGTCCCTACCTCAAAGGTCAAGGTCACACTTAAGAGTTGGAAGGTAATGCAATCCTCTATATATGCACACATTTGTTCCGGGCTGTTACTTTATCATTCATTGAAGGATTTTACTATAACTTGGCACAAATGTTCTGCACATCAAGCAGACATGTCACTTGCAAGAGCCACTTTCCTTCCTCAAAGGTCAAGGTCGCACAGAGTTTATAGGTAATGGAATCGTGTATATATGCGTACATTTGTGTCCGGGCTGTAACTTTGTCATACATTGATTAATTTTAAAATAACGACACAATTGTTCAGCACATGAAGACAATGTGTAGTGCCCAAAAACAACGTCCCTACCTCAAAGGTCAAGGTTGAGGGACAGCTCTTCTTTATAATTTGACATTACACTCAATACCACCAACAATAAAGACTATTGACTAAATGCTTAAATTTGTTAAATTGTAATACACACACTTGTTTCATTTTACATTTCCAACTGGTCAATTTGAATATTTCTAGAGAGAATGCAAAATTGTATTATCTGTTAATGAAAAAAGTAGCTGTTTTGAGCCATGTCTAGTTTTGTTTTTGCAATGAGGACTTGTCTACTAATTGAAATATATATTTGTTGAACTAGTTGTTGAACTTAAGGTAAATATTGAATGTTTTTTTAGCTCACCTGAGCACAAAGTGCTCAAGGTATGTTATTGTGATCGCCTGGTGTCAGTCGTCTGTCTGTCTTTTCACACATAACCATGTGAATGCAATAGAGGCTGCATTTTTTACTGTATCTTCATGAAACTAGAGAATGATTCACATCATGGAATTTTTAAACTGGTGCATCCCCATACACCATTACACTCCAGGGTAGTACAACTTTAAGGCCAAATTCAAGTGGTATTGATTCCAATTGAAGATGGTATTCCACTGGAAACCAGTGGCCTTTCCAGTGGATACCAGTGGTAAAACTAGTGGCTTTCCACTGGTTTCCAGTGAAATACCAGACAATTTTACCGCTGAATTCCAATGGTATTCCACTGGAAACCAGTGGCTTTTCCACTGGATTCCAATGGTAAAACCAGTGGCTTTCCACTGGTTTCCAGTGAAATAGCAGACAATTTTACCGCTGGATTCCAGTGGAATTCCGCTGGAAACCAGTGGCTTTTCCACTGGATTCCAATGGTAAAACCAGTGGCTTTCCACTGGTTTCCAGTGAAATACCAGACAATTTTACCGCTGGATTCCAGTGGAATTCCACTGGAAACCAGTGGCTTTTCCACTGGATTCCAATGGTAAAACCAGTGGCTTTCCACTGGTTTCCAGTGAAATACCGGACAATTTTACTGCTGGTTACCAGTGGCATTCTGCTGAAAATCCAGTGGTATTCCAGAGGAAATTTTCTATAGGTTCAATATTGGTCAAGATACCTTTATTTTTGTCAATTCTAGTTGGGGTCCCATCATTGAGCAGTACTAAGTTGAGGTCTTCTGCCCAATACCATAACTCAGACCCCTTTTTATTTGTGTAATTTGAGCCCCAGTTTGTATGGTGGGCATTGGAATCACCTGTAATCAGACAATGCTGTAATTTGTCCTCTTTAGTAATTAAGTGACCTAGAGATTTTAAAGAAGTTTGATCAAATTCTCGAGCATAGATGTTGACCAAATAATTGTAAGAGTTAGCTGTATAAACTTTGACCATTTGCACCTCAAAAGCTACCTCCCCTTTATTATTTATTGGGTTGGTAGTATTGATGACCTCATAGTTAATGCCATGTTTTATATACATGATAAGGCCACCATAACTCTTTCCCTGGGGGCATTTTTTGTATTCTTTGAACTCCATATGGAACCCTGGGATATTTTTATTACAGGACTCTTTCCCCTTTACCTCTTGTAAACAAAAAATGTTTACAGATGGGTTGTTGGTGGCAAATACTTTTAACTCTGTTAATTTAACAGAGGTTAAACCTTGTACATTAAAGGTTATTATATTAAGAGGTTTATCTGTGAATTGAAATGTAAAGATAAACACAAAATATTAAAATTTAAAATTATAAGACCAGAGATTTGGCCCTACTTTTATGTGATTATGGCATTCAACTTTATATTTTTAAGTAATAAGCTTGCTAGTGTAGCGTTGTTTACAAAGCTCTGCCGTGGGCCTTTGAGATAGCCCGTTCCTGATTGGTCCGCTGTGTTTGTTAATCGCGGTTTGATTTGTTTATTTACTATCCGTTTTTTGGCCTTAGCTCGGCTTTATACCTGGTTTGTCACGTGGTAGGTATTTATACATGTGTTTTTTATATATTTATATAGAGAAAAAAGGATTTTTTGCCGATTTTGTTTAAATAAAGCTTTTTTCTTACGTTTTTTTCTGTTATATCTTTGGTCCTTGTTATTCTAAATATAATTTGGTCGAAATATAAACTGTCAATGTTTTGTATCCTTTATAAATTGTCTTTTATGCTACAAAATTTTGGAAAATCGCGGAATAAATTATCTGTAATAAAATTGTCTAATTTTTTCAATCTTTTCTATTTTCATTTCAAATCTTTACTAAATCGTGCTTTATAGTTATGGCTAGGGTGTTGGGTAGCTCTTATCTAGTTCTAAAGTTTTTTTATATAAAATTTTCATTTTTTACGGAGGTATATGAATTCAGTGTTTTAGATATGTGTTTTGTCTAAAAGATTCACCTGAGGTGGGGGTTTGATGTCCTTGACCTTTCTGTACCGGAAGCTCATTCTTGTTAACATATATACATGTATAATAAAGTATACTAAACTACTTAAAGGTAAATTACAGGACACCCCTGGTTTACAGAGAGTGTGTTAGGGGTTTCTTAGTGTGGAAATATTTGTTTTATGTCACTAAAATGCGATACTGGCTTGTCTATTCTAATCTAATCTACGAAATAACATATCTACAATCTATAATAGACTTGCCATATCTACCCCTATGTACTTTTATCAAATATAGAGTTGTGTGAGTTGTGTGCTGTGTACTGTATATAGGGTCATAGAGCTCAGGGCTAGCACCATGCATTCCGCGCACCATGCTCCTGCAGAGTCCAAGTACCGTTTTCCCCCATTGCGAGTTACGCATTATTTCGTTAAGATGGGAGTCCCAAATAAAGGGTAAGATACGGTTTTTAGTCGATCTACACTTGCGCAGTCCGTGTACTACATCATACTTCCCCTTGGTCTTTTGGTACGACCATGTGGGTGTGTGGGTTCGAGTGCTTGCCGGGCGGCATTAACACTCCGTAAAAGTCACCTATGACGTTTGTGTTTTCAGTAGTGTGTATGTTTGTTCTGGTGTTTTGCCGAGCAGTCCATTATGTAATCAGTCCTAATCTATATTTTTTCATTGTATCCTATATTTTTGATAAATTCGAATACGGCCAGGCGAATATCTTGTGCTATTTCTTTTGGTGGACCTAACATAGTTTTTGCCGTAATGGTTATTAATTCTAATTTCAGAAGTTTTGTTTCAAATATTTTCCTTTCTTCCGAATATAATGGGCAGTGAAACAGTAGATGGCCAAAATTTTCTATTTCGTTACAGTGTTGGCAGTTTTTGTCTTCTATGTATCGGTCCCCTTTAAGATAGCTACTTTTAAGTTTAAGTCTAGTATACATTGTGTCTATTTTTCTATCATGATGGTACGTTTGTAATTTACTAGGCGGTTTAATATTAATTTCTATGTTATGTGTTGAGCAGTAAGTTTCCCATTGCTGTAGATATTTTTGTTTTACTTTATCTTTTATGATGCTGTAGACTTCCGGTACACTGAGCTTAATAGGAATTTCTGTACCGGAAGTGCTGCCGAATTTTGCTTTGTCGTCTGCTAATTCATTTCCATTTATGCCCACATGACTCGGTACCCACATTAATTGAATTTCGTCCCCTCTATGCTTTATGGCTGTAACGGACTTTAAAATACTGTAAATCATTTCTTGCCTATCAGAGACTGACCTGATTTTATTGCTAATAAAGAACTCAGACTATCGCTAATAATGACTGCTTTTGAAATATAGTTTTCTTTGCAATAAGTTATTGCATAATCTATTGCTGCTAATTCACATGTAAATATTGAAGTTTGATGGTTAAGCTTCAGACTCTTGTTATGTAGAATTGTGCCGTCTTCTGCTATAACTACTATACCCGCCCCTGCTATTTGTTTGGACGGGTCTTTACTACCATCTGTATAAATTTGAGTAAAGTCTCTAAAGTGTCTAATAATGTTTAAATTTGCAATAATTTTGTTTCTTTCATTATCTTCTGCTTTGTTAATTTTCCCTACTAAATCTAGGTTAATCTCAGGCATTTCAATATTGATAAGTTGTTCGTAGCACGGTTCTTGAATTTGGGTTTCGCTTAGGCCGTATTCTGTGATTAATGTCCTAATGCTTTGTGAATAAGGTTTCTTTAAATTTTTATTACTCTTTGTCTTATAAAAATATGCTGGTTGGTCACAAATTTCATCGTTGATTGGTAAGTTCGGGCCCAGTCTGGAGCTTCTGGCCCTTGAAGTTCTCTCTGCAGAGGCAGTGGAATCATGGCAGTCTCGGTATGTAGAGGGAGGGTGGGGGTGTGCCTCGGACATCCTATAATGGTTTTTAGTGCCCTGTTTTTGTAGTCTTTGAACTGTTTTTAGTTGTGAATCTTTAGCGGAGGCATAAACTATGCTGCCATAGTTGATTTTGCTTAAGATGAGGGCCTTATAGATATTGAGCAGGCATTTTTTGTCTGTGCCCCACGATTTCCCTTTTACTGCTCTTATGATATTTAAGTCTCTAAGACATCTTTTCGACATGTATTCTATGTGCATTTTCCATGATAAGGTTTTGTCAAAATACATCCCTAGAAATTTTGCATGCTCATTATTTGTGAGGTTCGTTCCACATAATGTTAATTTCGAAAAGTTGGTGGCTCTTTCCGGAGGTTTTACTGTGTATTAATAAAACTTGAGTTTTAGTCGGGTTAATGATGAATCCCCATGAATTGCTCCATTTTTCTATTTCGTTCAAAACAGTTTGGGCTTTTTTCACTGCCTGCACCGGACTGTTTGAGGTTAGCCATGTTGCTGAATCATCCACAAATTGGGATATTTGAGCATTTATAGTTGGGTGTTGCGTATTAAGGTTTTTAATTTGTTCTTCGAAAGTATTCATCATTAAACTGAAAATTATGGGAGACAATACCGCTCCCTGGGGGCATCCATTCACTGTTTCCACTACCTCTGAGAGAGCTCCATTATATTTTACCTTAATCTGTCTGTTTTGTAAAAAGCACCTTAACCATTTTATCATGCGCCCTTGTATGCCAGAATTTAGGAGTTGCATGAGTGCTCCTCCGTTCCACATTTTATCAAATGCATTACTCAGATCTAAAAATATAGCTATAAGATATTTGTGTTCTGCCTGTGCTTTCTTGCAATCGGACTCTAATCTAGTGATGTTATCGTCGCATGAGTAATGCATCCGGACTGGTATTTTGACCTAAGATTGTTCTTTTCTAAATATGTGCACAGTCTCGGTTTAATCATTTTTTGCATTAGTTTTGTAAATGTTGATGTTAAAGAAATCGGTCTATAAGAAGCAGGTTCATTTTTGTCTTTATTAGGTTTTAGTAATGGTATGATAACTGCATGATTCAAGCTTTCAGAAAGTGGCGTGGTGCCCTCTACCCATGATTGGTTAAAGATTTGAAGAAGTGTATTCCTGCTTTCCTGTGGTAATTTTTTGAGTATTTTGTAATGAATCAGGTCTTCTCCCGGTGCACCGTCCTTGCAGTTCGACAAAACTTTATTAAATTCAAATATAGTAAATTCTTGGTTATATTCTTGTGAGTTATCATTGTTCCTATCATTGATATGTTCATTTACTGCTCTGTTTATATTCCTTTTGTGTAATAAAAATTCTCTAGTGTACCCTTTATTACTGCTAGCTTCGGCATATTGTTTGACTAATGCGTTAGCTTTTTCTTTTGGTTCCGTAATATTTTGTTGGCCTATCTTAAAGACTGGATTGCTCTTTGGTACACTGCCTTTAACTTTATTTACAAAATTCCAAACTTCCTTAGATGATGTATTACATGTGATAGTTGAGCAGAATTTGCGCCAACTGTCCTGCTTTGCCTTTTTAACTACTCTTACTGCTCTTGCTCGGGCCATTTTGAATAAAATGAGAGTTATGGGAGTTTTTTCCCTTTTATGAATTTTACGTCTAATTTCTCTGCTTCTTATGGCTTCGTGGCATTCCTGTGTCCACCATACTTTCTTGATTCTAGTTTTGATAATTTTGGGTTTAGATTTTGGAATTGTTTTTTTCTAAAATACCATTAAGTTTATCTAGAAATTCTTTGAAATTTTCCTCTACTGTTTGATTCTTAATCTTGTAATTTAATTCTACCATGCATAAATGATGAAATTCCATCCACTGGGCAGTGGATGCCTTGTCTATCAGCCATTTTTCAGTTATCATTACATTTTCAAATCTTATTGGAGTTTCTATTATTGTGATTATAGGAAGATGATCACTATTGAAGCTGTTGTCGACTACAAGGAACGTTGCCCTAGGGTGCAGACCTGCGGAGACTATAGACAGATCCAGGGCTGAATCTGTGTGGTTTGCCTGCTCGGCGAGACGGGTGCATTGACCATCGTTTATGCAATTTAGATCTGACTCGTTCATAAAGTCTATCAGATCCTCTGCCCCAGCATCGCGCCTGAAGTCATTTTCGGAGTTCCAAAGTGGATGTTTTAAATTGAAGTCTCCTACTATTACATTTGACTGTCCTAAATTTTTGAAGGTATTCCTAAAAACATTAATGTTGTTGTTTTCTTTGCTATTTGTATAGTAATTATAAATCGAAATGTTATTATCTTTGCCAATGATTTCTATTGCAATATTTTGATTAACATTATTGTAATCAGTATTTTTGGTTATGTATGATAGACCGTTGCGGACATATATGCATAACCCTCCTGAGGTGGGGGTTTCTTAGTTATGAAACATTACGGGTTTTTGATAATCCTTGAATTTGAAAGGATTATGTTTTTCTGCCAAATGGGTTTCCTGTAGACAAATAACATCTATTGGTTTTTTTTGATCTATGAGAAAATTTTGTAATTCATTACATTTAGTGTACGATTCTGATCTCATACCCCGAATATTCCATGAAATGATGCTGAGGCAGGGTCTGGTGGACTCAGTAATTACCTCAGCTGTTAAATGTGATCCATTATTGGTTTATTCGGAGTTGTTTTGTGTTATTGGTGTTTTAGCCTAAGTTCGTGGACAATGTATTTTCATTTGTCCATTTGGTCCTGGGTAGAGAATGTGTGGGTGTGGGTGATTTGTGTTAGTAATTCTCCTTAGTGTTGGTACTGGGTTAAGTCCCCCTTGAAATCTGTAGTACATTGGGCCTGCCTGGTGTCTTGGTTTGTACCCATAATTCCCTCCCCAAGAAGGTTCTCTTAATTTTTCTATGAGGTGAGGGTAGGGGGTTAGCACACCTTTCTTGTTTTACTTTAATTATATCCTTAGTACTAGGTATATTTTTGGGTGTTGTAATTTTGGGGTCAGATTTTTGGGTTTTGTCTTTGGTTTCTGTTGTAATTGGGGTGGGGGTGACAATAGGAGGGGGTATTTTATCTTGAGGAGTGTGCTTTGTCTTGGCACACTTTGTTTCATATTCCTTTGTTATCTTATTGTTTGTATCATTTATCTTTGATACGTATTTTCTGTACACGGGGCAAGTTTTGCTTGAACCCCAGTGATTACCCGAACAATTGATGCATTTAAGTATTTGAGCCTGGCACATTGATAGTTCATGGTTGCCGGTATTTCGGGCATTTGGTTTTATTTCGACATTGTCGTGTTTTGTGCCCTGGGGCTTGGCACTTACTACATCTTATGATACTTAATGTCGTTGGTTTAACTAATTCTTTTGAACCCATTAATTCTATTGGCATTTCTGAACAAGTAAAAGTTAAAATGATCTGATTTGTTTTTTCCCTTTTTCCCTTATTATTGATTTCTTTTTGCCGTATAGTGGCAATGTTTTTGTTGTTTTTCATGAGATTATTTTTGAATTGTTCGGTGCTTTGGTTTTTTGGCACCTCTAGGACTCCCATACTTATGTTTGATATTTTGGGGGTTGGGGCTTTTTTGTTTTCAATTTTAAGCTCCTGTCTTCCAAACGTAAAATCTTTTATCTTTGTTTCAAAGTCGGACCTAGCCTTGAAATATAAAATTCCTTTGTTGCTTTCCATGTTTTTAATTTTGTCCCCCTCCCCCCCCGAATTGTTGTTTTAAATTTGTTTCTATTTCTAACAGTTTCTGTGTGCTAAGCCCCCCTTGAACCCCTTTTATAACCATATCGGTCCATTTTGGCGATTTTTCTTTGTTACCTACTTTTGGTGATTTGGCCTGTTTTTGTGGGGTATGGGAGGTTAGGGTGGGGATAGTTTTTGTATCTTTTTGTATTCCCAAAGTTTTTTTCCCCTCCCTCCTCTAAAATTTGAAATTTCTTTTTTAGTTGTATGGGTGATGTTGTTTTTGTATTTTTCCTATCATTTTGGGGGTGGCATTAATTTCTGTGGGTGTTAATGTTTGTATTTCTATATATTTCTTCTCTATTTCATTTGTTTGTGTACTACCTATTCTACTCTCACTAACATATTGTGTGGATGCATTATTAGTTACCACTTCTGTTTGGGTTCCTATGGACCTTGTGCACTTATTGTCATTGGCACTTGTGGTTTGAGTCTCTGTATTCCTAGTGCGCTTATTGTCATTGGCACTTTTTTGTTGGGATTCTATGGGCAAGGTGTACTTATTGCCGATGGCACTGGCGTTTTGCGTTTCTACAGAGATTGTGCTCTTATTGATACTGGCACTGTTTGATTTCCACTACCCTAGCAAACAAAGCTTCAGCCATGGGTGACTGCCCTTTGATGTAATATGGCTTGAAGGGTGAGTATTAGTTCACGCCAACTAAAACTGTCTGATGTCATATGTGAATTATCACCAGCTACCTGCTCTATTAATCTAATGGCATCCGAACCGCGTGAAGGCGAAAATAAATGAAAATTGCGGTACAAATTACCTTAGTTGATACCAGTCTTCCCGGAATACGCCGGATATCTGGACATAACAGATAAATTTGCTTCATATAATAATAATAATAATAATAATAAAATCTTTATTTCCAGAAGGTAACACAAATAGACATTAATACGAAATCGTACATATATCCCAATTTCAATGTGGCCTTCCATAAATACACACACACACACACACACACTCACGCACATAAAATCACATACATTTACATATATTCTGGTTTCAAACTTGGTAATATACAAGTCTAAAAAGTTGCAAAACAAACAAAGATTAACTTATTTAAAAACTTTAATTATCACGGATGTCTACCATTTATTAATGACAAACACTCAGATATGAGTAACTGTCACGAAAGAAGAAGAAAAGTAGAGGTCCACTGGGCATTCTACATGCCAAGTATCTAATCTCTATACCTTTACCGTACCCATAACAAGTCCTCAAAAGTGCTTTTATATGGACGAACACAGTGTTCGCTACTTTGCCATTACAAAAACTTATTCTGAAACGTTTTGCTATCATGCTTTTGTAAAAGTTTATGTAACATTTCCTTAACATATGCGTTTGCAATTGATGTGTGCCCTATTTTTATGTGAATTTAAATGTTTAACTTGTATTTTTATATATAATTGTGCTTGTATATTGTAATGTAATTCCGTTTCTATGTTTGTAACTTATTGTTGTTCTATTGTATGTTGATAGCTCTCCTAACTGGAGGTAAATAAAGAATCTATCTATCTGTTTAGCTTTAAATATGAAATGTAGCCTATCTTATGGGGACATGAATATATTCTAGAATTCCATAGGTCTCAATCATAGTCTCTTCCGATTGTAATAAACACTTCAGGACACTGAACTGATATAATTTTGAAGTGTTCAGCACAATCAGAAGGTGATTGTTATTGAGACCTGAGTGGTTCTAGAATACGTTAATGTTGTCACAAGATAGGCTACCTTTTATAATGACAGCTGAGCAGTTTTCATAATTTTATAACATTTTTTATATATTTACTTTTATTTAGAGATTATTTTGATCATATGATTCCCCACCGTGACCTTGTGGTTTCAGAGAAGATTTTAAAAGTTTTTTTCTTAAATAAGCCTATGTAAAACCAAGTTACCCCCGGGCACGGTCAATTTTGACACGGGGGTCATAATTTGAACAATCTTGGTAGAGGTCTACTAGCCAATGCCACATGCTAAATATCTAAGCTCTAGGCCTAGTGGTTTCAGAGAAGATTTTTTAAGTTTTTCCTATATAAGCCTATGTAAAACAAAGTGACCCCCGGGCGGGATCAATTTTGACCCGGGGGTCATAATCTGAACAATCTTGGTAGAGGTCTACCAGACAATGCCACATGCTAAATATCTAAGCTCTAGGCCTAGTGAAGGAAATGGTGGACGGACGGACGACGTACGACGGACGGTGAGTGATCCTAATAGCTCTGTAAAACTGCATGTGATACATCACAAAATGGTGGGTTATCAAAGGGTTTGCAAGACAACAGGGGTTTCTCTTTGGATGCCTTCTATATTGTCACTGCATCTCAAAAGTCAACTTTGTCCACAAAGCGATTTTTCATAAGTGCTTTCAACCATAGACATTAAACTTTGATATTATTTGGCACACTGAAACCCCTTTCAACAGTGACAGTCTGGTCGAAATAACTACAAAATGATTATTAAAATCACTCAGAAAGACGTTTTTGTTTCTTCTGTTAAGGTTCGTCGACAATCTCTTGTTGTGCGTCTACGATACCATGATGTCGGTATCATACGAACCAATACACACAAAAACGCAATGGTACAAAAAGCGAAACGACGACGGAATAGGGTCAAATATCCCATACCGGAAGCGTATTTTGTAAACAACTTATCTTGCATTTCGAAGCGTTTTGAGAGGTTTTGAAATGTTGTTTTTGAAGTTATTTGATCATACACATTTTAATTGCCTCATAGAAGACGCTCTTTGCTATTACTGTTGCGTCATTGACATAATGAGTGCGTCAAAAACGCAGAAAACGCGCTCTCGCGGAAACACTAAATTGGTGTCTCCGGTCTGACTAGAAAACTGTTGTGATCAAAACCGCGTAGGAAAATAGTTCTATACAGAACAGATACCTCGTTGATTTTTAGTTACAGAAAAAACAACAATTAAATATTATGCTATTCTGAAATGTTTTGATATTATTTAGATCTATTATTATATTTTTTAAAACAGAAGGTCTAAGGTCAAGGTCACACTTAGAGGTTAAAGGTCAAATTCAAGAATGACTTTGTCCGGACCATATCTTCTTCATGCATGAAGGGATTTTAATGTAACTTGGCACAAATGTTCACCATTATAAGATACAGTGTCATGCGCAAGAACCAGCTCCCTAGTTCCAAGGTCAAGGTCACACTTACAGGCCAAAGGTCAGATACAATAATAATTAAAGAAAGACTTTGTCCGGAGCATTTCTTCTTCATGCATGGAGGGATTTTGATATTATTTGGTACACATGTTCACCACTATGAGCTACCCATGTTTTTAGAATTACTTCCCTTTAATGTTACTATAAATAGCTTATATTGTAACTTTTTTATTCCTGGCCGTTGAGAAAAATCGAGACCACTTTTCTGTGGTACAACATGCATGTTACATCCAATATTTGGGTGTTTTTTTACTTTCTCTAATTGGTAAGGTATTAGCCCTTTTTACAGCTGGCGGCTCAACATGTTGCACCTGGGCATCTAGGTTTTTTTAATGTTTACAAGTGTACGCCAGTCCTGTGCAGGCTCTGATATATTATTTAAATAGGAAACTTTAGTATGATTCATATTTGGAGGAAATATTAAAGATAAATACATAAAAGATGTACAATATATGTAAGAGCCACTCAGCTAGGGCAGGCTATATGAATTAAGGAAGAAATGATGTCGCATTAAAGACAGTTTGATGTACAGACCACTAGGGCCGTCCTGATTTGATACTTCATGCAATGATTGAAGACATTTAGGGAATGGAGAACTGTAACTTTAGATAACTTAATTATTCAATAAATCTCTCTTTCTGTTAAAACCTTGTCGGGAATGTAAGTTGGATAGTATTGAACACTGTGATTTATTGATACTTGAATCACACCACCAGGGAGTGCAGTAACCAAGAACCACAACTCTGGCTAATCCCATAATTGATGTATTTGTTACCCTTCCATGAAATTGCCATCCGTTTGATTGGTCAATTACACGTTTAAATAGATATTGATATTAATGGGCAAGCCGGTAATTATCACTTGCCATATCTCGTCATTGTACCCCACACTAAACGCGAGTGTTCGCATTAAGCAATCATATTCAAACTAGGATGCAGCTCTGCAGTATTGAATCATCACTGTCCTCTTGTTACAATGTACCATTTCAGATCTGTATGCAATGGGAAGCGGTCACCATATTGTATAAAAGACACCTCCAGTACCTTCAGCGCTTTGATTATATGATGTGTTAGCTGCTTTATGTAAAATTAGAGTAAGGCCACACCAAATTGAAAACTTGTTCATCGGATTTTTTTTGAAAAAATATTGGGCGGCGAGCGAAGTATAAATTTACATATTTTTTTACTTCTGAAAAAAATATGAGCGAGCGAAGAGCGAAGAAATATACATAAGCACAGAAACGAGTACTCATACTGGGCTGCCTAAAAAATCCATCATAGTTCGCATATTGTAGTTTGGACATAGGCTTCCTGACCCAGTAAACGGTAGTCTTAATGTACTGGTAAACAAGCTAAAAAGGTTGAACAATCATTTGTCAGTTCGTTACTTGGTTATATTTAGTAGACTGTTATTTCAATAATATCGTGCAACCTTTAAAACTTCTGAAAATTCCCAGCAGTGTGCTCTATTTTGACCTAAAATTAACATGTATACAAACAAGGTACCAGAACCAGAAACAGGCTCATCAATAAAAGACAGACAGACAGACAGACAGTCTGATTTTTCAACTTAGTATCTTGAATTTTCAATTTAGTATCTTGAATATTTAACTTAGTTTCTTGAATTTTCAACTTAGTAAGTTGAATATTCAACTTAGTAAGTTGAATATTCAACTTAGTATGATGAATATTCAGCTTAGTATATTCAACTTAGTATCTTGAATATTCAACTTAGTATCTTGAATATTCAACTCAGTTTCTTAAATTTTCAACTTACTATCTTGAATTTTGAACTTAGTTATGTTGAAAAAATCAATTAAGAAACAAAGTGGCACTATTGGGCTTCCGTAAGAAAAAGCTCACTGTAGACGAGTTTAATTAATTTGGCCGGTTGCGGGAAATTTTGATAAGCGTACTATGAAAACTTCCGGTATACAAATGAAATGATCAGGTCTAGAAAATTGCTTTATTCACATAAATTTTGTAAATTTACCCCCTAGAAGACGTCATCGATTTACTTTTATTGTACTAGATCTACATAGTGAAAATTTATGATTTATTTGCGCTGTGAAATTAATATAAACTTAAAAGTAGAGAAACTTAAAAATATTGAAGATATATATCTTTGTCTTTTCTGTCACTTTTATTATAGCGGGATATATTCAACTCATTAATTTAGTACAACGTGATATATTTTTCTTACGTTAATTCCCAGTTAATTTTATAGATTTTTTTCATGAAATAATATTTGCTCACAAAAATTTCACGAACTGCAAACACATAAAAAACAACCTTCATCTACAGAAATAACCAGCACAAATATCTGCTAGATTCCCTTATGTTATACTTATACAAATTATTAGTTTCCCTATATGTTATACTTCAACAAATTATTTAGTTTCAAGTATTTGATTACTTATACACTGAAGAGAATTTCTAAACGTCACACTTGGTGTTTGATTTAGATATGAGAATAAAAACAAATCTACGCAAACTTGTTTAATACAGACGTTTCATGCATTTTATTGCAAACATTCTTTGAAAATTTCATTTCATTAAGATAATTAATTCATGTAGAATGAGATACTTGTTGGTACCCTGAAAATTAAAACTCAAAATGTTGTGGAGAAAGAAAGTTTTAAAATTAGTATAATTTGTATGTCCATCACTTGCAGCAATTACTGCTCGGTACCTCGACCTTATTGAAACCACATATCTGTGCATGTTATTCTGTGGGATATTGTCCCACATCTGACGAATACCACGCCTGAGTTCATCGGTATAACGATGTTGGTGCAAAACCCCACCCTTCCTCTTAAAGGGACATGCCCTATAACTGATGTCAAACTAAATAACATCCAAAACATAAATAATATAATCTTTGGAAGTATTATATCTTAACCTAAAGGTTTCAACTGTTTTTCTATTTAAAACAACTTTTTAATTCAATTGAATTAAAGAGTTGTTTTAAATAGGAATAGAAAAACAGTTATAATTATCATTCCCTGAGGAATATTGAAAGAATTTATTGTCTAAAGGTTTCAGCTATGCATTAGTCGTTATCGATAAAAGCTGCGGTTTAAAATAAACTGCAGTACCGTAAACCATTCAATAATATATGTAGAGTTGTTGTTGTACAATTAAAGGGTTGATGCGTCTAAGAATTTTTCACTGGTTTCACGTGCAGATGGGAATATCTGGCTCAAGGGTTACTGTTTTGGCGGTAACATGTAAATGTGTAAGTTCATACATTACTACAAGAATATAGCGCGTAAATATGTCATTAATTTTATTTTATTTCTGCTACTTTTAGTAGAAAATAGTATGCAAAAAAAGTATCTATCACTGGCTGCACGTGAAGATGGGAATATTCGGCTCTTGGGTAACTGTTTTGGCGGCAACTCGGCAGAGCCTCGTTACCGCCAAACACAGTAACCCTCGAGCCAGATATTCCCATCTGCACGTGCAAACAGTGAACGTTTCTTATAATGTCACAGAAAGCCTCTATATTGATTGATTGTGGTAAAATGAGGCAGTTTTCGCCATATTTTCTTCTTTGAAATTGTATTTATTTATCACTTTACGTTCATTGATCACATAATCTATGTTTCGAGAATATAATCTGCTAGATGAAGAGAGTGCCTCTTTAAGCAAGTCCCGCACATTTTCTTCGGTTTGCTTCAACAAATCAAACATTAGCCCAGTCACCTCAAGTAAGCCTTAGTTTCTGTTATATTTAATATCAGTTCTCACATTCTGTCGAATTTCATTAATTAATTTACAAAATCAGTCATACCTGCCGAATCGAGGTACCAGCACCCATCTTTATGACGGCTCTAGTCCGCTCTTCAGTGGTCATTCTTGCCATCTTTGTTGTTTTTCGATTTGGACATTCTACGTATATTGCATTGAAATAGTATTTAGCGCTAAATTCACAATACACGTGATGCTCGTGCCAAAAGTCGTAAATCGTAGTCATCATCTCGCGCGGTCAACAGACAGTAAAATGTCATTTTCTTTGTAAATTCGATAGAGTAATATATATTAAGATACAATTTCAAAAGTTTAACCATAAGATGAGGAATTTAATTCTGATAAAGAAAATTATAACTTTAAATGCCTGATTTTCAGTATAAAATGCATACTTTAACAGAAACAAATACATGCAGTACATAAATTGACCAACATACACCAAAAGGTATATCCAGAATGAAAAGGGTAACTACAACAAAAGGTGTATCCAGAATGAAATGGGTTAACTTACCAATATATGCGTGTATACACTGAACAGAATTTCTAAACGTCCAATTTATATAATTCATTCTTAAGAAAAGCATTTTGTGTACCGACTTCAAATTTGGAACTCCAGAGTTATATATAAAAGTACAAATAATTACGTTCATGAAAATATCACTTAGTAAAACTTATTTTATTCTCCTAACCTCTTCATTTAACCAAAACATATGATGGATGTAACACATCAAATTAATCTGCTAAATGTAAGCAATCTCACTGTGTAGACACTTGTAGGGGAAAAGCGATGATCAGACAGTTGTAAAAACAATGTATCTAGGATTAATTTTTATGTCACTTAGGTCATTATGTCAGGTATGTTATTGTTTATTGCCTTTGACCACAAGTGGTCACTTTGCACTTGTTAATTGTAACTTTCAAACCTACAATTCAATTAAAAACGCCAGTAGAACATGTTCCCGCTACTTTATTTGTATAATCATGACTACCATATTGTCAAAATGGCAGCAAACCAGTACAGTACAAGAATACCATTGATGCAAAGCATCAAAGGGCGCCGAAAATAGTTTTGTACATGTGTGGCGTTAAATAGCTAAAATTAGCTTTTTGATAAGCAATTAGTTTGATATGAATGAAAAATTTTATGAATATTTGCAGAAAACATTTAAAATCATGGTGGCTTTATCGCTTTAAAGCACGTGGTAAAAAATAAGCTGATATTATAATTTTGTAAAACCGATAAGGTAGAAGTTGTTTTACGTTTTCGTATTTTTTCTAAAAGATATGAAAAGGAACATTACAATTAAACAATTACGTTTTAACGAAGGAAATGTGTATTATCAATATTTTAATGTCTATTTCGTATTATTTCAGCATACAGTTAAAACCATTTTTCTTCGCATTCTAATAACCATGTACTTCCGGAAAAACTATTCCATAATAGGCCACCGCCGTCATCGGCGGCGCCAATGAAACTTTTCGATGCATGGAATGACCGAAAAAGACCGTAAAAAACCCGAAAAAGACCGAAAAACAGTTTATGAAGACCGAAAACAACTTATTTTTAAAAGAGTATATAACTTACAGTTTAAATGAAGAAATTTGTAAATATTGTATTACAAATCAAGTAATAAAAAGATAAAAAAAACCCCAAATATTGCAGACCGAAAACTTTCTAAATTTAGCACTCCAGATTTTGTAATTGATGCAGCAGAGGAACTTATGAAAACAAACAAATGTTACATACAAATTCCTTCATTTATTTAATACTTAAGTTATAAATCGTACATTATCTTTTTAAACAAAGTTGTTTTCGATAAAGATAAATCATTTTTCGGTTCTTTTTCGGTCTTTTACGGTCTTTTTCGGTCATTCTATGCACCCGAAAATTTTAATTGTTAACATAAATCAGGGTAGCGTCGGTGGAAGACGAGTTGCTGTCCAGACAAACAACTCGGAAACATTTAAAGACATTTTTGTTAAGGCTAATTCACTTCTCTCTACTGTTGTTACTTTGGCACTGAAGATGAACTAGTGATCCGTACATCTGTACATCGAACACTTGTTTACCAAATTTTCAACAGTGCGCCCTCTGTGTAAAAAGTGTCATGATAATGGCGTTGAGGCTTAAAACTTAGGCAAGGAAAATATCAAGAAACTACATGTAGCAAGTTTTTAGCATTGTGAAATTGAACAATTATCTCTATTTAAAACACTTATGGTCAGTAAAAGAGCACATGTCTTGACCCAACTAAAGAAGTTGTTCTGTGGGTTATTTTGATATGACTAAGAAATGGGTTTCATTACAAAGTGTTTGGGCATAAACTGAAATACACATTAGTCTGATGCTTTTTTAAATGATAATAATTTGTTTCTCTTTCAAAAAACTAGTTGTATTTAGCTGAACATGTATGTAAGAAAACAAAATATGGTCTTTTTAAATGAAAAAAAAACATTTCTTGCAAGAAACACTTATCTTTATTATACCCCTGCAAACTTAGTACCGGTGTATATTGGAGTCACTTTGTGGTCTGTACCTTTTTGGCAATTTATATTTTAGGTGTTTTTTTTATCTGTTTTGACAGTGAATATTTGTTTTTGTGAGGAGTTTGTTTTTTGCCAGATCGCTCTTCGCCCGCTCCAAAAATGGTTGAATTGGGAAAAAAAAAATTTTATTAAATTTTTTTTTCGCTCGCTCGCTCCCATTTTTTAGGATATATTCCGATGACCAAGAAATTAATTTGGTGTGGCCTAATATGTATATTTATATGATAATTGTGTTAAAAGTGAATGAATTTTGATTTTTTTCCACCACTGAATTAAGCATTAAAATTGAAACAGATCATACATTTACATCATTATGATAAGATTATTCTTTCTACCTGAAAAATGGAAAAGAATGTTGATTTTTCAAAAAAAAAAATATTTTTTAAAAATTCTTAAGATTTATAACCTGTCTTTATTACATGAAATTTATCACTTATTCTAAAAGTTCTTGAATGAAAATTACACCAATGCATAGGTAATTTTACATGCTTTAAAAAAATGTACACTTTTGTTATGTTATAAGTAAAATTGTTATCATTAGGTACAATTTTTTATTGCCATGTATAATTATTTTTCGAAGTCCTAGTCACAGCTGAAAGTGCTTCAGATATTGGACTATCTTATCTGATCCTTCCAGAATGAAATGGGTTAAGAAAATGTGAACATATATAAAGGGGTCAATATACGTTTCCGTAATGGCCTCCCCCCCCACATCATAATTTGATCATTTTCTACAATTTAAGTGACAGAAATATACTTATTTAAGTAAAGATATAATTTATAGTAGAAACAAGTTGATAATTTAGCAAACTACACGATAATCATAGGATTATTCATTCATGATACATTAAAAATCGGAACGAAACTGCCCCCTCAGATCGATAACCGTTTGTGCTCTTTAACGCTGACGAGTACACAAGAACGATAAGTCTGTGAAAAACCCGTATTACTATGAATTATTTTTCGGGCTGGAGTAAATGCCGGACACTGGGTCCGGAACTCTGGGAGAGCTCAAATTTGTCTGTTATGTCCAGATGTCCAGCGTATATCGGGAAGACTGGACTATCAACTAAGGTAGTAGTACCGCATTTTTCCTTCTTTTTCACCTTCACAAAAACCAGTGTGTCTGAGTTTCAAATGGCTGTAAGTACTTCGTTTTAAGGTATATTATCTTAAAATATAGCTTATTCTTAGCGGAAAACAGTCTTCTTTCCGTGGATTATAATCTTTTCTTCACAACCTTAGACGTTTGGTCCCCAAAATGAGGCAAGTGGTCAAATTTGAGAAATTTTGGGAGCTAATGTGACAAGTGTAAATACAATTTGTAACCTAGCCAATTACTTTATATACTCAGCAAAAATAGAAACGTCCCTCCATATTTCAGGAAAGATTTATCGAAAACCAAAAGGGTTACTTTTATGAATCAAAATAGAAAAACAAGTTCATATCAAAACCAATTAATTGCATCTGGCTATCTTGTTAACTTTTCGAGAGATAACCGGTCAAGAGAGGTAGGGGTCAAAATCACAAATCACAAAAACTCAGAAAGATGTTATTGAATGTTTAGAGATGGAATTCCAATAAGAAATGTGGCACATTCAGTAAATCTCGTTAGTACCGAGTGTGGCCACCATTTGCATGAATGCATGCAATGATCCTACGCCGCATCGACGTAACGTAACGCAATACCAGTGCGTTGGGCAAATTCCTCCATTCCTGTTGTAACGCCCGTGTAAGATCGCGAACATTGTCAATCTGATGGTTAGCTCGTGCTTTGCGGCCCAGCTGATCCCATATGTGCTCAATGGGGTTGAGATCCGGGGAAACCGCGGGCCATGGCATGACGTTGACATTGTTTTGCTGCAAGAATTGAGTGCTGACCCTGGCTACATGAAGGCGAGCATTGTCCTGCATCAATGTTACACCAGGACCATGCTGACGAATAAATGGTAAGGCATATGCATTTAGCACGTCTGCAACATAACGCTGTGCATTAATGTTGCCCTGTACAACAACCAAATCTGTCTTCCGGTTTCCCATGATCCCACCCCAGACCATTACGCTCCCTCCCCCAAACCTGTTCTTCTCAACAATGCAACAATCGGCGAATCTTTCATTTTTACGCCTGTATACCCGTAATCTTCCGTCAGCATGACTAACTGTGAACCGAGATTCATCGGTGAACAAAACTCGGTTCCAGTCAGCCCTTCTCCAGTTCAGATGACGTCGCGCCCATAACAGCCTGGCAGCACGGTGACGTTGGGTCATTATCTGACCAGTGTACGGGCGGCGTGCCCTGATTGGTTGGGCGTTACGACGCAACCGGTTGCGAATGGTCTGCCCTGAGACACCGTATTGCCTAGCAGTGACTGTGGCTGCCAATTGACGTTGACGTAAGTGCGTCAACGTAATGAAACGATCGGCTCTAGCCGTCGTTACACGAGGCCTACCAGGTCGCTGCCGGTCGTGAACAGCCCCAGTCTGCTGGTACCGGGCTGCAAGACGATCAATCGTCTTCCGATAGCACCCGAACCGACGCGCGACTACCCTAGCGGACATCCCACCCGCAAGCATCCCAATTGCCTGATTTGGCTCGTTTTCGGAAAGCCGTGGCATATCGAAAACAGTGAAAAATTGAAGAAAACATTTAATTTTCAGAATAGCCCCTATCGCATGAATGGTACGACATGAACTGAATCAACATATGGATGACATGTATAGCGTGCACGTGCAAAACGTGCAAATGACCGTTCCGGTTACTGGCCGATATGTAAACCGTGCGTATCGGGTAAACTGTACACGATCGTATTCTGAACATCGCCAGGGTTTAAAATACATGTACATTGAACATGTAGCAACTACACAGACAAAGCTTCACCGGCTATAAAACAGGGACGTTTCTAGTTTTGCTGAGTATATATTAACTCATGAACTTCTTGTGTTATTTTCCCCAATTTTAATAATTCGTCTATAATGTTTATTCCCTGGTTCTTTAGTTGTTGATTATTATTTCCAGCATCAATGGAACCACAAATGAGTTCTAGGTCATCCATTAGTTCATCTGGATCACAAGGACATACACTATTCAATCCCCTACCTCGTATTACATTTTTAAATTTCATGGACCTTTTATTAATAGGTAATCCCGATTTTTCAGTTAATTCTTTAAATAGTTACATAGATAAAATCGAATGCTTCTAATTTCTATTATATCTCTTATGGATAAGGTCAATTAGATCATCATCAACCTTAGCATTCATTACTTCTGCTCCCGTTGTTTGATAAAGATCTAATTTGTTTTGACCATAAAGTTTATTCAAGTCAATAATTAGATTACCATATTGTCCATCTGCTGAAACTTTATATGGAGTATGTTTAGTCATTCCATGTCCGTGTGTAGGAGCCTTAGCAGCAATTTCCTCTAACTCATCTCTGTAATCCATGAGTACGTTTTGTTTCTTTTTTAATTGCTTTGCTTCTTTTTGTTTATGTTTTTTTTCGATCTCTATCGGACCATTTAAACTTTTAATATCTTTATTAACATCACTTATTATTTCTTGAAGTGTCTCTTGGTCCATTTTATCGGTATCAGATTCATCTAGAGTAAAAAGTTTACGCACTTCAGACGGTTTGTTATATAAGTATTCTTTAAAAACATCATCATATATATACCAGCATCTAAATCTTCCTCATCCTTTTCTTTTTCATACTCTTCAAACAATTTATAGATATCTTCTTCTGGTAAGGACTTTGCTGCTTCTGCTGCTGCCTCTTTTTTACAAATTCTCTTGGAAGCAATGCCAATTGTTCTTTAATTCCAGGTAATGCTTTTAACTGATCCGTCAATGTTTCTTTTTGGCTTTCTATTTCTTTTGTGATTGGTTTATAAATCTCTTTGTACATATATTGACTGGATGCTTTTCTTATTTTATAGTCTATAATCTTATCACGAACAGTTTTCATTTTTCATCTGCTTTTGCCCTCTTTTCTCTGATTTCTTTCATTTTTGACAACATCTATATAATATAAAAAGAAATAATTACTTAATGTTCCTTAATGTCCCTTAATGTCTTATAATATCCATAAGTTTGTATCCCATTGTCTAGAATGTATCTTTTATTATCATAACAAGAAAGGCTGTATTTAGATATTTTGAAAACTTTTTAATTCATGTTTATTAGACCTTATTGTTTTCATAGTATGAGTCTTTTGTAGGGTGTTGAATAAAGCATCGCGATAATTTTCAAAAAACATTTTCTTTTTTACAACACCTTTTGTTATGCCTTTACATTTCTTGACCGTTTTTTCCCCAAGGGTATAAGAATACATCTTGCTTCTTAATCCAACAAACTCTGTTATGGGGGTTCCGGCAGCTTTCATCTTTCCTATTACTTTCTTGTTTTCATCAAAATAAAATGGACTTTCTTTGGGATAACCACTGTTATCAAAAAGGCTTCTGTCTTTATTTAGATCCTCATAAACATCTTTTGTTTTTATCTCATAACAAAGGCTATCCGTGTCTGTAAACAAAAGGCTCACATCAGAGCAGGCATACTTCTTTAAAATATAGTTGTAATGAATGTCATACATAATATATTTACTTAACTCAAGAATGGTCATCCCAACAATAACAGGGTCGATCAAGAATAAGTTGCTCCTTTACTTCCAACATTTCTGAACATTTTTGCGGAAACAAAAGTAGCGTTTGCTGCATGCTTTCCTAAAACCTTTTCATCATGCGTAAGTAATACATTTACTCTTTTTCTGAGATTTTCCATTGTTTTCCCAAAACACAGAATTATTCATTAATTTGAAAGAAAAAATCCTTTTCAAATGCATTTTTGGTTTGACTTCTCTTTTGTGTATTAAAAGCAATATACCCGGCCAACCAAGGGCTTTCATTAAACTTCAAGACTCTGTATTTTGGTTAGTTTCATTCCAAGACTAAGATATAGCTTAAGATTCCTAGCATGCAGCACATATTTTTCTTTCTTAAACAAAGTTGGAATTAATTTTGTTGTTTTATCACTACTTAAATTGAATCTTTGTTTTAACTTTTTACAATAGTCTGATAACCATTCGTCCTTTACAATTAATTTCTCCGGGGCTAGGATAATCAGAATGCAAATCATGCAATTCTTTTGGATAAGAGATATCACATTCAACAAAAATAGCCTCGCTTTCGCTTGCGCTCGGAGGTGTCTTGTTTATCAATTTTTTTTTTTAAACTTATGTTATGTACCCATTTAAATCCCCCATAAGGGAGTGGTTGGCTCATCCCCCACCCATAAAGATTATTTGCATCAAGATACATAATTTATTTGTTACCATCCATATCCGAGTTTACATACTTATTATTTGCCTTTAAGTGTCTATTTGCAATATAACTTATTCCGCCTCTTAATCCTTTTTCAATCATTAAATGCATATCAATTATCTGTGATTAATATCTGTGATTAAATTTAGTTTCACCACTGTCATCTTCAAACATGCATCCCACGCAAGTCCTGGCGAGCTAAAGTAATGGCATGGGTCGAGTTTATAATACTCAATGCAGGTTTTGCGGAAGTTTTCAAAGACATCTGCTAAAGGAAGCACATCTGTTTTAAGGTAAAGATCATGATAATCTCCCATTGATTTACAGTTAAATGCTTTCCATACATTTTGTGCATGTTTATAGTCATCATCGGAAATCCCTTCATCTGTCAATAGAGAATAAAACGATTCCTTTGGCGGTAAGCACATTTCATTAAGGCGAGTAAAATCGTCCATGTAGTCATAACAGTATATTCCTTTCCTTTTAACTAAATCAAGTAACTCTGATTCTCTAAAGCATTCCTTGGTGTAAATAAAGGAGTCATCAGGTAAATTATTTACCAAGTTGGATAGAGATTGATTAAGAAACTGCAAACTATCTATAAATATCAAATCACTAACCATAAAAGCCATATAATTCTCCATATTATTTGGTATTACATTGATATTTTGTTTAAATTTACCTATTTCTTGTATTAATAAATGACTATCATATCCCCGTAAGTTATGAAACACAACTGGTATCTTTTTTGTTAATCTATATATTTGATTACATTTGTTATGTGCAGATCCTCTGTATTTTTCTGTTACATGACAGTGATCTCTTAGAGGGAAATTATTTTTCAGATCCCAAAGGATATACTTTCTTTTACAAATATGACAAAATGTAGATGTGTTGAATTCTTGTTGTTCTTTTTTAGTTATTATCATTTTTTATTAAAATTGTTCTCCATAACTTCTTTGCAATACTCTTCCTCCTTTAGCATTTGTTCAATAAACTTATAGATAATATTCTCACCACGATACACTTGTGCTGGCTTGCTAAAGCTAATTGTGCATCTATTGTCATAGGTACAAACCAACTTATAACCATATCCACAAGCTATATGATGTTGGTAAGCCAGGGTTGATTTACCGGACTTTTCATCTATTGGTTTTGTTACTGACTCGAAATCAGCATAAAAAAAAAATCAGCATAAATAACAAAAGGAGCCTTTAATTGCTTGTGATTATTTTGAGGCAATGGCATACAGACCTTTTGCACTCCATTAATAGCTAAACAGACTTCTGTATGTTTATTAAGATTCTTTTTATATGTTTTTTTATTTTATTTGTTTTCTCATTTATGTTATTAAATAGTCCCATTTATATAAATATATTTGCAAAAGAAGCTCATCTTTTCCAAGAATAACTAAATTTAACATAACTACCTTCTTTAATAGTAAAGAGTGTGCTTGGAACATGTGTTTCTAGACAAATCACAAATGATGTATTCCGTAAAAATCTTTGCTCGATTTCCTCTTCAAAGATGCTCTCTCCATTGTTAGTTTTCTTTGTAATAAGTATATCGTCCAAGAAGCTATGTTCGTCTTCCTGCCATTTTAATCGGAATGTTTCAATGTTTCCTGAAATAATTTCAATTATTATTTTTATTTTAATGCGGTATCCTCCGGACTTTTTAATTTGGAAACCTTCTAGATTTCCATATCGTATCGTACTACATTTATGGTTCAATTGTATATAATCTTCACAACAGTTGAAGTGCTAAGCTAAAAAAATCTAAAGAAGTCAGAAGATTCAAAAGGGAAATGCAATCGTATCTTCACAAAAATAAGGAACTTGATAATAAAATGAACAGACCATTAGATATGGGTGGTAACGGGATAATAAATCTTGGAAACCCCGATAAACCCAGCGATGCTACAACAAAGAGATTTCTTTTTAAGAAACTTCAAAGCTTAATAGAAGACTATGATCTTAAAGATATTAAAACCATAAAACAAACACTGGAAACAGAAAGTGATAATATTGAACAATTAACAAAAAACATAAAAGCCAACGAAAAAGTAAAAGTTGAGTTACAAGATAAAATTGAGAAAGAAATGCAGGTATTACCGGAAACAATGAAACAACTTGAAGAGAAATCCGATGCAACAGATGATGAAATCAAAAAAGTGTTTAAGACAATACCTCGAAATTGTACATAATCAAGTAAAGGAACTGAAAGAAAACATGATAAAACATGAAGAACTCAAGGAAAAGCTAACTGAAGCTGAGAAAAAATTACAAAATATGTATCAGTTAGAAATCAAGACAGAAATAAACAAACTTGATGAGGATACAAAGAAAAGGAATTTCGACTTATTAAATAATTTCTTAACAATCTTCGGACAATCAAAAAACGAGAAAAGGGGGCTAAAAAGAAGGCCTCCGAAATAAAGTGGACTGATAAATTAGCAGAAGAATTACATAAGTCAATTAAACGTAAATTTAAAACACGTCGGGTTATTATTACATATATCAATGATACGTGGTCAGCGGATTTAGTTCAATTCAATTCAATTCAATAGTTTATTTAGCATAAAGCATAATACAACGCTTATAGCCTATAACAATGAACACAATATTGTGGTACAGATAAAATGAAAAACAGTTTACAGAAGAGCAACAGTTTAAATACGTGAACGTGTTAATACAGGTTCACATCGGATGCTACTGGTTATCACACAAAAAATAACGCATTTGTTAGGAGATAAAAGATATATAATAGAATATAGATCGTATCGATACCGTCGCTTTGTTATACTTATGCTATCCAGTTATGTCCAAGGGAGACAACTTTTGCAAGTTAAAATCGTTATTTTCAAAAGAAGTCTTCCCTAAAAGTTAATAATGGTTTGTGCATATTGTAATATTTACAAAAGATATGCGTGCTTTTTGTATGTAGATTATTTCATATAGAAACAGTTTCTATGTCTGAAAATGACATAATATATTTTATATGAAATGAAATATTAGCAGAATTATCACCATGTACACCTGTAAACTTGCAAATGTATAATACAAAATCGAACATCAGCAAATTACTTGAACTATGAAATTCGTATTTTCATAGCATAATATATGTATTTTGACAAACTAAAAATAACACTTTTGGACTTTGAAGACATAAGTTTTTCGAACTTCTTTAAGTTCGGCCAGTGACAGTAATAACGTTTAAAGTATTTGTTTCTTATATCACGGTATTTAGGACAGACTAATAGAAAGTGATATTCACTTTCTAATATTTTCATACTGCACGATAAACAGATTCTATCTTCTCTTGGGATATTGGATTATCGTCCAGCTTCTATTTGTAGATTATGTGATGAGGTTCTGAATCTCGCTAGGGCACTTCTATGTTTGCTATTACTTAATACTTCTAGATATTTTTCCATTTCAAATTCGTATTTAAAAATACAATAAGATTGTAAACGACTAGAATTATTAATATTTGAGTACCATTTCTGTAAAAATACATCAATAATTCTCTGTTTTATTAATTCAAAAGGAATAATGTCCAATTCAAATTGTTGATCCCACAGATAATTGAATCCGTGTTCCTGTAAAAATTTTTTATCTGGAAAGCCCAATTTGTGCCTCTATATGTTTGGGTAAGATCTGTATCAGTTTTTAACATCAAAAATATTTTCTTTACCAGAGATGATTCACTGTGCTTTAATAATTTAATCCAGTACTTAATCATGTTTATTTTACGGTAGATAGCCAATGGTAGTCTTCCTAACTCTCCGTAAAGTGCTTCGAGATTTGTTGACTTTTTAACGCCTAAAACACGTCTGAGAAATTTTTTATGAACAAGCTCCACATCTGTCGCTTCATGCATTCCCCACACCTCTGATCCGAAATTTAAAATTGACGAGACCAATGTATCGAATAATTTGCATTTTTGAGCTACGGGTAGCTCTATGTTGTTGAGAATACTAAACAGATTATAAAGTGCAATTGAAGCATGCTGGGCAATACATTTTTGTGTGCGGTACCAATTTCCGTTTTTGAAAAACGTCATTCCTAAATACTTAAATGAGCTTACCGTTTCAATTAACTCGTTGTATAGGCGAAAATTATAACATGAATGTCTACCCTTTTCGAAGACCATTGCTTTGGTTTTTGATACATTAATTTTTAAACCCCATAAGTTACAATAATTCTCGATATCATTTAGCATATAGTTAATATGCAAGCTTTTGCTAGGTATTATAAAGGTGTAAAGTATTTATTAACAATAATTGATGTATTTAGTAAATATGCTTGGGTTATACCTCTAAAAGATAAAACAGGAAAGTCAGTGACAGAAGCGTTTGCAGGGGTTGTTCATCCAAATAACTTATGGGTAGATGAGGGTACGGAATTCTTCAACAAAACATTTAAGAAATTTCTTGAGGATAATAATATAAACATTTATCACACTTTTAACTTTGGTAAAGCTTGTAGTGGTAGAGCGATTTAACAGAACATTAACAAATTATGTGGAAAAATTTCACCGCAAATAATACTTATCTGGACAAGTTACCAGATATGGTTAAAAAATATAATAACACAAAGCATAACAGCACAAAAATGACACCAAATGAAGCAAGCATGTAAGAAAATAAAGGCAAAGTTTATTTTAATTTGTATGGCCCTTTGGTAAGTCATCCGCTAAACCAAAGTAAAAAATTGGGGATAAGTAAGAATCAGTAAGCTTAAACGTCATTTTGAAAAAGGATATACACCAAACTGGACTGAAGAAATATTTGTTATTCGCGAAATTCTTAATACCAATCCAATTACATATAGAATAAAAGTTCTGAATCAAGAGGAAATCAAAGGTACATTTTATGAACAAGAACAAGTAAAGCCATATATTTAGTAAATATGCTTGGGTTATACCTCTAAAAGATAAAACAGGAAAGTCAATAAATTATTTCGAATTGAGAAAATTATAAAACGTGACTATAAAAAACAACAAGCATTAGTGAAATGGAAAGATTATTCAAATGATTTAAACAGTTGGGTAAAATTTTCAGATATAATATAGACTATATATAAAATATATAATTGATAAAACAATCAAGACTGTAGATGAATTGATAATTCATTTAAAAACACTTGGGGCAGCTTTTACAGAAAAAGTTATAAACTCTGTGGAAGAGTAAACACCGCTTTACAAGTGACTGCCGGTCTAATTGGTTGTTCTGCTTTGTTAGCATTGGTTCCAGCTATACCAATATTTGTTACGTTTGTTTGGGCTGTTCCACCAGCTGTTACAGTTTTGTTAAATAAATTGAAAATATCAGAAAAGAAAAGTATTTTGAAAGTTCATCATCATAAAATAAAACAAATTCTAAGCCAAGTACGTATTGAAAGTGTAGAGGGTGTTGAAGAGACTAAAGTTATATCAAATGCTTTCGCTGGACTAATGAAAATACAAAAGGCATATACCACACCTTTTGAAACGTACATGAAAGAATATAAATTGAAGGGATATGAATAATTTTGATATTAGTATATAAAATGACAGGGGTGGATTAAGTTTATACAAAGAGAGTAGTATATAAAGTAAGAGTTATAGGTACGGATTTGGACTTATGTGACTGCGGCTTCCCGAACAAAGAGAGGGAAGACGTTACCACAGATTCAAAACTGCGCTGTAACTCTTACTTTATATACTACTACCACCCCTACCCCTCTTATCCCAGGTGCGATCTGGTCACAAGGCTTTGTTTGATTTCATAACTATTACAACACTTTTATAATCAGTTCAATAATTATGCATTAAGCAACAATGTAATTTACATGTTTTATATTCAAGTAAATTCAAGTGTTCAGGAATTGAACACAGTATGCACACCTATTTGCAACAGATATTGACCGTATTGATCTTAACTGTAGTGTTCAATTTTAAACACTCAAGTATTCGATACTGTGAACACTTTGTGTTCTGTAGTTAAACACCGGGCACGTTTAAACTTTAACGCTAGTGTTCAAATTGTTAACACCCAACTGTTCCCTTTATGAACATGTTATGAACACCCATATGTTCTACTTTTTAATGCCGGACGCGTTCAAATCCAGTCAAGGTCTTTCAAATAGTATGGTCCGGAAACGCCCTCTATAAATGTCTTATCGTACTGATAATCTTGTCTCGCCTTGAAGCGTTTATCACGCCGTGCATTTATCACGCCGAGCGAGTAAACTGGTTTTGTCCGATAGTTGTATGCAAAACTGCCCGTCTTGTGTCTTTAAATACCACATTTAATTTAAAAATGGTATAATTGGAAAGCTGATGAAATTTTCTGTAAAACTGTGAAATTAAAACCTCTATATATAATTAACTATTATCTTTAACGCGAGTTAAACACGGTCCATGCTATTCCGTCTTGGGATGGTAATTTGACTCGCGATACTGGTCTTACAAAACTGTACGTTATTATGTTATAAAAAAAAAAACGAAAATCTAATTCATATCCGTTCAAAAATAACTCTTAATTTACTTTTAATTAGCAATTTTCCATCATTTGACCCTAAATATATAGTGAAAACCTGTGCATAAAATATCACCGTATCGCGAAAAAATCACCATTGATGCCATTTTTGATTTTGAACGGATCTAACCGTCCCAGAAAATTAAAATACGGGTGAAATACGAAAATCTAAGACATAACGACGCACATTAGACTTAAATCTATGAGAAAAAGATGTTACATCAAACCCATGAACACCATGCAAGTAGGAAAGAGCGCTAAAATTTGGTCGGTTTTCGGCTTTTGGTCTTTGTGAAAAAACCCGTTCGTATGAGGTCACTTTCCAATGCGTAAATCCACCTAAAACGAAACATCGGTAAAATATAATATTATGTAATGATAAGGGAATGCATATATTGTATTAAGGATCACTTTGTTGGTCAAATTGATTGGTAAAATATCGGTTACGTAGATATAAAGTATCAACAATTTCTTTCTTTTTCCAAAATGGCGGGTACCCGGATGTTTGTCACGTGATCCGAGGCAAGTTATTTATCGTATTACTCTCGTTTCCGGACCATACTATTTGAAAGACCTTGATCCAGTGCAACAGATATTGATCACATAGAACATGTTTAAAGATATGGGTGTTAAGACTGGGAACATTTACTGAACACACTGGGTTCAGATTAGAACACATGATATCAGAACGTTATTGATATTGACAAATAAAACACACTTAAGACTGAAAAGTTTTTATTTAAAAACATTTTAAACAGAAAGAACTGAATATCATTGCTACAGTAATATGTGGCAAGCTCTTATTGTTGTCTACAAGTTCTCTAATTTTTGATCTAGTCATCTTCTATTTGCCGAAACTTTCTCTAAACGAATATAGGACCTGAAATAAGCAAATTTCATAGAGATTTTACTGTCTTTATATGTCTACCTTTTAATGAAGAATCACAGATATACATATATCACATTTCTAGAGAGCAAGAACATCAACAAAATATAGGTAATGGTCATTTCATGCCTGATGTACTATCGCTGTTACAGTTAAATTCCTATTTATCAGAAATCAAACTGTGATATATAATATCCGATAATAGGGTTACACATGCATTATTTTATCAGAACACCTACGTCTGTTCAATCTTTAAAGCAGGGAGCATGTTCACGCTTTTTTAAGCGGATGACTACGATATGCCATCGTCTCAATTGGCATGCATAACGTTGATTCTGGTCTCATCGTATATAGGTATTTTGTCATCAGTCTAGTAACAAATTTGCAGATATTTTTCATACTGGTAGGTGATGTAGTCACGAGCATCGCACTATAATTATGATCTGTTGCAGTGGTTTCGATGTTATTATGATACAAAAACGTAGTTCTCTCTGCCGAGAAGTAAGGGCATTCGAGCAAGTAGTGTTTTCGGACCCGATCTCGTTACGGTCACATAGGCGACATTTCTTATCATAAAGGTCAGTTCCGTCCCATCTACCGGTTTCAATCGGAAACTTATGGTTAGCTGTACGGAATTTGAACCTAGCCAGTGCCTCACCCTGGGACAATATGTTAAAATAGCGTTCTATGCCGAACTCTTGTTTATGCAACTTGTATATTCTCCCCTTGTTAGTACTATCTAAAATCCCCCTCCATTCTTGAATGTACTGGTCCATTAAGATTTGTTTAATAACCTTATGTAATATTGACGGGTACGTCATTTACATTCTGATTTAACCAAGTATCCGAACAACCAGTTAAATCTAAAATTTCTTTAACTTTACAGTTTAACCATTTAAAGTTTGCATTTTCTTGAATTTGCATGTATCTGTAAATTTGGTTTGTGTCTGCGTTAACAACACGTGACCAAAATGCAACCATTCTACTTTTTATGACTTTTTGATTTTGATTTAGTATATGATGGCTTTCAATGAAATTTGTGAGTCTGTGGTTGAGAACCGATGTGAAAAGTTTTCCCAAACAGCTAAGTATTGTTATTGGTCTGTAATTTGAGGTTTGTTTAGGTTCTCCTTTATTTTTAAAAATAGGGATAATACTACCATTTAACCAAGACACTGGAGGAAAGCCGGTGTCCAGAACACAATTGAAAAGTTTAGTATAAACAGGTAGTAAAATATCTTTTGTACACTTAATGTGTTCATTTAGTATGTTGTCAGTGGGACTTGAAGCCTTTCCATTAGTTAAATTGTTAATACATTTAGTAATCTCAAAAGGTGTGATAGGCGAGTTAATCTCATCATTCGAAATTGCATCTAACTCAGAAATATCAAAATTTTGGTTATTTTCATCAGTATTAACATTTTTAAAATGCTCGTAAAATTCCTCTATAGTCGGGGACGGTGCATCGGTCTGTTTTGGTTTTCAGCTATTTAGGAATTTCCAATATTGCTTAGAGTCAGATTTATGTAATGACGGAAGTTTGAAGTTTTTTACGATTAAATTCTTTGAGATAATGATTAATAGTGTTTTTATAATTTTTACTGGCGTTGTTGAGGGGCCGTTTATTATAATCAATTGGATTTAAATTGTATTTCCGTTTCGCTCTATAATACCTTCTTCGGGCACAATTGCATTTTGGACCGAACCACGAATTTTTATTTTCCTAATAATGTCGACTACGGATTTCTGCATTAAATGTTAAAGACTGGTTTTATGTAGTCATTCTGTGCCATTTTTACAGAACTTGGTTCTCTAAATAAGCACAGAGAAAATTGTAATATACTATGACCGTCAGAGAGTAATTGATCCGTTTCAACAAAATCAAAATCAACGATGCATTCAAAACAATCTGCAGTAGCGATTGCATAATCAATCACGGACTTTTGCTTGAAAGTATTGTTACCTGTTAAAGCGACTGCACTCCAGATGGACAAGTTACGCTAAAAAAAGAAAATTTTCAATTTCAAGAAAACAATTGTCATTACTGTATCAGGGGCATTGTATTATGATAACGTGACAAGTTTTCTAACAAAAGAAACAATTAAAATGTGTTGTTTTGCTTACTTTTATTGTAGAAAATATCACCCCGTGACTAACGGGGTGGGCTCTTTGGTATATCAATATTTTTAACTCGCATCAAATCAGCTGACTGCGTAGTGTAGTAGGTTAAGCCCCTGTAAATTTTTTGTAAGCGCAAAGATCCGAGTTCAAAACCTGGCTCGGGTAAATATTTTTTTTCTACCTTTATTTTTAGCTCTTACATAAAGAAAATAATCTTGATGCTGACAAATTGAATATATATTGATTTTACCAAAAAATTAAAATTTACTAAGAATTTGGAGTGCAGTCACTTTAAATCATTACCCATTCTACCGTTTAAAATAAACAAGTTATTATTACAGTATATCTTTATTTAAGTCTCATTCATGTACAATAACACAACATTTCTATAAAACCCTGACAGATAAAATATTAGTACATGACCATTCAATTCTGAATTATAAGAGTCTATCACAGTGAATATATCAAATTACATTACAATCATTCAACATATATTTACGTTGTAAAAAGCAAGAGTCAGTCGCTAATTCACATCTAAAATATAGTTAGAAAAAGATAGGAAAAATACTGAAACGAAAAAAGAGCACTATAGTGCAATTAAGAAATGTTTTAAGAAATTTGTTATCCTCCCGATCAGATCGAGAAAGAACTAATTAGCAACTGATTCTTGCGGTAACTAAAATTTTAAATGACAAATTGTTTAAATTAAGTTAAACATTATTTACAAAGATAAAACTGACGACGTTGGAGAATATTAAAACAGGTTTTGGCACAATTTCTAATTATTGGCTGACTAGTGAACAAAAATATAAGTTTGTCATCTTTACTGAAATTTGCGAAATTAGGTTCAAAAACAATAGCTTTCGAAATTAATTTAAATCTGAGGTCATCGTACAACGAACAATCTAATATAACATGTGACTCATCCTCAAGTACGTGACAGAAAGGACAGTGACGTTCGTCTAGTCTCACATTTTCATATCTACCCGTTTCAATGCGAATAGGAGCAACCCCACACCTGAATTTACATAACGCTGACCTTATGCATAGGGGGTAAAATCATCCTGCAGTACTCCTCTGTCACATACTCCTGTTTAAATGTCCGGTAGGTCCTTAACTTATTACGACCTATGTACCGACAACGCTATTTATGGATGCGGACCACTCGGACAAATTCTTATACATATTTTTTTCCAGTTGACTGGTAAAAGACTGTTTAGGTATAGGAACTAACAAGTTGAAATAGCAACCAAGATTAAACTCAAGTAGTTCTTTTTTGACAAAATAAAACCGGTTTCAGCAATGGGTTGATTTGGAACAGGCCCACAATTCAATGCGTTTATTTACTCTAGAATTGTTTGTTTGGGACAAACGGGCCCACAAGTTGTTAACTGTTTTCCACTGGCGAACAATGGGTGGAACCATCCCATTTCCCCAGAGACTGCTGCATTGGGCGTATACTTGCCAACACCAAGGAAAAACCTCATTGCACGGTTGTGGACTGCATTTATACATGAAAATGATTTATAACCCCATACCGAAGATCCAAAAGGTATGACAGGCCAAACAACTGAGTCATAAAGTTTAGTAAAAACGTTATGGGGAACCCCGCCAACTAATTTACATTTGGCTATTAGTAGACCCAAGGCTCGACTAGCACTTTGCGCCACCATCCCAGCTGTTACATTGAAATCACGATGCTCTTGTAGAACAACAGCTAGATACTTATACCTATCACGATGTCTACTGTTTCCTGTCCCAATTTAAAAATATGGGTTGATCTTGCTTGAGATTCAGATAGGAAATGCACAATGTTACTTTTACTACAATTAATTGACATATCGCTTATACAAAAACAACCATGTAATCCGTTTAACAAAACTTGTAGATCATGTGCATTTTCCGCCAATAACACCACATCATCTGCATATAGAAGTATACATACAATCTCATTTTCTATTTCAATACCAACATTTAATGATTTAAGATACACTGCAAGATCATTTATGTAAAAATTGAATAATAAGGGAGACAATACACAGCCTTGTCTTAATCCACAATGCACTTCAAACCAGTCAGTTTTAAAAGAATTAATTCTAACACATGAGGCTACAGCTGAGTACAAAGATTTCACAGCATTTAACATTTTACCACAAACCCCTGTATCTTGTAATTTTTTCCACAATTTCGACCTATTCATTAAATCATATGCCTTTCGAAAATTTGTTTCAATTTCTTCCTAGTTTCAACCAAACTCACAAGTGATGAAATATGATCGGTAGTGCCTCCTTCTTTGTAAAACCATTTTGTTCATCAGACAGTATATCATTGGCTTCAATCCAAGAACTTTGTCTATCATTTAAAATATTACAGTATAATTTATACATTGTACAGGTCAAAGATATTCCTCTATATGATAAAGGATCTCTAGGATCTGCTGTTGAAGACTTAGGTATAGGATTAATAATGCATTTGTTCCAAACTGATGGAACAATACCTTTTTCAAAACATATATTAAACAAAATATGTAAATGTACTACGACAAACTTCAATGAAGCGATAACCGTGAGAATTAGTTTTGCTGTCACGTGATCGTCTTTTTAATGGGATAGTTAAGTTTTCAAGCAATACGTGTTTATCGAAATTAGACTGAGTCTCAAAATCAATATCATAAAGTTGGCATAAAAATGGGTCGGACGGAATAAAATCGTTTAGTTCAGATTTTCGCGCGTTTACATCACCTACCACGAATACATATTTATGTTTGCCACATATCTCTGTAGACGCCTCAAATGCATCAAAGTCCTCATTATTGAAAAAAACGAGAATTTTAGGCGGGATATACGTAACACCAAAAAGTACATTAGCTGAAAAGGAAGTAACATTTTTATCTATAGAAAGCCATAAAATGTACTCATTGCTATAATTTTCTATATTCACATATTCGGATAAAGTTGAACTTCAATAAATACCAATGCCCCCTGATTTTCGCTTATAGCTTGATTTATTGTCCCATGGGTTTTGAAAACCGAAGTCTCTCTGGGGGGTATTTAACTTATTTTGTATAGATCCCTGGTGAGTTGGATGACCGGTAGAAGGCACACCGTTGCCGTGAGATTTTGCGTTAGTAACCGGCTGGTTACTAGTATTGTGCATGTGTGAAGCACGACCACGGCGGGAGCGAGATCGAGATTCCTGTCGCAGATTTTGGGTCGACGTGTGTGGGCTGACACTCTTTTTCGAGCGTAGAGAACTATTATTGCTACTACGAGATCCGGGTGTACATTTTGCCAGATGTGCTAGTAGGTGCACGGAATACACGAGCCTTATCATTTGCAGATACACTACCGATAGGGTTTACACGTATTCCATGCATGATTTCATCCCAACTCGGAAAAGCGTCACGGACTACTTTCCCATTCATTATAATTTTCGCCGGGTACACAAAGCTAACCTTGTCGTCTGGGACTTAGAGAATTCTTCTAAGTGATTTATACTTCGGCCACAAGTTCTTTCTTGCAATAACAATTTCCTGCGGAAAATCACGATTTATACTATATGTAGTACCTTTCAATTTGTTAGCGTTAGAAAGAATAAGTTGAGTGTCGGAAAAGTCCCTAGAAGCTAACATAATCGGTCTGTGTGAGCCGGGGTTGAATTTTCCTAGCCTGTGAACCAGAGCATAGTTCCTCCCGTTCCTCAGGAAAGCCGTTGAAAATGAGATTGCAGCGACGGCTGCGTGACTCCAGGTCTAGGGATTTGTATTCAAGAAGTAAAAGCCTAGACTCGTGATTGTCGATTGTGGACTTCATACCATTTACATCTCCATGCATTTGTATACACATGTCCATTTTGCCTTTTAAAAGTCCAAATGTACAGAGCAGAATTTTGACACACCTACACCAAAATTCACCGGAAATGGAAAAAAAAAGTGACCAGTCATGTTAATTGACATCTACTGTGAATTCGCATGGTTGACTGGACCCCTGTGGTGAATACTACACATTCCTGTTCAATTGTCTTTAAGTGATTTCAGTAGATAGTTTCAATAAAAAAGAAAGACGTTTATTTGAAAATCTGAGCGAATTGATTGGTGGGCAAATGGGGTTAAACACTAAATACGAAAAGTTGCGGATCGTGTTAGAATAAACAGTGTTCTTGCAATCACATATGGAATCAAATTATACATACTTAGCATATCAAATTTTTATTGTCTTATTACTTACCAGACGCAAACTTGAACTACAGTGATAAGCAACTAGAAATGGCAATGCATTAGTAATGCGTTAGAATTGTATATGTCATAAAATCGCCTATTAATAATCGAATTTATATCACAGTTTAAGAAAAGCATTGTACAATAACATGCGGCAAAATCGCCAAAATAATATAGCATTAAGCCATCGTAGCCATATATCACTCACCCGAAAGGCTTAAGTATGCAACACCTAGTTACTAGTATGTGAAATTGTTTTGTAATCCACGTAAAAACTCAGAATATGAAACCCATTTCGATAATTGGTTGTAATGAGCAATCTAGCCGCCAAACCTTGTCTTCTTTTCTCTTTTTTATTTACATTTTTACAAGGTGAGCTATTTTGATTATCCTTTGTCCGTTGTAAAAGAAATTCTTGAAACGGCATCTGATATAAAACTGTTTGGTCTAGATACACCAGTGTTCAAATTTGTACATTTGATACAAATTTTATAGAACATATCTACCTGCACTTCTTATTTATAATTCATCATTTGGTAGTAAGCACAAAGCATTTAGCATTTACTTCTCATTCAAAAATTTCCAGCAGAAATGCGACAAGGCTATCTGCATATACATACATACATGATTGCACTTCTCATTTGTAGTGTATCATTTGGTAGTAATGACCTTGGTCATATACTGGCATAGTGACACCCGGTAAGAACATAACATTTAACACTACACACTTTTCATTTAAAACTGTCTAACAGAAATGCAACAAGGTTACATGGAAAGGTGTACATACATGCATGAATATGTCATTTTTCATAAAGCATTCGGAAGTAACCGTGTTGTAATTTTTACATGAGTAATCTTCCATAGGTTTTTGAGAATAACTTTCCACTGACTGTTTGCTTTTTAACAAGGTGTCACAGTCACGATCTCAACTCTTTTTAACTTAATTGCTTTTTAATTATGCCACATTTCCAGAAGCATACATACACTCTGGGACATTTAAATGTCTTTATTTACCTAATAGTGTTCTGTCAAAAATACAGCCTTTATCTAATACGGCTTACAAAAGAGAAAAAAAAATCGTATTGTATGTACGTGCAATATGCACAGTACCATTATTTGTACTTGTTTCATAGTCCCATATTAGAAAGGAACAGGGTTTACAGAAGATATTATTTAGACTCACCATCCATATTTAGCATTGAATGGATAGTATTTCAGAGGAAGTAAAACTTGAAACGACCAGCGCGATTTTCACATTTTCTTCCATCAGCAAACCTCATCAAAATTGAAAAAAATCAACGCTGGATGTAAGGTCATACTGAACATTGTAATAGAACATGCGTGATTACGTTGTTATAATGCTTCACGATTTTGTAATCCGTCCCGCAAAAAGATTTATTCTTGTGCCCAAGGCTATTGATATGAAATTCGAAGAAACTTCATGAATGGGTATCCCCGCATATTCGAGTTAATTGATATTTTTATTGATTTGTGGCCGTTCGATATTTCTGTGATTCATGGCCGTTTGATTATTCCTTCATACAGAGTGCTATATACATACATGTTTGATTGCACTTCTCATATGTTATGTATCATTTGCCATAATCACGTGTAATGTATCATTTGCCATTAACATACTTAATGCTAAATGTTATGTGCTTACCGGGTATCAGTATGCCAGTATATTAAGATCAAGGTGCTAACTACCGAATGATACATTAATTTTTCTCCAATCAACAGCCATAACTCAGAAAAAGAACATCTAACTCAAAAATACTGTCTCATATAGATACGATAAGAGAGAGAGAGAGAGAGAAATTGTTTTTCTTAGAAAGATATAGAAAAGTGAGGACCATTGTCAACAATGCCAAAATATATGTATCTTGTTCACCTTTTCCAGCAATGAAGTCTACAATCTTAGATCCATTAATTACAATAACCTGTCTTTTTGCCTTAACATAAAACAAATATATCAGAATGCTGCCGGACACATTTGGAATAACATTCCAGTGCATAATTCGTCACCCTAGATCTGTAACGTTGTTAAAAAAGAATTGTAAATTTGTTATAAAGAGATTAATTTGTTAATTCATTATATACCTATAAATATTCTGTCAAAAATACTGCCTTTATGGTTGACTATCAACGATGATGAGCCTGTCATTTTACTTCATTTGCGTGTTTTCTACCTGGTTTACGGACTCCGCCATTGACAGTTTTAAAGCAGCCCAATTGCACCTGCGCCAAGAAACCAGATGTGAGGTCGTCCTGCGCTGTCTAAATTACGGAATGTAATTTCACGTCTTTCAATAATTTGAGGTCTTTCACGTACCTCGGCTCTTTTGGGGCAAACCATTTCATATATGTTTACTTACTTCAATGTCTTAGCGATGTTTATGTCGGGTTTTTCTTTTAATAAAATATTGAAAGTGATTGTTTAATGGCGTTCGGTGAAATATCATGCGTAACAAGACAGAAAATGCATTTTAAATTCGGCCTTTGTAAAATGATCTATATATTTTTTTTATTATTTTCTAAAGTTTTTAATATTAAGATTACGAATGTATTTAGATAAGTGCACAACTTTTCTTGTATAACTAAAATCATACCGAAACACACCAATATCCGAGAATGTTATGTTGAAATTTTTGTCACAAAGGGTATTTATTACAGGACCATATGATATTATCTAAGACACAGATTTGTTTTTAATATCAAGACTCTAGCTCTTATATAGGGCTGGCATAATTTCAAGGAATCATGTAGTTACAGTAAAGGCCCTATATAACATGTTGCGGAACATTGAAAGCTCTGATCATCAAACATTTTAATTCTCGCTTGCAATAAAATCAAATTACACAAACAATATCTCATTTTGAAAACTTTGCCATGGCAAATAATTAGCGCAGATCTAACCATTGAAGGAATTTTCAGGTGAATTGCATTTAATAATTACACTGAGTGCCCACTTTAAATAATGAAACCTTTCTTTCTGTGAACGATCGAGTTAACATGAATTTGTTTATCACTAACCCTATATTTAAAGAATACTTTTATACATATACATTATTTGTCACTAACCTTCGAGTTACATTTATAGTGTATGATCAAGCCTGCATAAAATCATTATTTATTAATCTTACTTATATATGTATATACTAATTTATTTATTCTCGATTGCGAAACAAGTTCTTACAACTTATATTAATCTAGATTCATTCTAGATCGAATCAACCTCAACGAGAATCTTATATATATGCAACATGTATAAAAACAATTCAGCACCCCTATAAATGTTCAATAAATACATCTTTTTGGCTGTTGATGACAAAATTATTGTACTCTGATGAAAGTTTATTCTATGCAAGAGGCGTACCTGGATAAAAATGAAGTATACGCACAGTTGTGCCAGGGGAATTCCGGGAGCATGCTGCCCCAGAAAAATTGAAATCTAACATTGCATCTGGTGCATTCTAGGGGCCCTTTCATCACGTACAGAAAACACAAACTAGTTATAACCACGTGCAAATATATTGTATCACATGTATCAAAACTGACTCGTCACAACTTGAAAAAAAAAGAACAATCAATATAAAGCGATAAAATATTTATGATTTTAACACGATCTCTAGTTTGTCCCCATGGAACGAAGAGGGATCTGGGGTGTATTTAGATTGTCTTAACACACCGAACGATCCGTACAACTGCCTGTCTAATCCAATAACCGATGTCGAACGCCTTTACATCCTCAGTTACGTGCATAATTTTCTCTAAGGAATGCAATTCTTCCTCCCCGTGTACTCGGGTTCAAAATTATACAGTACAAGTCCGTGATCATCCATTATAAAATATGTGCTTTACTTGCAAATGCTGCACAAATACATTTGAAGTTAATCTACGCATTTTGTCTCATTTGTTTATAGGTAACGGGTGTAATATCGCATTAATTTTGATTAAGGACATACTTTTATCTGGCAGGCATACTTTTATCAGTCAAGTACATCTATGGCCGTACAGTTATCAAAAATAAAGTCATCAAAGCAAGTTGTAAAATTTGAAATTTTTCATAAGACAACCTGATAGAAGATAGAAGATATAAATCTTTTCATTGTGAAATCTGTAAGGACTACAACATGGAAATATTTATTTTTTTTACTTTCGGGCAACAATACTTGAAATCTTACACAAAAGACAAAACGTGTGATTTCATGAGACATACGTCTTCGACAAAATTTCATGAAAATTGAGATAAGTAATACAGCCTTGATGCTCACAACATTTTTGTGTAATTCTAAATTAGTTCGTGAAAACAAAATTATCAGGTTTCAATCTCGGATTATCATAAAGCTAATTTCCGTGTATAAAATCGGTAAAGACACATACACTTGGAGTACGGAGTTCCAACCCGATTGGCAGGCATGCTTTTATCAGCCAAGTACATCTATGGCCTTACAGTTATCAAAAATAAAGTCATCAAAGCAAGTTGTAAAATTTGAAATTTTTCATAAGACAACCTTATAGAAGATAGAAGATATAAATCTTTTCATTGTGAAAATCACTTGTATTTTAGTCGTGTCGCAATAATATCAAATGTTACTGATGTTTAGCAATGCAAAACATATTTATCTTCAAAATGTTATCTGCTGTCACTTCAAATGTCCTCCTGAAAGTCTGCTTTCAAAACGTGGTTCGTCTGGTTACCGTGTTTGGGGTATTTTTTTAATCTATACCGCAATGCGCCGCTGAGGTAACTGTGTTGTCCCTAAAACTAAGTTATTGATATTTATTTCCCTTGATTTCTTGCACATCTACTAGTAACAAGATTAAGTGTTTTGTTCTTGTAAAACGAAACAATTTTCTTTGCATTTGCATTCAATCAAATTATGTACAAATTAAAAATTTCGCTTTCAGTATTATAAAATATAATATAATGGGACCACTTTTCTGCTTCACAATGCAAAAATAAAGAGAGATAAGAAAAGTGTTTTAAGATTCAGTGCAACATTAAGTTGTAGTGACAAATAATTATTTATAAATTTTTCTGTAATTTTATGTACAATTTGAGAGAAGATAATATAACACAACTTTTTTGTGGTTATAATATTTTACTTTAAAGGGGCCCTCTCTAAATCTAGCAAATTGTATGCGTGTTTAGTCAGCCCGGTAAGTTCAATCAGTAGAGCACGAGACTTGTAATCTTTCGGATAAGACTAAAACCGAGGTCCGATCTATGGGTGCTATTACACCTGCCTCGTTTTACCATAATTTATCGATATAATACTGCGCCTAAGACGTACAAAAGTCGAAACATGTGCGTTGTTACTGTAAAGAAAGATGATCATCTGGTACTTCATCTTTTCTCGTTGACAGCAAGTTGAATTTACAGAAATGTACTCGATTTATCAGGAAGATACTTAGACTTGCTTTCATAAAATTGGAATTGGTTCCAACGTACCTTGCGCTGTACATACGAAGGCTGTGAAATGGGTAAAGATACGAAAAGCACGTTTCGAAAGCTAGTGTGCTTGTGACAATTTGCTTCCTTCAGGAAGAAATTTACTGACAGCAGATAAGGTGTTGTTATTGCGTTTGATAGACACCAGTGACATGTGATAACATTGCGATACCACTAAAAAACAAGATGATAACAGCAGCATAGTCGTGATGCGATAGTTCACGATGAAAAGATTTATATCTTGTACATTGTAAGGTTGTTTAGTGAAAGAATCCAAATTTTACAACTTGCTTTGATAACTTTATTTTTGATAACTGTACGGAGATGTACTTGGGTGATAAAATTATGCTTGCCAATCGGGTTGGAACTCCATACTCAAAGTGTCTGTGGGTAAAGATAGATAAAATGAATTGCAAAAGGACTCATACGTCAAATAATATCAAAGAGTAAAACACAGAACAGTGACATATTTCAGACGCGATCAGTGTAATTAATCATTGACGTGGATGCATTTCAATTATCAAAATCAATCAACTCAGAAACTACCTATAGAAATATCAAATTGCCTTACAAACACTCATAACTTGATAGAGCTTGAAATGAGCAATCATTCTTTTACAAGTTATTAGTCTAAACCGGGCACTTTATTCAGACTATTTTTTTCTGCCAACAAATTCAAGGTAGTTGATGAGTTGCTTCATGAAGTCGCTGTGTTCTGGGTAACCAACATCCGCCTTATCACTTCCTCCTGAAACAAATCGTGATTCTGTAAAGATGCATGTGATAACTAGAGTGAATAAATGCGAAACGTTATTTTCTACGCGTATATTCATTTAAAGTCACACTGCACAATATCCTTACGGTATATCGTTTCCCGCGTTGTTTATGGCATAATAAACCATAATATTTCTAATCTTTGTATATAGAGACAAAATCGAGAGTCATTTTGAAAATTGAGAAAATATATAGATCAACATGCTATATGTAACAAAATAAAACAAATAAAGCATTTCACAAAGACGATTGTATAGGAAATATTTGCGTATTTTTAGTATAATGTAACATTTGGGTAATCAAGGACAGCCGATGTGTTTCATGAACCACGAGCAGTGCGCAGTAGCTTTTACTGCGTACGGCATCCATTGAACATCGCGTTCAGTGGAAATAAAGTATTTTAAATATCACACATTCAGTTATGTCAGAAACAAATTTCACTATTATTCTTATTTACAATGTGGCCTTCAATGAAAGTAAAACTAATAAAGAAGACAGAAAAAAAACGAAATAAACAATGAAAAACACACATAGCAAACATATTCATTTAAAACCGACAAACACTAAATACTTCAATAATTAAAGGTCCCATTGATTGACATTTTTCCGTTTTTACATTGGAATATTATTCGTCAGCTTATACAAATTGAATAATTTTTGTCGAAAAATACCGGGTGGTTACCTGTCAGTATGACCATAAAGTTCCCAAAAAACACACCTGTACGGAAAGTGACGATAATACTTCTGGAAACATACGAACATAGTGACGTCAATTTCCCAAACACAACGTCGGAAAATAGTTTCTTTTTCATGATAATTCATCATTTTGATAAGTTTGCATATAGAAATCTACTTTAAAGTGAAAGACGGTATGCAAGAAAAAATTTCCATCATGAGACACTTGGCTCAGATAGAAATATCCGTCACCTCGGTTTGTACTAAACAAAATAAGAAACTTCCGCTAAATTTTCTTGGACATTGCTGGATGAAAGCAAAACGGTGGAATCATTGTTATATATGCGTTTAAAAAGTGTTCCATAATGCATCCGTTTAGTGCAAAAATGATGGCCAGAGGTAAACAGAATAACGGGGAAATTTTGAAAGTGAGGATAACACTTGATAACGGGTATGACCACCTCTTGAGTTGACCACTGCAGTGTATCACCGGCGTATATAATTGACTAAAGTGTTGATTTCTGCCTGTTGAATATTGTTCCGTTCCTGAATGAGCGCTTGACAAAATTCTTGAAGATGGGTTGGGGCGAAGCCTCACTCGTCTGTCCAGAATATTACAGACTTGCTCGATCAGGACTTTCAGCAGGCCAGTCATCAATGAAAAATCATTCATCTGTTCCATAACAACGCCAATATCTAGTTCTTTCAGCATGATAATGCCACATCTCATACAGCTGTATTTTTTTTATAGCACATTGATTGTATTGATGATTGGTCCGCTAAAAGTTCTAATAAGAGGTGGTCATACCCGCCATTAAGTGTTATTTCTGTTTCTAACCCCTATTTCATTGGTAAAATTCACTCATATTCTGTCAACCTTTGACCATCATTTTTTCACCGAACGATGCATCATGAAATACTCCTTAAACGCATATACAACAATGAGTCCCCCTTTTTGTTTTCATCCAGGAATGTCCAAGCAAACTTAGAAGTTTCTTATTTTGTATAGTATAATATATGTCACATATAGACGAGCCTTATATTGGCCAGATATGCCGTATCGTATAAGGGTTTTTTCGTTGTTACCAGTTCCCCACATGACTAACGCCCCCAGAAGAGGTTAGTTATGATAGGTTTCGGAGGAGAGTGCAAGATGCATGTGCAGAAAGCGTTCAGATTCCAGAGATACCCCTAGTTCTTATACATGATGGGTGTATAGCACCCATACATGGGACCTCGGTTTAAGTCTCATATCCGAAAGACTGTTAGTAATTTGTTTTGGTCAGCCACGGGAATCGAACCCGCTACCTCGTGATTACAAGTCTCGTGCTCAACCGATTAAGCTAACCAGGCTAACTCAAGATAATGTTACCTGCCCAGTCCACAAAAGTATTTGTATTATGTAATGTAGTGTAACGGACTGGACTTGTAAGGATCGTAGGTTCGATTTTCCGCTCTTCTAATAACATGTCTTTTGGCCTAGACCTAAAACCGATGTCCTACATTTATGTATCTGTATCTCTATAATACGCCGTATTATATTAAGGGACAAAGGGGTGTCTCCGGAACTGAGATTGTATATTGCAATTTCCCTAAATGCTATAACAATTACCCTCGTTTCAGATGTGTTGGTTATGTGAATTATTCAGCATCAATCAAAATTTATATACATTTATTCTAAAAAAGGCTTTACAACCGCAACATGTCGATGGATGTTTAAATTATTAATGTGTTGATTTTCTGTTCCCACATTATATCAGCATCAACCACGAAACTCTAAATTACTGTACATCTACTTGCAAATTACGTGAAAGCGATTCACTACTTGGATTTTCTTTACTAAAACATGATTGTTTGGAAATGCATTTTATGCTTAAATATAAATATTACTTAATTTCAGGACACTGCGATGAAGTTTGTATATCAAAGCTTACTTCCTACTTTAACAGTGTCGTGAAACGAACTATGGCATTCAAAAACTCATTTTGAATTACTTTAACGCTGATGCTTATTAACATAAGTCCAGCCACAAAATTCCACAAGGACTGACGTCATAAACTTTTCACACATGTGACGGACTTTATGAATACATTTATTACTGTTTATATGATTTAGATTATAAGGAGTCTATTTGCACTTGTGCAAATTAGATAGATGCATATGACATTGCTCTTTAAAATTACACCGACGATATAATAAAATTGTAGAAAAAAAAACAACAACAGGCAGACATAAATTGTTCATTGTCTCATAAAGAAATCTCATTCAAGACATAAATTGTCTCATGTGTATGTGTGCTCAAAAGGGGAGCGGTGGTGTAGAGGTTAAGGTGTCGGCCGCTCATCCCGGAGGTTGCGGGTTCGAGCCCCACTGGGGTCACGAACGGACTTCCTCATATGATACCAGCACTGGTTTTTCCAGGAAGCGGACTCGGGAGTTACTCGATAAGCTATAAGCTCTCTTCACGATCGAGCTAACATAAAATTAGTATAAACTAAAGGAGAATCACATGCACTTATACAAGGACATATATACACGTATATGTATATAGGTCTGTGAATTAGAAATGCGGTGTTAAAAGATAAAAACTGCGAATCACTGCGGGTGGAAACAAAGAACCGAGTGAAGGTAACATAAAACTCTTGACTAACGACATATTTATATAACTTCCTAGCGTACAGAAAACGACTATTCCTGGTATGAATGCGCTTGACCTAGTTAAAAAACACGTTTTCCACCATTTTCTCAAGTTTGTTCTCAATTTTCTCACTTAAACCAAGTTTGCTCTCACTATACACCTACCTCCCTGTAAAGGTGGTCTATTTAAAACGTTTAGTATTTTTTTTATTTCAATATAATTTCTGCTTTTACATTTGAATTGGATAGATATACAAATATTTCAACATTCTGAACCAAAAAGCAAGTTTTAAGGGGGGTAATAATATCTTTTCAAACTTGAATTTCTAATGAATTCCATCTAAATATATAATTGTTAATGCAAATATTTCACAAATATAATATAAGAGGTCTTATATTTATATCTCTCCTTAGGCAAAGTATGTGTATCAATTTTTTACTTAAGATAAAATAACTCTATCTTGGTTGGGCAACTGGGATAGGGAAATCAAATCAAATTTTAAAAATACCTCAGTGAAAATCTTACTTGAATTAAGAGCTTAGTGAACATAAATGAGTGTAAATGATCAGATGTTAAAGTTTCAAACAAATCTGTTACATGGCCAAATTCTAATTATATACCTATTCACGATATATACCTACATACGTGTCAAATTTCTCTTTTAGTTAAAATGTTTTATTCGAGTACATAAAATGTGTCATCGGCAACCAAAAAGGTATACTTTCTGAACATTTATAGGGTTCCTGGAAACTTTGCTGCATTGCTTGTTACCAAGTTGTATATATTTATGTTTGAAACTTGAAAATATAAATAATGGTTTCATAATTTTAATTGGGCACTTTGCAATGTTAACAAACTATATTGTTGTTGTTTTTGTTGTTGTATCTTGTTGTGTAATTATCAAATGCAATTGACTAGTGTGCAATATGCAATAATGTGTGACCAGGTAAATTGCTGGCAGGGGGTTGCCAATTAACAACAAATCATATCGCATCCTTTGTTGTGACTTATGCCCTTGGGCGAGATCAACTGTAATTCCTTCAATGGTTAATTCTACGCTAATTATTTTCCATGGCAACGTTGTTTAAACGATTTATTGTTTAAGGATTTTAAACTTTTATGGATTACTGGAGTGTTCCGCAACATGTAAGTTAAACTTCTAGTGGAGTAACTGTTAGATTTTATATAGGGCTTTTGTTCTGCATTTTTTTTTAATGTATTGAATATAAATGCCAGCTTTTTTTTTATAAAGACTAGATCTTAATATGTGTCTTAAATAATATCTGTAATAAAATACATTTTGTAAAAAAAGTTTCAACCTAACATCCATCGGCATGTTTTAAGTTATACTTGGGAAAATCTAGATTGGAAAAGTTTGTAACAAACAAAGTCTTAATCTTGTTATAAGAAACTTATTCCCAACGAAAATAATTAAATTGAATAGATCGAGATCATCTACAAAGGCCAAATTTAAAATACATTTTCTGTCTTCATTTTTCTTGTCGAAACAAGTCCAACTTCCGCCCAGCTAGGTTCAGTGCACTTAATTAACAAATGGCTTACAAAATATTAACAGGTGAATTTTTCAATCAATGGGACCTTTAAATATATATATTAGCAAGTACACCATAGAATAACGAATGTTACAGTAAGAAAACATTCAAGTACCCGACATAAATATCATATAATAGAAATATAATATAATATAATATAAATATCATGAAATAGTCGATGAATACATTAAAACGTTTGTGTTTAAGTCTGTTTCTCTAATTGCATGTTTTTGTAGTTGTAGGGTTAACGCACGTGTTTTCGTGTTATAATACCTACAGAAACCCTCGCGATTCTGCATATGCTATAACATGAAAATACGTTCGTTAGCGCTATTCTAGCATAAAAAAATCATAAAAATAGGAATGAAACGCTCTTACTGGAACGACGTTCAACAATCCGTGGGACGACGTCAATGTTGTTTACATAATATTTATGACGTCACCACCGGCACTGTTGACGCCGTACTTGATGACAAACTTGGGAGACAGGGCCATTGTAAACATTGTAATGCGCATAAATGAAAACGGATTATAACGGCGCGTGAGTCCCCCTGTGTTAACACGTTTTTCCTCCTGTTAAAACACCGGTAAAATAGGCAAAAACAGCACATTTTATGCTAGAATGTGTATAAAATGAATTAAGTGAAGGAAGATTTCTAATACCTGATGGTATATCAGAAATCATCCTTCTTTTTTTCATATATATGATATTTCTTTGTGCAATGGAATTACGCTGGCGACTTTAAGCTGGTCAATTTCCAGACGATATGCTGTTATTTATTATTGACGCAATAGGTATCGTAAAATGATCTTTGCAAAGCTTTAATATGTTTGCTCCTATGCCATCAACATCAGATGATTTATTAGACAATCAATATATTTTCTAACTTCACATGCATGATTCAACTTTTATCAACGTTTTGATCTTTCACAGAGATACGTTTTTTAAGAGAGAAAAGTTTCCACGATTGAAATGGTTTTTAGTAATCAAATTATTAATGTTAACAATTATTATTTATTCAATTAATTTCGCAATATTTTCTTTACCTTTATCAACATTATCTTCAATGAATTTGGTATGGAGGCTTTTGTTTTGTCCCATTTGATATTGTTTTTAAATGTTCCCAATAATATGATGGGTGTGTAATGCAAACACTGAAGCGGCGCGGTATTTATGAAATCTGCAGTATCTCGTTCATTTATTGCATGATTTATCTCATCAGTGAACCAATCAAGTTGTGTGTGATGGTTAATTATTTTCTCTTTAGTTGGTGCAAGAGCTGACAAAATATTATTAAGAAAATTGTAAAGATACTATAAACAGTCTTGAATGATTTGGAAGTGTTTCATTCAGATCTAAAGGAGGCTAGAGGCTAGACTACCTTGAAAAATAGTTTTATAATGGGGTTCTTAACAAAGTAACGTGATCGGATTTGCTCGAGTCGTGTATATGATCATTCGTATGAACGAGGAGAACGAGTATGATCCGACCGCAACGAGAGCAAATCCTGCATTCTGGATCACATTTAAATGATAATGACCCTTTTATTGTATACCTTTTAAAGTACTCTTAATCTTAAATGACGTGAAGCATAAAATAGCAGAAAAACTCTAAGTAGCGCGACATATAATACACAGTTGACGTATAATGCGACGTCATTTATTTGATGTCATAGTATAAAAAAGACGCAGCTATTTAATTATAAGCGATGTTATTAACGTCGTAGACATACAAAATTAAAAAAAGTTTACAACTTAGGTGTCGCCTATAGTGAAGACTGTATATTGCTGATGACACTATTGCTTGCCTGATGAAACCGTGCCAGAGATATAAGATATTTGCCTTCAAAGTAATTCAACCTCATTAATATTCTATGCTTGGGATGGTCACAACACATGCAAATTGTCAATCAAACCTTCTCATTAGTGACCTCCCTCCCCCTCCCCATTCCTTAACAGATAACACACTGTTTGATCAGGTGTCTTTAGACTGGACACCTAGTCCAATAAACTGCCCATACATTTTATTGACATGAAGAGATCATTTGTTGATTTCTTATTTCCTGCTGGTGTTTTTTTAAGAGATAAGTTATCCAACAATGAAATTGCTTTTATCACAAACGGTTGATACAGAATACAGATCAAGGTCAAACAAATAAACTGTGTGTTAACGACAACCCGTATACCTTTCCACCCCGACCTAGCCTTGCCACCAGGCAAGATGATGGTATATTTTCGTATCCAAGCAGAATATTTTCTGGCCCATATCTACTGAGGGCTTGATCATCTTACATTTTTGAGTAAGAAATAGTTATTGTAAGGACTTCAATGCCAGTCTCACCCCGACCCTACAATTTTAATTCCATCTTCACTGCCAAACAAAAACATATGTCAAATAAAGGCCTACTTACCTGGAACAAAATTACTTTCGTACGTCAAAAATACTTTGGCGGGGCAACATTGGATACGGGAAATGAAGTTAGTGTTACAATAAACGTTTTATCTCTTGTGTTTCTCGAGAGAAATGTTTCACATAAACCAGAGACAAAGAATATATAAAGAGGGCTTTAAATATCACACATGACAGTGGAAATTTGCAAAAATTGCCAATTTTTTTTAGCAACTTTACATATACAAACCATTCATTTTCTGCTGCTGACTTTTTCAAACTTCAATTAGAAAAGCTTCACTTTCAGCAATTTATCAATCGATACAAATTGTTACACAAATATTCCAGACATTCAAAACATGAACATATGTTTACTTACAGCCAAAGTTTAGTCAAAGAATGCAATATCTATGTCTGTATGATAAATGACCAATGAGTTTTATTTGCTTCAAATTGATCGACATACTGACATGGGTGATATTGCAGGATACTGTAGTGTTGCATATCTCCCTCTTCTATGTCTCTGCATAAACTTAGTATTTTACCAGAACTACCCTTGGACAGGACAGTTGGGTGTTTTATTTCAGCTAATTTGGCTTTAGACACTCAAAACTAGAGAAAAAAAAAACATTTTACAAATTCGAACTGAGGTAAAATCAAAATCAAAGCCTCATCACTGTTTCATTAAATATAACTATTAAATTTCCTGGCAACCATTACAAATAATTTAATATGATTATATCATTAAAGTTACCAGAACACCTATCAAGTGAAATGATATTTTGATGTAACAACTAAATGATTTGTACCTACGCTTTTTGTGCCATGTACCAATTTTAAACAACTGCATACAGTTACTACCCTTAAAAGACGAATGTCCCCTTTTAAACTCAAAACCTCCTACGCAGGACTTCACAGCATGAACTCATGTTCAAACAATTTCAAAAATTCCCTTTTTTCTTATTGAGCATGAATGACGGTAAGATCGGAAGAATCAGATCTTAATAATAACTAGGTCTTTCAAATACTAAAAAAAACATTTACTGATTCAAGTAGAAAAATATATATATATTGATACGTGACACAACGATTATTACAAATATCTTTTCTGTACTAGTGATATATTTAAGATGATTTTAATATGTTCGAATATAGCTTTCCAACGGAAAGTTCTCGGTTATATTAGATTATTTTTTCGGTAAAGATATCCTCTTTTTTTTAACGTTGCCCTGTAAGGAAACGCATCTTGCAATTTCTTCTGGTCTCATACAATACAATATCGGAAGTACTAAGAACTTGTGAAAATTACTCCAAACTTCAAGAGCTGAGAACACATACATATATACAGTTGACAATTTCGTTTACATTGGAGCAGAGTCGTTAATTAGTGACGCTTCGTCTTGGTTACTTCGTGAAAATAGGCAATAGTCTAGGCTGTTACAGATATAAATATAAATTTCTGTGTGATATCTTTGTGAAGTACAAGAAATTTGGAGAATGATTCAATTTTTGAAGTAGGATTTAAAAAGTACACCAGTGAGTGAAGGTTCCGCCACTATTTGAAACATAGAAGAAATAATACAGATGAAAGAATATCGAAGATAGATTGAGACAGGCAATATAGAAATGTAGATTTGTGTGTGTCTTCACTTACATGAAATGTGTAATACAAAGTTTGGGTAATCAGTCGCTGTAGCTAGGTGGTCTACGAACAAAGAGTAAACCAGTTTTGTTGGGGGTAGTTGGTCAAGTATTTTAAATGGAACAACAGTGCAAGTAAATTGTCAAGCCAGAGTCATTTCCAATAAAAAGAGGTGTAATACCATTGTAGGTAGGTCAAATTATAAGTGTTTTTGTCTGCATTAGAAACATAGACAACCAGAGTTATTGCCTTAAAAACAGGTCTTATACTTGGCAAACCAATGTAGGTAGGTGGTCAAGTAAGGAAGGGTTATTGCCTTAAAAACAGGTCTAATACAAGGAAACCACTGTAAAGTAGGTGGTCAAGTTAGGATTAATGTTTAGAAATAGTTATAATACATGATAAACAAGTGCAAGTATGTGGTCAACTAAGGGTTATTGACTTATAAATTATGTTTAATACATGGGAAGCCGGTGTAGGTAGTTTGTCAACTTATGATTGTTTCTTTAGAAAAAGGCATAATATTTTGAAAAAGTAGTGTAAGTTGGTTGTCAAGTAAGGTTATGACCTTTAGTTGAAAGCCTACATATGCTCTTTACAGTACCTATGTGATAGTTGTTTCTTTTTTCTTTTTTTAATAATATAATAGATATAAGAGTCGTCTGGCATAGGAGGGGTGCCAGACCGGTTTTTCCGGCATGGGCAAAATCACCGGAAATGCCGATCCGATATGCAAGAAAAGTGCATTCAAGACAGGACTATGTACCCAACTAAATTATTTTCGGTTTAATTTCAATTTAATTTTAGTTCTTAAGTGTATTCTTCATGTGATTGGACATTACTGTAAAGTACGGGAAACGTCACTTGAACGTCTGGTGTATATGGCGTCATTAGGGCGTCTGGTGTAAACGATGTCATTTCCTGACGTTTTGTTTTTTTCATTGTAAATTGTAAAAGTGCAGACAAATTTCTTGAAAAAAGGCAATATTGCCGAAAATTTGAAGAGTTGTTTCGATTTAAAGAGTTGTTTTAAATAGAGAAACAGTCTAAATTGATCGTTTACTTATTACGTAGACTGGCATTCAGTCCCTATATTTACTATTTCTTACTGCATTCTTTGCTGCCAAAGATGTAATAGATCATCGAGCCCTGTAAGAATAAAAGGCTGAAAGTTTAAAAAATTGATTATCATCTAGCCTGGTAGCGAGGCTATAACGGTGTATTTAACTATTTCGCAAATTGACCAATGCAAATAGATCAAGCAAGAACAATTATTTTGAAAATCAAATTTAGTTTAATTACCAAGAGTTGTGATAAATGATATAATTTTAGACTTCGTAAAGGAAACAAAAATGGCTGCGAAGAAGGTTTGAGAAGCTGTGATTTTCAGTTCATGTATCACTTTTGCAACTGGAATATTTAATTTTGTTTTTCGGAATTTTCGGAAACAAAGGAAAAAACACAAGGCGGCGAACGAAAGTTTTAGAAGGTGTTGTTTGTTATGTACGACTTTGCAGAGTATTAGGTAACTTGTTTTTTAAATAGCCTCGATATATCCTCGAAATGAGATTATGTGTTCAAAGAACGAAGAATGATAAATAAATACCATTTCAAAGAAGAACCAATGATTGTAATATTTAAGTTTTGGAGGTGATTTAGTCTGTCATCAGTTGAAATAAATAACCTCCAAACCATAAATAACAGAATCTTTAGAAGTATTATAACTTAACCTAAAAGTTTCAGCTATGCATTACCAGTCATTATCGATAAAATCAGCAGTTTAAAAAATACTGCAGTACCGTAAACCATTCAATTATCTATGTAGAGTTGTTGTTGTTGTTGTGGATGCGATTTATTACAAAAAGCCTCTATTATTGATTAGCTGTGGAAATTTAGGCATTATTCGATATTATTCTCGAAACATAATTAATGTGTTCAATGAGCGTAACTATCTTTCACGAACAACATATATCGTAAAATGCTTCCTTTTACCACAATTAATCAATAAAGAGGCATCATGTATAAATCGCATTAATTGTACAACAACAACTCTACATAGGTTATTGAGTAGTTAACGGTGGTGCAACATATTCTTAAACGCTGATTTTATGGATAATGACTGGAATGCATAGCTAAAATTGGGGGTTATGGTTTTAATACGCCGATTTTTCATTATTTTTTTTTTTGGTTATTGAATTACTTTTTAAATATTTTTTTTGTTTCGTTCCTTGGCTTCTGTAAATGAATAAATTTTGCCGTTGCCTCGCCTTATCGTACCTTTTCTGCTATGAGTAGCCAAGACACGATAAAATCGATAATTGATAGAGATGTATTGAGCGTTTCCAGACCCGTTTGAACCCAACAAAGAGAAGCGGGTGTTCTGTTAGGTTGGGATTGGGACTGTTTCAGTTACATGTGCAGTACAGCAGTAAATGATAATACTGTGATAATGATAATGCTTTAATCCTTTACATCTACATAACTATTACAATTTTAAACTATTATAAACTACCTGATTCAGCAGAAGTCCTCAGTCTCTCTCGTCTCTGAAATGTACCGTTTGGAGACATTTCGCGATATCCTGAAATGTAATTGAAACATATGCATTCAAAAATACTTAGCCACTCATTTTGTGGCCTTGAATACGTCAGTATTTACGTATTTTGCTCTCAGTTACCATTGATTTTTTTTAATTTACATACTTATTTTTAAGTATAAAACTAAAGGCTAGAAACAAAATAAAAGCAAAACTCTAGGTAGGAATTTGTAGAAATCGACACGACACAGCTGCACTATATGTTTATATAAGAATTTTGCAAAGCTTTTGAATTTGGTAGCGTGTTTATTTTAATTTAGACGTGAATTAAATTTAATTTTAATTTACGTGACAGGATACTGCAGCCTTTTAATATGACTATAAAATATGTTATTTACATACAGAACTTTATTTCTGTACCAAAATCTGAGACAAGCAGCTTTAAACTTACTAAGAGATAACATTCTACATACCATAAGTCTGTTTACATATCATAAGTCTGTATAAAATTCTAACCTCTTAAATTTACTGATATAATTGAATGCGAAAATTGAAAGTCAAAGTGCTGAAGGCACTGGTGGTGTCCGCTTATGATAAATTATTTATTTTCGAGAAATTTCCTCGGATTTTATCGCACAAAATCCAAAATTATAAAAATGAACGAAGACGACTTTATAATTAATCTATGTTGTTAAAAGCTTTTCGTGGAATGGAACTAAGAAATATGGACAATGTGACGGGTACAGTACAAACAGCTATGTAGTAGCTACGTAGTAGCCCGAGAGAGCCATGAAAAGATTGCAAACATATGGACTTCTGTCCAATTCTCTCCATCGCTGATTAACAAATAGTTAACAAATAAGATATTTAACTCGAAACTGCTTTCTTTCAGATATTTATAAATTAATGATTATTTATGACGGTTATATACAACGGTACATAATTTCATAGAATGCACGAGAAGTCAGTCCCCTTTACCGTTCTTGCTAAACATAGTTTTCTAATCATATACTTCTTTGGGAGACAAACTAATCTAAGCGGTACCGTCTGATCGTCTGAAGCGGAACCGTCGATTGGGATGTCCATCCGTCATTCTAGCCCATCTTCAGCATGCTTCAACTCATGCGAGCATAAACCCTTGCCGAAAAGGAACCTTTAAAGGAGTCATCATTCCAAGCGTGTGTCGTGCAATGGCCTTTTCAAGGGTATTTCTACGGAACGTCTAATCAGAACCCAACTTTTAGAGAAACATCCAAAACGGAGTTTGTTTCAGTTTTGTGGTGTTGTTTTTCCCCCGGTTTGTATTCTACGACGATGACGTCGTTACCTGCACAGACCTCACAGTTTTGTTTTGAGAAATATAGACTGTCGGGTGTTTTTTCGTAAATTATCAGCATTTTCTTTATGTATTTCTTCTCTTCTAGGTCTAACGAAATAGAGGAGGACGCGATGACTGTCCATCCAAAACAAACAATGGCGAACACATTGTAAAGCGTAAAGTGATTCTTAACACTCGACATACAATGTTCTTTTCGAAGATGTTACATATCTGAAGGTAGCTATCGACACTAATTTGCTTTAAAATCGCAAATTTCTGTTTTTATGCATTATTTTATGTTCAATTTAACTTCTATATATAAGCAAAAGATGCTGAAAAAATAATTAAACGTGCTTGATGAACCGTTAAAGTTGATCGGTATGTATTCCAACAGCGTCGCGCTCTATGTGTGTCAGTAACCGTTCATAGCTCCGCCCCTTTTGAGGCGCCGATAGAGTCAACCTGTATTGATCAGTTAATTGTTTCGATGATTAGATGTGCACGCTTAGCAATTCAGCAATTTTAAATGCACAATTAACAGGCAATTGTAGACATTTGGATTATTTGTTTGTATAAATTGTCATCCCACTGAAATACTAACTGCATACTATCAATGCGTAAATCAAATTCGTGAATCTATTAAAATGAATGCAAAATAAACGAATATGTTACGAAAACAAATAAACTAAAATTATTCTCTTTACAAATCCTTCCGTGAAGAAATGTGTGACCTAAAAGCATTTGAATATAAGAATTCATAAAAGTTTGTGAATTACTTTTTTCAAAAAATGAATATGCATTTGATCTGTGAAAATGTTGTAATAGAACGTTTCGTTTTCAAATAAGAAGGCGTCTTGGTGAAGGCTGCATATGCGAAGACCAGTATAATGATTCTAAAGTTAGAAAAATGTGTTATCATTACTTTCTCGTGGTGGTATTATCTCGGTCCCTTTTCATAAAAAATACATTTCACTGCCGTAAAAGCATACCGACTCATCTAATAATTATAATGATAATATACATGTATATTGTTTATATTTTTTTGCCGAATGTTTAACTATCATTCATAAATCGAAATAGTATATAGTATACAAAATATATATATACATTGTATTTATAACCCTTCCATGAAATCTACGAACTTCTGATTGGTCAACGATCCGTAACTATCTACTGATATTTACGGGCAAGCCGGTAATATACACTTGACAGTACCATGCTAAACGTGAATTTGTTCGCCGCGTACACTTCGTCAAAGTATAAGTCCGTGCTGTTTTGTGACGTCACGAAGTGACATTGAGGCATCATAAGGGGATTTGAAGCTCTGCTTTACATTCAGCCGTTAAATAAATAGAATATAAGCGGAATATTTAAATATTTAAGACAGAGAAGGGTAATAAAATTGTTATTTGGTTTTTGGCGTGATATATGGGGAATATTACCCGCCTCGACATAACATTGCCCTCGCCTAAAAGCTCGGGAAATATTAGTCTAGGCAGGTAATATATCCCCATATACCACTTCAAAAACCAAATAACATATAATTTCTGTATCAGAGTTTTATGGATAGAGCGAAAATCAGTGAAAATTGAGAATTTTCTGTTGGTACTTCTTTAATTTCTAATCAACCAATTATTTACATCAAAACATTTAGTGTATTTTAAACATTGTTCTTTACCATAACCTTCATATGGCAATTTGAAGGGTAAAATAACTTACATACTAAAATTAATAATACTTTGCTTAAATATAACCAGAGACATAAAATATTATATTCTATGTCTCTGATACAACACGTTTAGGTGTTCTTAATTATGGCGCACAAAATAAACTTACCGTATGTCTCAAAAATAACCAAAAATAAAACACAGATGAAAAATCCAGTTTTCATAGCTATTTGTTGCTGCAGTGGAAAATTCTGAATGTTATTATGCTTATGCGACTAGATATCTGGACGTGTGAAGAACTGGAGGGAAGTTTTTATACTGAGAAAAAAGATACAAAATCCAACAGGCATGGTCAGCATCACAATGCGGAGATAAGCGAGGGAATACAAGTCAATCGTTTATCATTACTACTTGACATAAACCTTTTCAAACACAGTTTTCTAGAAAGTTCTACAAAAATGAGATTAACATTTAAATGATTTATCGCTGAATCCATCAACATTGCCTCTGTTTTTGTGTAATCTATGGTTCTCAATGTCAGTAGTAAATATGATTGATATTCATTCGAATAAATAAGCTCTAAAAGCATAAGATTTTGCTTTGAGAGTAGAAACAATATGCTTTGCAATAGTGAACAGTGCTCAATGGCTAGAAAGTGTGGGTATTTCTGCAAGCTGATCTTTCTTTGGGTTCAACGACCGTTTCAAAAATATATCGGTTTCTAGCTGAAGATTAATCATAATTATGGTTCCTGGAAATGACAAGAACGAGATCCCCATCCCCAGCAAGAAACTGTCAAGTTTCTCAAACGAAGTCATGTCGGTAGCGGGGCTTAAACATGTAGCTTTTAAAGATTTTAAGGTTTCACTGTATCCACATGCTAGTTCTTAAAACAAGTTGGCATTTCTTTACAATTTTTTTTTGACAGCAACTTCTGAGGTTGTTCAAATGTTCAATCATGGTATGCAAATATATGAACTATAAAATGTGTTTTCTATAAAAGGCAGCCGTCTAACAGGTAATAAAAGTGAATTAGTCACTACTGATTACTGTGATTTCTTGCATTTCAGATCGGCATTTCCGGTACTGTTAAAAATGAAATACCGGTAAACAATTTTAGTTCCATTTTTTTTAAAGATTAACTTAGAATATTCATGCATTTCAGCGCAGGATGACAAAAATCGCTGGCCCTTTTAGTAGGGATGGATGCTATAATAACAAACACTTTACCTCTGTATTATTTCAGTTCAAAATGGCCACACTTAGACTAAAATATAGTCAATTTTAAGGGAACAGTTAACTATTTTTATATTGATATTTTCTTTGCCAGGTAATTTGCACATCTGTTTATTCGTTTGACCCCAAAATACATTTTACTGAAAATTACGGCTGCTTTGTCAAGCAAACGTCATTTATCACAAATAATAGCTTACAGTTTGCCAATTCGCTGTTCAAGTTTAGAAGAAGTGAAATTCAGACGCCAAACAATGTTATCAATAAACAACAGATTACTGTATTCAAATTGATCGTGAATATATATTCATTATATGCTGATGAGGTGCTCAAGCACAGGTTCTTTTCAGTTGTCCTAGATATGCTTATGCAAATTAAAAATTTAAAAGCTAAAAGCTATAAATATCACCTCAGTAAATTGAAAATTAGCATCTCCCTATTATTAATGGGACCCCGGCTTAGTTAGTAGATGCCTTTGAGAAAGATTCATGCGTAACTAAAGGTTCATTCAATGATGTTTTTTTTACTACAAAGCTTTAAGATCATCTTGTGGAATAAACTGGCAATTCCTTTGGTACATTGGTTTCTACCTTTTACTGAAAAAAATACTATTTGTATGATAAAACACCACATTTCACAAAACACATACAATATTACAATGAGGCAGTACATGAACAGCTCAATATGTTCGATGAGAATTTTGTAGACCCTTTTTCTATATCTAGTCTATCTAGAGGACCAACAAAGCCTCAATTGAAATCTTACAGGACGTTGAAAGTATCAGGGTAGAAAGATGTACTTTGTACGGGAGTAACTGATTTGTTCACCTACAAACCTCCAAAAAGGTTTTGATCCACAACCAAGTGCATAACTGAAAACAATCAAAAGTATAATCCGTGCTATTCAAAGATGGTCAGTTTTAATGTTGAAAAAATGTACATGAGATTTTGGTCATTAATACTTTCAAATAGATTCCTCTTTAACATGTTATCTTTTTTTGAAAATGCACCGGTTCCACTCAATCCTGATTTTGTTTTCCTATGTATGTCTGATCCTGACTGTGTTGTGTATGCAGTTATTCAGATGCTGCATTCTTCTAATGATCAAAAACTTAAAAACAAACAAATGGCTGATGGATTCTGGAATTATATTCAGAATAAACAGTGACTCAAGTTCACGTTGTCTTTGACCATCCCGGTAAAACTCTGTTACAATCTGAGTCTCAACGACATACAATGCCCTTCCGACGTCGGTTACATACTCTAAACGATTTGTATTGGTTTCTCTCCATAAAGATGACAGAAATGGACGAAATGTCAAAACTATGACACAAAAGCATGTAAAAAAGGTAATGATACCTCTTCAGATTACCTTTGGTGCCGATTTTTGTCATCCTGCGTTTAATCAAGATGCGATATTTAATTAGCACAAATATTCAATTGCTAGGCTGTTCTGAATATGTTTTGTGAAATTCTTTTTGCAATATTATCAAGATGAAAGCTAAACAGCACAGCACTGTGATCTTGCCCTTGTCCCACTGACCTCCAAAACAATGGGATCATCTACAGGTTGCAGCTGGTTTCTACACCAACCAGAGCTACTTCCACAACATCTACAATATTTGACTACTTTTATATAAATATCCCAGTTTATATTACGAGTCATCGGGTGGTTAACGCTCTGGACTTTTCCCACCCATTTAGATGAACTGATTAGAAACACAGAGGTAGTGTCACGTGTATCGGTGCTATACACCGTGTATGTAAATGCATATGTCTCACTTCAACCTGCGCCTGTCACGAGTCTTGGCAAGTGTGTACAGATTCATATTACGTCTTTAGCTATTTCGCCAATCCATATGCACTAAGCTCGCTTACCATGTCTCATTTTGTTGTCCCACTTTCAACAATGTTTTTTTTATCCATAACAGCATGTATGAAGTCACAGCATCTAAATACTAAATGTGTGTTGCTTGCTTTATCTTTCATTGAGCTCTATCATCAAGAGTGTTCTGAATATTTTCAAGGGAATGATAGTACAATACATGGTTTAGTAATTCTTCTGTGTTGTTATTCTCTTGATTGAGTAATCAACCGGGACTTTCTTTAACAGCGCGTGTTTCATTTATGTCTCATACATGTCATTTATGAACTAATCAGTTGTACAGATGCTAGATTCTTTCCTGTTTGTAGATATTAAAGATCAGAGCATTTCAGCGTTTATTGTAGCGTTTATGAAGACACAAACATTTACACATTGCCTCTCTGTCATCGTCATCGAGGTTGATTCCATCTGAAATGAGGCTCGAGAACGATTAATATGAGTTGTAAGAATTTGTTTCGCAATCAAGAATAAATAAATAAGTATAGACTACTGTAGCAAAGTCAACTAAGTCTTTTTGCGATATTATGCGTGGTCAAGGAATTGAAGTATCTTTTACAACGTACGTAACTGCATTGAATTAATTTTGACCTAAAGGCAGTCTGTCTTCACACATTGCTGTCTCAATGTCGTCTAAGTGCGGATTGCAGTTTTGTGCACCTACACTCGGTTCTTCTTCCATACGACACTTCCATATGACACTTTTATTTGATGTGTCGATACAGTTTACACTACATAACACTAATTGGCACATTTCTTGTGTTTGATGGAGCCAGGGTCTGGTGTCTTTTAACTCTGGAGCAAAACACATTTCGTACTGAGCGTTGACATGCTAGTAACAGATGTACTTAAGTTGAGATGGTTTGTGATGAATAATGCTTCATTGTTTTTGGCGGTTTTTACGGAAGCCCTTGAGGGACATTTTAGTTTCTTCTTATTACTTTTCTTTTATGACTTATTGACTATATATTATGGATAGATAAATGTTTCATAAATTAGAGCTTCAAGATAATGAAATACACGCACTGGGTGACTTAAACATGAAGTCTTTTCAGTGTGAAAAAAATATATTTAAAAACAAACGGTATGATATATTCCTTGCAAAATGTAGTCTTTCACAATAAATTGAAACGCCCAAAAAATACATAAAACTTGATCACATTTAAACCACTAGAAAAGATTATATCTGGTATCGCTGTATATGACTACGCTATAAGCGATCATTTACCTTTATCTTTCACAAACCTACTAAAAAGAAGATTATCTAGAAAATTCTCATCGATACTTTAACAGACCCAAATCTTGTGTAATAACATATTAATAACATTTTAACATCATTAAGAGCATTCTTGCTTAACAATGCACAAGTCAAACAAAAATGAATTAAACACGTAAATCAACCGTATTGGTTAAATTAGGCAAACATTTTTTTAGTTTCAAGATAAATAGAAATAAGCTATCTTCTATGATACGTTAAATTAAGAAATCGCCATATAACGATGCCCTTAAAGATAATAAATACAAGAGCTGTCTGTGGAATAATTTAAAGAAAGTTACAAATAATGAGGACAGACAACATAATGTTCAAAATAATTGGCGAAAGAGTTAGATCTACCGAATGCCCTTAATAGTAAGTCGTATATCAAAGTGTTCGTAACTGCTGGCATAAATTGGCATAAATGGTGGCGTTCCAAAATTAACAGATTAAAACTAAAAACTCCCTTTTGAAACAATTAAAAAGAAATTAAATTTCTATTTTTACGAAATCATGATCTACAACAATATTCATATAATCACAGACAAGTTTTGGCACTTTGCCTATTTTTGTAATACAAAGGAATCAAAGAATTAATGACTGTGCTTTTTCGACAGTAGTAGACCGAACTGGCGGCCATTAGCACCCGGCTGATATGCTAAGAATTTTTGTCTCTCCTGGCTCCATTGGTTCATTTACTGTCCGATTTTTGCTTCAAGCTCCGGTGGTAAAGAATCAACTAGTACAAGTCTCTTTATAATTTTCTATTATACATTGATTATTTTATTTATAACTAAAGAAGTAAAGTTAACAAGTAGCCTGTTTGATGTTTTATATAATTTCTTTCAATAAGTAAAATGTAAATATTCAGATTAATTTTTCAACAAAAATTGCTTCATTTTTATAACAATTGTAAGTAAATACTGCCACTATTTTTATCTATTCATAAATTATTCTTTCTTTTTAGTAAAGTGGCTAAATTGTTCTTTGTCTTTGTAAAGAATTTTTCTTTAATAACATATTTAACTACGCGATCCATTTTCCAAATTCAATCTCTCTCTCTCAAAACGTCAAACTTCACGATGTATGTCACAATACATCGCTACGACCGGCGACGACGATGGCGATTCCCGTTCCAGAAGAAGGAAGACCTATGTGACAGTGACGTCTGCTGTGCGATAGGCAATCAACGCTGCAACTACTAGATCTACAACATCGTCGACGACCACATTTTCCGGTCACACCTCTGACAATGTAATGTCAGGCTTGCGGCGGTTGCTGGCTTATTTGGCTTTTAAGGGGTTTTTATATTTTCAAAATTTCAGAGTAGGAAATTAGGTAAAACTTTCATGCTTACTTTTAACTTGTTAAAATAAGTAAAACCATCTTCCGGACAGCATTTTATTCTCTCCTTCAGGACGATTAAAATTTTTTATCATCACAAAAAGCTAAGCAAAGTAAAAATAGGACAACACTTTATTAAAGGGGATTTTTACTTTACAAAACAAACACATACACCATCTATTATCAAAATTATCTGAAAACTGTTAAGCTACCACGATCCAGACATACAAACTAGGTCAATCACACTTAGATCTCATTGGACGCCGTGATTGGCCTACTCTTTGGCAACTAATCAAAATCAACCTTTGGCTATACTGGCTGGAAATTGCAGTCAAGGTAAATCTCTCCTATTTTGGAAACAGAAAAACACTTTTGATAGGTAAAGGCATGATGGGAGGCATGCCGAGGTCTCATCCACAAATTCAAGCTAACATATTTGCTCTTATGGACGGACCTTTATAGGGGATTTATCCCGGAGCAAAGCGCCGGGGAAATCCCCGAGACGGTAACGCCTGTGAGTCTACTCTGCATCAAGAAAGCTTTTTCGCGTGATCCGGTTCCGGTTTATGTGTTTGAGCAGACGGGTTTTTATTCTTCAACTTCCGGCGTAACAATACATCCGAAATTACCCAGAATAGATAACCAACTGTTATTGTCTTTTTTTTTTCTTTAGAAGATGTGTAACAAAACAGTGATAATGTAAAGGTAACGTAGTTAAATAGAGTGTATTACAGGTATATACCGGCGCGAAGCGCCGGCGTTTAACTGTCTTATAGATAAAGCAAGTGCTCCTATACGTCATCGCACGTGAATAATGACCTTGAGTAGACGGGTTTTTATTCTTCAATGTCCGATGTAACAATGATACCGAAATTACCGAGAATCGATAACCAACTTGGTCCTTTTTTGTGCACTGACGTACTTCCTGATGTCTGTTTATTTCTGTTGATCAATAACATCATAGCTACTGTATTTATTTGATAAAATTGGAAAGAAAACATTACTTATACAGTAGACCGAGATCGAGCTTTTACGACCTGAACTACTACATACACTTGGTGTCATAATCGAGAGATACATGGTAGGTGGGTGTTTATCAATATGACTCTGATTTTGTAAATTTTAGTGAAATGCTTTGAACACATTTGCAATGGTTGGTGCATGTTCAGAATTCCTAACTTTCTGCATCAGTGTATGATATGTTTTCTAGCAGAATGAATTAATGTAAAGTGGTGTGTAACAGAAAAGTAAAAGAAAAATAGTAGAAAAATAGGTCTGAATCCCGACTTAATCCTTGCGGACACTGACATGTAGAGCTCTGCATACAGTATACTGGACCACGTTCATGAAGGGCAACCTCTCGGGAACCACCACTGCTGTCTTCGGTACACGTTTTTGTTTGACACTTATTATCAACATTCAATTTTACATTTCCTTAACTGAAATAACTAGTACAGTATACAGTACTGTAAATTATGCTTAGATCATCGGAGTGGCTAAAAATAATTTAAAAAAAAAATAGCATTTCGGCAAATCAAATATTTATTCACTACCACATGATAGCTGTAGTGGCTACAAAAAAAACTTACTAGTATGTATTGACCCTTGAAAGAAAAAGAAATGTTTTGAAGGAGCAATTCAGGTGCAAACGTCAGTATATACAGCAAAGTAATTTGTCATGTAAGAGGGGTTAGCACACTGGACAGGTAATCCAGAGAACCGCGATTCGAATTCCGGCAGTGGTGGTCGATTTTTCATGACATCCTAAATGATATTGAAAAAAATAGATTTTGTATTGTATACAATTGTGCAAAAAGTACATGATAATCGTATTTAAAATGATAACTGTCTCTCCGTCTTTTGTCATTCAGTAAAATATAGTCAGTTCCGCTGTGTAGTAATTAAATTACGAGTGCGTATCAGAAAAACTGACTTATTTTTATTGAGTTTAAAGTACATGTATATGAAACAATTTATCCTTCGATTCTTATACATCATTTTCCTTGAAAACTATCCCGAACTTTATTGAACAGCATAGCAGTCATCATGATAACTTTCAAATGCGAAATGTGATAGGACACGCTTGTTAACATGGGTTGCGTCATTTACAGCACGTTGTCTTTGGAATAAAAGGTGTTTTTTTATCATAAAATAATTTATACCAAACTGGTACAGAATTTTCCCAAAATGTTTATATAAGAAAATCAGCTGCCTGTGATTTTTTTTGCATTTGACAATTGAGTTTTGTTTCCATTGCGTGTGTTAGAGATTCACCTAGCAGGGATTACTTTTATTTACACTGTCCTGTGACTTTGGAACATGGTGAAGAGTGAGGTTGGGTGCGCACCATAAACCGGTTTAAGCTCCCCAGTGGTGTTTTTGCCACTGACCGTTCCAAGGCGGTGCCCCACTGTGTTCTTTAATTGTTCGATTTGTCCTCGTTTGTTTGTTTGTGTGTGTGTGTGTGTGTGTGTGTGTGTGTGTGTGTGTGTGTGTGTGTGTGTGTGTGTGTGTGTGTGTGTGTGTGTGTGTGTGTGTGTGTGTGTGTGTGTGTGTGTGTGTGTGTGTGTGTGTGTGTGTGTGTGTGTGTGTGTGTGTGCACTTCTGGGTGCTGTGGGGCTCGTTTTGGGGAGGCTGCGTTTTTGGTACGTGGCATTCCCTGTTTGATATTATTTTTGTTTTTAAGAAAGTGTACATATTTATAAACTCTTAATCAGTTGAAATAAATAAATGAATAAAGCTTTGATCTTAATCAAATGCTCTTCCATGACTCTCATCCTGAAATGAATAGTGAAGTTCAGCCACATCTTAATACTGGACTGTGGTGACCCAAGACCAACTTGCAATTTCATCAACTGCATTTTCTTGTTTACTTGTAAGATAATTGTTGTTTTCTTTTGCTGAAATTAACATGTTTAATTCATATTGATTGTTTAATCGGTCAATAGCTATGCATTGCTTATGTCTATTGTAGTGATATACCAACATGAATTAGGTCTAAATTTTATTTTATTTAATTTTTAACAAATTGATTTATATACGATTTGCAGAATATATGAAAATTCAGAAATAAAAAGAGGAAAAGTAGCTTTTTAAATCATTGTTTAATGTCATTTAAAAAAAAAATGCTGTGACCAATATAAACATTGTAAAAGTCTGGCAAACAGTTGGAGAACTTAAAATATTTTATGTCCTCGAACTTTATCATAGGGAGACTCTGGTTCAAATATGTCCGTCCATCTGTCCGTAAACTTTCCCTTGATAACACCCTACTGGTCACAATTTTCATTTGAATTTCATGAAACTTGCTCAGAAGGTCGCTGCAACCTGAGATAATCCCTTGTATTGGAGTCAGTGGGTCAAAGGTCAAGGGAGTTTCCAAGATAACATTCTACAGGTCAATATTTTCATTCAACTTCCTCTTACAGAAAGTTGTCTGCAACATGAAAATGGTCCCTATTCTTTTGGGGTCAAAGGTCAAGGTTGCAGTTACCTGATATTGCTCACTCTACAGGCTACGATTTTAGTTCAACTTTCATTAATCTTGCTTAGACGAAACATTCAGAGTGTGACGAAAGCACACTCGTTGATAAATCCATTCTAGGGGTTATTTCATATTAAAATTTGCTTCAAATCAAATCAAATCAGATTCTTATGTACGTTGAAAGTTATATTCAGCGTCAGCAATGTTTTTTTTTCTGTAAATGACGTCACGTTTGCACGTGCACACTTTCTTAGGGCAGTTATGCGATATTAGCCCTGCGCGTGCAGGGCTAAAAGCTGATAATACTTCGGATGTTTTTCTCTATACAAAAGTGTTAATATATACAGTAACATATGTACTATGATACTTTAATATAATTTTTCCCCATACTGTGCAACAATAATCGGAAGTGGCCAGTATAAAAATATAATGTATATTTTTAACAGGACACTTATTTTACAAATATAGAAGTTAATTATATTCGCACTCAGTGGGGGTACGAATGCTATTTTAGCAATTTCAATAGTCAGTCAAGAGGCGTTGCAATTTTTATTAATAATAACTTGACTTTAAGTTTAAAGCGACTGCACTCCAAATTCTTAGTAAATTTTAATTTTTTGGTAAAATCAATATATATTCATTTTGTCAGCATCAAGATTATTTTCTTTGTGTAAGAGCTAAAAATAAAGGGAGAAAAAAATATTTACCCGAGCCAGGTTTTGAACTCGGATCTTTGCGCTTACAAAATACCAAAGAGCCCACCCCGTTAGTCACGGGGTGATATTTTCTACAATAAAAGTAAGCAAAACAACACATTTTAATTGTTTCTTTTGTTAGAAAACTTGTCACGTTATCATAATACAATGCCCCTGATACAGTAATGACAATTGTTTTCTTGAAATCAAAAATTTTCTTTTTTTAGCGTAACTTTTCCATCTGGAGTGCAGTCGCTTTAAAAGTTATGAGACAGACCAAAATGGTAACTCACTTATGCTTCATGCTAGCATTATGAATAATGATATAACAATGATCTGTATATACGGACCTAATAGAGATGATCCAGAATTTAACACAAACATAAAAGAAAAGATTTTACAGGTTGGAAATCCTTGCATTGTAGCTGGAGACTACAACTTAGTATTAGATTTTAATATTGACTGTTTTAACTATGTTAACATTAACAACCCTAGAGCACGAGAAGTTGTACTTGAAATGATTCTTGAATGTAATTTAATTGACTGTTGGAGAGAACAAAACTTAGAAAACCAGCAGTACACATGGTTTAAAAAGAATCCAATCAAAAAGGCAAGACTTGACTTTTTCTTAATATCTCAAAATTTGTTTACTGATATGAGTCAAGTTGAAATAGAACCAGGATACAGAACTGACCACTCAATGATTGTATTAAGTTTTCAGTTTGGCAAATTTAAGAAAGGAAATTCATATTGAAAGTTTAATCATTCTTTGTTGAAAGATATTCAATATATAGAACAAATTAAATCCCTTATACAACAAGTTAAATTGCAATATGCATCAGAGAATCAACAATCAGAGCAATCAATTGATAATATAAGTAATAACTTAATAAAATTTAGTATAGATGATAAATTATTCTTTGAAACACTTCTGATAGAGATAAGGGGAAAAACTATTTGGTTTTCATCATAAAAAAAAAGAGACAAGAAGATAAACAGCAAGATAAATTACTCATAGAAATTAAATCTTTAGAAAAAGAAACTAATATTGATTACTCTCCTTTAGAAGTTTAAAAACAAGAATTGTCAGATCTAAGAGCTAAAAAAATGCATGGTGTTTTCATCAGGTCAAGGGAAAATTGGGTGGCAGAGGGAGAAAAACCCACAAAATACTTTTGTAACTTAGAAAATAGAAATTATGTTTCAAAAGTAATGAATTCTTTATATTCTTAATCTGAGACATTACTGACAAACCAAACAGATATATTGAAGGAAGTTTCTAATCATTATAAATAAGAGAGACAGAAATATTAATCTTGCAAGTTTAATGAATAATAATGAAGATATACCTAAACTGAATGAAGTAGAAAAGCAAAACCTAGAAGGACAGTTATAATGAAATGTTAACAAGTTTGAAAAAAATGTCCAATGATTCATCTCCTGGTAGCAGTGGTTTCTCAGCAGCTTTTTTCAATTTTTTTTGGCGACATTAGTCACTTCTTAGTTAGGTCAATCAATCACGCCTTTGATACAGAGGAATTGTCTACTACTCTTAAACAAGGAGTCATAACTTGCATTCCGAAAGGTGATAAAGACAAATGTTACATAAAAAAATTGGAGACCTATTTCACTGCTAAATATATCATACAAAATCGCCTCAGCTAGTATAGCACAACGTCTTAAAACAGTACTAGACAAACTTATCAGCGAAGATCAAACTGGCTTTTTACCTGGAAGATATATAGGGGATAACATAAGACTAATATATGATGTTATGTAATATGTAGAAGACAACCAAGTCCCAGGAATGCTGTTGTTAATTGATTTTGCAACCGCTTTCGACTCTATCTCTTGGACCTTTATGCATAAAGTGTTACAATATTTTAATTCTGGAGAAAAATTTAAAAAGTGGGTCAAACTTTTTTATAATAATATCCAATCATGTGTAACTGATAATGGACATCTTTCAGACTGGTTCATGAGGTTGCCGACAGGGAGATCCCCTTTCCCCGAATATTTTTATCTTGAGTGCAGAAATTCTTGCATTACTTATGAAAAATAACAAGAATATTAAAGGAATTAAAGTAAATGGGATAGAATTTCTTCTATCCCAGTATGCTGATGATACATCTATAATGTTAGATGGATCTGAAAAATCTTTAAAACAAACATTACATACTTTAATTTTATGCAAAAATATCAGGTTTTAAAATCAACATAGAAAAAACAAAAGTTATTTGGATTGGTTCTATGAAAGGCAGTAACATAACACTTTGTCCAGACTTTGACCTTCAGTGGGAATCTGAGAGTTTTAAGCTATTGGGTGTTATCTTCAGTACTAACTTAATGGACATAATAGAATCCAATTATCAAACAAAGATTGATGAAATTAAAAGATTGTTTATTCAATGGTCAAAAAGAATAAATACTCCAATTGGTAAAAACATTGTAATAAAAACTTTAGCTTTATCAAAACTTAACACCTTTTTTTGAGCATACCAAACCCAAACCTATAAATTATAAAAAAAAAATCAAAATATCGTCTTTAAATACCTATGGAATTCTGGGCCAGACAAAATTAAGAGAACTGTTATTAACACAAAACTATGATTAAGGAATAAGAATGGTCAATGTTGAAATATTTATGACTTCTTTAAAATTGACATGGATAAGAACATTAGGGAATTATAATTCCAGATATTTTAACTTTATACAAACGGAGTATCCTTTCATCTTGCACTGCAATAAATTTGGTGACACCTATTTGAAAAATAAAATTCAAAGAGTGAACCAGTTTTAATAGAATTTAATGGAATTAAACAGACAGTATCCCAGGAATTGGTGTGAATCTATGTTTAATATAGGTGGTAATAGTTTTTGTTTCCCAATATTCTTAAATAATGGAATAATTTTACTGAATGATTTTTTGAACACTGATGGACATTTTCTCACCTTCAATGACTTCTCAAGAAAATACTTTGTTAATACAAACTTTTTACCAAAAATACCAAAATATTGTAGACTCAGTTAAAGGATTTTTGGCTAACATGGCTTTCTAGCACTGTACCAAAAAAGAAAAAAACTCCCTTTACAGCCTTTATCAGTTCGAATTATTAACAGCCAAAAAAAGGATGCAGAGGGATTTATGATTATATTTTAAAAACAAGTACTTTTCCAACATCCAAAAGAAAATGGAGTGAGGTACTAAATTTGAATGATAATTTTAATTGGAGATTTATATATACAGTCTACCTTTTAAACCTAACCCAAGACTGAAAATTACAATGGTTCCAATACAAAATCAGTCATAGGATTTTAGCAACTAACTACTTGTTACATAAAATGAAGATAAAAAATAATAATTTTAGCTTGATAAAGCCATATTAATTATGTTAAAGACAGAGTTGTACAACGCAAAAAAGACAATCGGTTAGCAAAGTTTGACAGAACATGGAGTGAATATAGATCTTTGATGACAACCCAGGATTAATGTTATAAGTCAAGGTGTTAGTAGGGCTTTTTTGTACTGCACCCCCTTTTTATGTATTTTCATTACCTTTATTGACTTTGAACTTTTTAAAAACCTTTTTTATATTTTTCCAATACAACTGCAATAATGGTTAATACTGTAAGATGTATACAATCAATTATGAAAAAAAATAAGACCTCAGGAGTGGTCCCCCTTTATTTAATGTTTTGATTTCTTATCACTTTGTCTTGTTTGTCTTTTTTTCGAAGCAAGACAATTTACTTAAACCCTTAAATAATAAGCAATATAAGTCCATTTAGTAGGACATCACTACTGCTGTGACTAGTATACATATATTGTTTTATAAAAAAACTTGTGACATTTCAATGATCACTATGCTACTAATATTTGTCTATTATTATTTTTAATATGAACGTAACTTCAACACTTTTCAGTGCAATCACAGAAAATGATATTACTATTGAAAAATAAACGGGGTTACCCTTTTAAGGGTCCTCAAACCAAAAAAAAAAAAAAAATAAGAAGCAAAAAAAGCTTTATTAAAAAAAAATGATAGAACTTTAGTTTATTGATTAACATGGTGTTGTCAACAAGGTCAAAAGCCTTTCGTAATTCAAGAAACACTGCACCTATATAGCTTCCTATAGGCCACATTTCCCCCAGAAAGTCGAAAAAATAAAAATGCCAAAAATGCAATAAAAATTGGAGGGGAGGGGGGGGGGGGTAAATGGAACACCAGAAACAAGATTTGCCAAGAATAGACAGTGATTGATTTGTCGGAATCTACACGTATGGAATGGTCTATGTACCCAAAGGAAGAGTGTGAACGACTGGAGCCCGCATATTGTAAAGTTTGGGCCGGCCGCGTATTGTAAAGTTTTGTCTTTTAAACATTTTAAACGATGTTTGCTGGGCGCTTTTTCTTTGAAATGTAAACAGACCAAGAGCCTGACAGAGGTCATCATGACCGAAAACATTCCCAAGTATCCGGATATCGGATGTCTTACTTTACCTCCTGTAGACGAAGACACCAAACAAAAGTTGTTAAATGGAACTTGGCCATCATGTTTCAGTTCTCATTTCCCACACGGTCAGTCTTTTTCTTAGTTTCATACTTGGGAAATGACCCAGCGCACCAAGCTCCGTACTCCGTGTGAAACACGTTGGTCTAGTCGGGCATACGCTCTTGAAACTTTCAAGAATGCGTTCCCTGTAGTGAATCACTCATTGGAGACGTTGCAGGCAGATGGCGACGAAAAGGCGAGGCAATATCTGGCCGCCATATTGCGATTTATAATAATATTTGTAATCGCGCTGCTTGTGGCGGAACACATTCTGAGTAGCACCGTTCCCCTGACAAATCTCCTACAAAAGCAGGACAACGACTTGTTACACGCGTAGTTATTAAGCTGTGCAACAATGAAAGGGCTGACCAGTATGTATGGGATGCTCTATACCACACGGCCGTAGATGTTAGCGCCGATTTTAACATTCATCCATCAATGCCGAGAAGAGCTGGTCGACCGCAGAACAGAGCTAACCCTGATGTCCAAACGGTGTCCGGTTACTACAGGGTCACTTTATATAATGTCTTCCTGGACCATTTAGTTTAGGAAATGGAAACTCGCATCCTGGGTAATGAAGATCGGTACTGTGCGAAACACTTATTGCCTTCCAAACTGGCTGACTTGCGGGATAATGTGCTGCCGACAACATATGCCGCCTTTGCCCCCAACCTTCCTCAAACATAAGAGACATTCAAGTCGGAAATTGCTTGATGGAGAGTTAAATGGAGTATGACAGACATACGGCTTCAAGACTCCAAGACACCCTTGACTCCAAGACACCTGTGCAAGAACTTGTATCCTTGCATTTGCACCATCATCGTGGTCCTTTTGACCATGCCACCGACGTCGGCCACATGTTAAAGGTCATTTAGTGGGATGAAACGCATGAAGAACTAATTGCGAACAACAATGACGTCTGACAGGCTGTCGTCGTTAGCCCTGATCCATAACATGAACATCTATGTTGTCCAAGTGATTAACGTGTTTGCCTCAGAGAAATGCAGAAAACTAGACTTTTTCTAAATTGACGTTGGATCAATGTTACTTTGACATTGACTTGAAACGCATTCAGATATTGAAAGTTGATGTCGCTAGTTTTTCCTCTTGTCTTTTATTTGCAATTATCTTTGTATGTTATACAAAATACTCGAGGGTTAAAGCATATTGTTCAACATAACGGCATAGCATATATTTAATTCAACAATATAATTATTTTAATGCAGAAAACAAACTTCAAGTTGAAAATAGCCAGCAGATAGTGTATTAATTAACAATATAAAATCAACGTTCAGTTGCTGTCAAATTTATTCCAGGCACGAGACTTAAATCTAATAAAATGTCATGATATTTATGGTCTATGAAACATTCATAGTACCAAATATACGCCAAAACGCACCTCTGACATTCTAGGGTCAATTTTTTTTCTGGGGGAGCATGCCCCCAGACCCCCCTAGAATTCGGCCTACACATTGATTCCATCCAAGCTACGCCCCTGGTGACTATGTCTTTTATCTATGAGTCAATATGATGAGTTAAGGCAGTTTGACAGGAATGATGTTGCCTAAAACCAGATTGTGTATCGTGAATTAAATCGTATTTCTGGAAGTAGTATTGAATTTGATTTGCTATGTGTCGCTCCAAAGTCTAAGAAATTGTCGGTAAAATTGATATGGGGCGATAATTACTTGGATCATTTTTATCTCCTCCCTTGTGTATTGGAATAATATAAGTTTGGATCTGAAATTGTTTCAGCATGTTCAAGCGTGGAAGTGGCTATGTCGTAACTGAATAACTTTTCATTAAATTTTTTGAAAACCTGTATCTAATAGTCTCGTGATCCGCCTTTTTACAATTTAAATATTGACTTACTCTTTGTAAAGCATACTGGATAATAGCATACATACTCTAGTAGGGGATGTGAATATCTGTGTTAGGCCATTTTGTAAAACAGTATCATCCCAACGCTTATTACTGTATTTCAAAGCATTTTTATATAAAATATAGTTTATGTTGAAATCGCCCAGAATATATGTGTTCATATGATCTATTTTACCAAGTTGGTATTCAAATGAGTCAATCTACGATTGCTTAGAATCGGGGAATCTGTAAAGAAAATTCAATAAAAACGGCTTACTGTTCAGATACTTAATTTCTATCTAAATTGATTCAATACTATCATGTTGGATAAGGAATATTTATTACTCCTTATATAAACTAAAACCTCGCCCCCTTTTTATGATTTCTGTCCCGTCTTTCAAATTGGTAATAAGAACAGTTTCAACAATGTCTACAATATCCCTCGAAAAGATTACCAAAAATGATTGATCTTTTTATGAGTTTGCCTAATCCCAGTTTGGACAATATCAAACGCATACAAAACCTTTTCTTTAAAGTTTCTGTGGAATTCTGGCACTGACAAAGTTAAGAGAACAGTCATTATAATAGAGCAGCAAAGCTTCCAAAAGTGGCTTCGTTAAGAAGTAACTGGGCCACAAAAAATGAACAAAATGAGTCATATGTCAAAATGTTCGGGGGACTCTGAAGTTTATCGGACCGCCGGCATAAAATGCAAATTTTTGGTGCGGGCCGAGAAATCCAAGATGGCCTCCAAGATGGCCGCCGTTTTTCGATTTAGGTAGCTTTTTTAAATGTCAAAGTAAAAAATATTTATTAAAAAGCTATAAAGAATAAATATAAATGTGCAAATTAAATATGGTATATACAGTTTCATACAAGGTCATTATCAAGGTCATATTCAAGGTCAAAAGGCCAAATTTACCTAAAAATACCATTTTACCATAAATAAATACCATATTTCATCAAATTATCAAAAAACATAGGATGAAGCCAGTCATGTTTAATACTTATAATGACACATATATGTGTCCTTTTATTTGCCAACCATACTGTGCAAATAAAATCGGTTGCCATGGAGAAATATAAGATGACGTCCAAAAAGGCGGCCCTTTTAAGCTTTGGCCTGTTCTATTCATAGTTCATGTATACAATCTTATACAATCTTATTTAAATATGCGCTATAAATGAAACACATGCAGTAAAATTATGCAAATTAACATTTTACATTTTGAGTTTCATTCAAGGTTACTATCAGAGTCATTTTCAATGTCATATTCAAGGTCGAAAGGTCAAATCGACCAAATATTCAACATTTTACCTCATTATTTCTTCAAATTATTTTAAAAAAACATAGGATACAGATATGTTTCTCTTGCAGCTCATATTTTATTTTGATTTTCATTCAATGCCACTATCAACCCAAACCTTCAAACTGGGATGCTTCACTCATCAACAATTTAAACACAGATTATTTTTCTTTCCAGTACCGAAAAATGAACTGCATATGTATCACAATGTGTAATTAATAAATGGAGTTGTTATGGGGACGATATCTGAACAATATCTTGACCTGGTATGCATCGTGTCATGTCAGTAACGAGACATTTTCTTCATGTCGGGAATTATAGTGGTGTACTAATAAAACTAATACATCTGTGCATACTTTTACATCTGTCTCGGGGCTACAAATCAGCAGCTTTTGAACCACGTTACCTGCAACATATTTTGTATGCAGCAAATTTGCAGCTTCTTCTTAGCTTGTAAATAAGTCTGAAACGTATGAAACTAGCTCAACATTGATTCTGACAACGTTCTCACTCAGACTACCACTAACAATAAGTCCATCTGAAAGAACATCAACTGATCTTCGAGCAAGATAAAAAGTGTAGAACTTAGCCAGTTCTTTCTTTTTAGTGTTACCAATACCTACTTCCAGTATGCTATTGGCATGTCTGGTTGAATAACAAATGTTTTCATTCCCGACTGATCCTCATCTAATTTCAATGTTGTCTGTGATTTTGCACTTTGATCAAAATATCTATCATGTACCACATGTATTTGAAGGGAACTTCTACTTTTTAATAAGACTTATTGCAAAAAGAACTTGGCAATGTCCTTGTACACTATAACACTGGTTCACTACTTGAAGCATTTGTATATTCGCCATACCATCATATATTGCATAGTCAACTTTCTTGATTGAAATCATATCGCCACTTTCTGGCATAAGACTAGGAGGTACTACGACAAAATCCATAACTCTCTGAAAGGGAACTTTTCTATAGGCATTTATTGCTAGCAGATATGCGAAAACAGACATAAGGAAATGTATGAAAGGACGGCCATTTTGGTTTGGATACCGTCTTATATATCTCAAAGACAACCGATTTTATTTGCACGAAATAGATGGATACAAGAAAATTCTGTTTTATGCCAAAGTTTCATTTCGTATCCCATTTTTAACCACTGACACACACTAAATGCTAATTTCATGTGAATTAACCGAGAACACGGGTCTTTCAGAATTTTCTATATTCTTTGAACGTCCATAACGTAATAAACCGTATACGCGGGTTAAGACAGAAATAAGCGGACATGTCGTACTCAAACCCAAGAACATTTGTATATTGACATCTTATTAAAACGCTTAAAATCGACCTCTCGTTAGCAAAAAAATAAGTCCATGCTAACAGACAGGGTGACCCCTATGCGTGACCTCACGCGCAGTAAACCGAAAGTAGCATAACGTGATGTAGTGTTTACAGAAACACATGCATTTCTGTCGAGTTTGTAACAAAATATCCCGGTTGTGTCATTATTAGTACTAAACACTACTCGGTCAATTGACCTTGAATATGACCTTGACAATGACCTTGAGTGAATCTCAGAATATATTATTTCCTTTGCATATTCATAATGCAAATTGTTTTTAATCGTTTTCATAAATGAACTACACAAAGAACATGCTATAGCTTAAACTATATGCGGCCATTTTGGTCACTATATTATTATATCTCCATGGCAACCAATTATATTTGCACAAAATGGTTGATGCATAAAAGCACATGTCATTATAAGTATTTAAACTACTTGCAAAACCATATATCGTTTGATAGTTTGAGAACATTTTGTGATTATATGCTTTTTTGAGTCAATTTGACCTTTTGACCTTGAATAAGACATAGATGACATAAAATGTCATATTTCTTTTGCATATTCATACTGCAAATAGTTTTGTGCTTCTTTTGCAGATCATATTTGACCATTTTTTTATACAAAAGATCCAAAATTTCAGTTTAAAAAACCACAGAATAATTGGAACAAACTATCTGTTGGAAAAAATGGGGATAAAAAAGTTGTAATAGATGTTCTTTTTGCCACTCACACACAGACACCATTAGACATTTGAATATTTTTTGATTGTCAAATATCACATTCCTTTTGGGAGGAGGTTAAAAGATTGATAAATACAAAATGTACAAATGTTGACACAAGTTGGTCATTGATAGACATTATGTTAGATAATGAACATTTTAAGATAGCAACTTTAAATATTAACCTGATTGCTAAATAAAGCATTTATCTGTGTAAAATGAGAAACACCATTCCAAATTTACAACTGTTCTCACAGAAGCTTCAGCATAGGAACAAGTTTGATAAAACATGAAATGACTATATGTCATTGCTTGATAATGATGCTGGAGTGTGTCAGCGTGTCGGGGGGGGGGGGGGGGGGGTCAAGTGGATACACTGTCTCGTTTTTGTTTTTTTTCCTATTTTTTGGAGAAAATATACGTTAGACTGAGGATATCTCCTTACATGACTTGTACCTTTTATCATGTTATTTGTTTTGTCTGTTTTTGTTATTCATGAGAAGGTCAAAGAAAACTTAATTTGTATATAATGTATGAATATGCTCAACAGAGTAGTCTCCCATGCACATCTGTTACAACTTACTTCCTGTACTATGAAGTACTAATCCTTGCACTATTTCTGCAAGGAAATTTCACTAAGACTGCTAAAAATGAAGTCCAGATAAACATTCTCAGAGAAATATTCCCTACTTGTAAATGTAACCTTGCTTTTTCGTTGCTTTGTTTTCCGTCGGTAAGGATTTAGGATACGTGATTAATTTTTGAAAAAAAATTAATGTGACTTATTTATATTCTGCACATGACAGAAATTCTTTTTAATTTTTTTCTCTTCTTATACCGTTAGTCGAGTTTTCAATTACTATAGAATTAATTCTAAATGCTTCACTTCTCTATAACTACACATTAATGAAAAACTGTTAATACCTATATATAAAATAAATGGGGTTACCCTGAGTTAAGGGGCCTGAAAAAGAAAAAAAATGAAAAGGATTATTTTTTAAGTTATGCGAATTCCGAGTCAAATCTGAATTTATTAGTACATTTGTATTGTGCTTAAACAGTGACAAATTTACGTTTGAGATTTCACCTGATTTCGAAGGGTAAGAGCTTGAAACTTATTTGATTAATTAGCCTGAAAGCTATTTCTTATTGTCACACTCAAGTCGAGTGTTTTGTTTTTATAACTCATAGCTAGATAACACAGTTCTACATACGAAAGTTGTATCATTAACTCTGGTTTCTTAATCATTACAAAATGTACAGTGACTTTTGTATTAGCATCGTCCAAACAGCAGATCCATTAGTGGATAATAATTTTACCATTACCTGTAAGCAGTACCTTCCGTTTGGTTGTTAATTTATCACATTTGTCAGCGCTGTCAGCGCTATCAGTTTCTCTACAAGTTACACAATCATTACACCGACATTGTTCAAAACTGCAAGGTAGTGGATGTGTAATGAGAACTTTCTGTTTAAGGATCATTTTGAATACTTTGGATTTTATACCTGTACGTATTTTGTACTGTGGTGCAGTGGTTAGAGCGTCTGCTTTGAGATCAAGAGGTTCTGAGTTCAATTCCCGAAGGAGCCAAACAAATTAAAAATATTAAGTTTAATGTGTTTTGGAATAGTGTCCATTAGACCCCCTCTACGTTATATATACTAGCGGAAAAAAGAAACTGTGCATGGGTATATTGATTGATATGTGTTAAAATGATGCATTTTTCGACATAGGTTCTTCTTTGAAATGGTATTTATTTCCATAAAATAAGAATAACCATCTTTTATTTCATTCGGTCAGTGTGGCTGATTCAATTAATATCCTATTTCCACCTTATAAACCCAAACCAGAAACTAACAAGACAAACTGTGATACAAAGTATCACAGCGGGTCAACAAACAATAATCCCGTGTAAATATTTTGGAAATTGGTGATGGTTGATATTGAGGCATTGCCCAAAAGGAACTCGAGGAAACCAATTCTGGTTGAACAAGAAAAACCTGACACGACACCAAATCTACTGACTGGCCTGTAGTATCGAAACTTTACTGTTATCAAATGATATTTATACAGTATGTTTACTTCGTTTCTATAATGTCAAAGCTGTGTAAGTGGAAAAAGCAATCATATATCCATTTTTCTCAGCATAGATTGCGCCTAAAACGTGAAAAGCGCTTTTTACTATTTTTATCAGCGTATACTGCTAAATAAAACATACATTGAATGTAAAGTGCTGCATTTGTATTTAAGGAGTTCTGAGTGCTCATTATATTTACGTTGATGAATAAATAAATTCAAGGCTAACGACAGATATTGGGGTTTCCTGTTATGATATGAACTTTGTAAATACCATCCAGGACAAATTTTTGTCAGCAATCAGTTTGAAATTTATTTCGTGGTCGTACGCGAGAATCGCCCACAAAATGATTGTGTACGTACACAACAGTCGCCCATTTCTGGTTTCCTGTGTTGCACTATGTCCCAAGTTGGGAGAAACTAAGAGCCCAGAAATGGTTCGCTGTCGTATACGACAGTCGCCCAGTATTGGATTCAGATATTCATGTACACCAATATTCCAAAGTGTAGGTACTAGAGTTACCAGCAGACTATTAGTTTCTTATATGAGCACGAGGTTCAGATCGAAATATCCGTCACTTCGGGTAACTGTTTTGGCGGGAACGAGGCTCTGCCGAGTTGTTCCCGCAGAGCCTCGTCCCCGCCAAAACAGTTACCCGAAGTGACGGATATTTCCATTCGAACCAAGTATCTCACTGCAGATAAGCCCATCTGGTATGCAAGAAATGACAGTCGCCCATTTCTGATTTCCCAAGATGTACTACGACATCCATATATTGGTCTACTGTCGTATAACAACACGATAGTTACTGTTCAAGTTTAACATGCATAACAGACAAATTAGAAGCCCAGACATGGTTCACTGTCGAATACGACAGTCGCCCAATATTGGATTCTGGTATATAAACACACATCGCAGTCGGTACATTTTGAGAAAGTTAGTACTACAGTAGAGATCGTAAGAAGCACAGACATCCATAAATTGGTCTGTTGTCATAATAACAACACAGTAGTTAAAATGTAAGAATCGTTCCACTGCATATTGTGCTGCTTAAGAAGCTGCTTAAGTAGCGCACGTGCCATTTGTGAATCAGGGTAAATGTTTATTTATTTCAGTGAAATGACATGATTACATGCAGTGTTGGCTGAAGTGTAGGATACACCGCATTGAGGCTAGCCTCGATATCCTTCTCGCATTTGCTGTCAATAGATATGAAAGCTGCTTTCTGTTGTAAAATTTGCAGAGAAACTCCTGAAACGATTGTCTGTGACGGAATAATGATGGGATTTAGAAGAGGCTTACTCCCAGCCATTAAATGTCCAGATACAGCAGAGTTACCCGGGCGCGAAAAGGGTTAACATGACGTTATCGCATGACGCAAGGAATCTGTGAAGATTATTGCGGTCTAGTAGATGGACGTTACGCAAAGTAATTTTTAGGCTTGAGTCATTCACAATACTACATATCGAACTGATAACAGTTGTAAAAAGACCAAACCTGAACTCATTCAGTTAATATTGTCATTTCATAGCGCAAATAGAAAATTCGCTATGAATGCCCAAAGACTTTCAGACAGTTTTTTGGTGAGCTCAGTAGGAGAACGCCTCTAACAGGAATATTTCAATTTGCAGGTGATTTGTCAGTATTAGACATCATCGAAGAAGCAACCGAGGAAAAAATGATCTTTTAAATGGCTCTTCCAAAATAAAACTCGAAAAATAACAACAAAGGTTGCCAAATATGGTTAAAGTGTTTGAAAATGAAATGACACAGTCACTACAACGCCTACTCAGAAAGCATTGTAGCTTGAAACGAATGCCAGAAGAAAGCACCTACGACACAATAAAGTCTGACAAGTGGTTTGAATTCTTCCCAAACAATCCAGAAAAACTTCCACTACAGAGAACGGATCGTGTCGGAAAGAAGCAATAGCACATTCAAAGCTGACACCGGGACTTTTCAATATGTTTTGTGAGCACGGTGTTGCCATCGGATTTAGAGCAATGCTTTCTTGCGAATCTCCTAAAGTACCATTTTCCCTATTAACCAGGCGTTTTCAACGCCCGCCGTCCGTTAAAAAAATGGTCTCAGTACAGTAAATATAAGACAAAATTTGTCGCCGTACAGCAGACATAAACATAATTATGTTTGCGACGTCATTGTAAGATATTGTACATAAACAACGTCAAATAAAGTAAAGATCTACATCAGAAATATCGTCTTCTTTTAATTGGTACCAAAACAGACGAGAGAAGAACTGTATAGTGTGCTTTCGCCTAAAACATGTAGTTACTGTTATAAACAACTAAAAAAGTGGAATAAAAGGAACTACACATCAAACAACTGGCATGACTTGACTATATTTTAACATCTGCCATCTCGAAACCTTCCTGGACCTTCATCAAGATAACAATGTAAACAAAATTAAAAACTGAAGTACTAATATTGTGGAGTCAGTTTGTGACGTTTGTTACTAAAATGAGATTTTCTGCTACTATAATATATTTGTCTTTATTCTAAATATAGAATAATACTCGAAAGTTCATGAGTCTGTTTAATAATTGTCCTTCCTGCACATAGAATATCCTCGTCGGTCCATGTGTCGTTACTCTAAGCATTTATATAAATTCTAATGACGTTCCATAAATTATTAGAAAAAACTATACACATGCTTTAAATTTAAATCTTTTATTGCTTCATTCTGTCAATTCATAGCGGCAAAGAATACTGAATAACTCCACGACATGTAGCAAATCGGGAGCATGTCAACAAATGTCAGCCATTTTGTACGCGTTCCTTGAATCGTTACAACACACAAACTGATGACGTAACATCACGTGAACAAGTCCGATATTATATTAGGCGCTTGTAAAAAATATGGGCTCATGTGACTAGTGTTTGAAATGATAAAATATATTAAAACTGTAAAAATTCGTAAATTAATGCAGCTTTCTGGACAAGCATGCCATGTTCCTTGAATTGTGTGTATGCATTTGCAAGTGATTTAATTGAATACTGCTTTTTTGCCTGATAAAAAGAAAAAAAATCAAAATCAGATCACATCGGACAAGAAACCAACGTTTCGCTGTCGTAGTAAAAAGATCCTTACGGCCAATCACGCGCATGTGCGAAATCAGGCGCGATTATATTGAAAACAAATATGGCGCCGATCGAAAGACAGTGCCGACACAAGGGCCCTCGACGATATGTTATTACTGTTGATATGTTTCATATTATGAATGTAACAAAGAAATACATCTTGTTGGATGCGGGATGCCAAATTTAAAAAAATGACCTTTGACTTTGAGTTTAACCTTGACCTCTACAACTGAATATGACCATGAGTAAATAGTTAAAAGAAAATTATGCGAATTAAAATTAAAACTGGTTTGGTGATAATATGTACATCTAAGACAAGCTAGTGGCAGAAAGGGATTAATTGGTAAACTTGGAAACCATCTTGGAAGTAACAATATATCTGAACCTAACTGTGCCGGTTTTTCAAACAATATTGTAGTAAATGTTGGCTGATTATTACTATTGGCATGTTTTATATAATGAATATAATTAAGAAAAACGCATTGACCTTGAGCTTTACAATTTAAAATGGCCGTAAGATCCATCTTGGATTACTATGGCAACAACATATCTGAGCCCAACGGTGCTAACAATTTAAACAATATACGTCGTTGTAAATTTTTGGTTAATAATACATGTTGATGATATTCATATCAGGAATGAAACAAAGAAAATATCTCGCCGAATATCTATTTTTTTAAACAGAATTTGACCTTTGACCTTTGACCTTGACATCTTTAACTCAAAATGACCATGATTACAAATTTTAAAAGAGAACTAATATGAACGGAAAATAAAAAACGTATATAGCGTAGATCTGTACATACATGACAAAATAAAGTAGCAGATAAAGGGTATATTAGGTAGTTTTCTCAATTTTGGCGACCTTTTTGGACACCATCTTGGATTACCATGACAACAACGTATCTGAACTAAACAGTGCTGATAATTTAAAGAAAATACATTGTAAATTTTGGTTAATAATTAAAGGTGGTCAATCACATTTAAGCAACATTTGATGACAAGTTTTACTTTTTGTATATTCTGTTAGAGATTTATTTAAGGAACAAAAAAAAACATTACAAAGAGTTAGGTCATGATTAGAAATTTACATTTTATTAACTTTTATAAAATTTTGTTATTTCTCCCCTTTAATATGAAAGTATTTAAAAAGTTGAGTATAATTTTTTTTATTTCAATATAATTTCTACTTTTACATTTGAATTGGATAGATATACAAATACTTTAACATTCTGAACCAAAAGGCAAGTTTTTAAAGTATGAGTAGCTTCTGAAGTCATTTAATTCCAATCTATCTTGGGTGCGCACCCAAGATAGGTAAAGGGAGGTAATAATAATTTTTCAAACTTGCATTTCTAATGAATTCCATCTAAATATATAATTGTTAATGCAAATATTTCACAAATATAATACAATAGGTCTTATATTTATATTTTTCCTTAGGCAAAGTATGTGTATCAAATTTGTAAAATAAAATATCTCCAGGATAAGGAATCAAATTTTAAAAATACCTCCAGTGAAAATCTTCCTTGAATTAAGCGGTAAGTGAACATAAATGAGTGTAAATGATCAGATGTTAAAGTTTCAAACAAATCTGTTACATGGCCAAAATCTGACTATCCACCTTTAATATTGATATGTTTGAACAAAAGAATATGCATCGGAATGTCCAATTTTCACAAAACTTTACACATTTTCAAAGAGAAATAATGTGATTCGAAAATAAAACAAATTTGGTACTAATCTGTACATTCACGACAAAGTAGTGACTGAAAATAGTAATACTCTTACTATTTATTATTATTGAAAAGTACATCGCACTGTTATTATAGTGCTTAATTGCTAGCACTCTGATTTTAGAAAACCTATTTATATTATCTGATCTTAACAAGATCAATACCAACAGGGAAAACACTAACATAGGCCTAATAAGCTATAAGCTTATATGTGTAAATATTTGGTCTCAAACTATAATGTGAAATGATATATTTTGCTTGTTATCTTGGATTTATGTCGACTCCAACCATTTTGGGAAAAACGAATTTGCCTTTCGTATTGTTCAGAACCTGCCGAACATTTTGATATATGTCACTCATTGTTAGATTTTGTAGACCGGTTGACCACCTAAATATGCTACATAATTAGAACAGTTTGTTACACTAATTGTATAATACGTCTGCATTCCATCAATTCTTCAAAGATTCTTCTACAGATATTTTAAATATCTACCGGCTATTACATAATTTGGTCCGTCCTGGTTTCAGCCGTCTTGGAGTTGGGCCGTCCTGACCTAAATTCAAATATCAATCAACGAAAATGGCACCCCGTATTTACGAAAGATCAGTCCATAAAATATTTAAGTTTACAATACATTATCATGCATAAATATTAATTAACTTTATAAACTTCCGTAACTGTAGCCAATTCTCAATGGATTTTCTGAACTTCCGTAACTTTAGACTCAGAGGCTAGAGTTGAGATCAGTACCGTAACTTTAGCCACTACCGGACAAGAAATGTAACACCCGGAAATCAAAAAACATGTTCCAAAGACAACATTTTTCATCCGACTGATATAAAACTAGTATCTTTGTAAAGAATACCTTCTAAAGTTTCCAAATATATATGATACTTTAACCCAAAATAAGTAGTTATAACACAAATACCTCTACAAGTTAAGGCAATTTTGCTTCTTTTTTTTTGTTTAATTTTTTCGAGGAATATAATTTACGGAAATTAAAAAAACATGTCGCAAAGACAATATTTTTCATCCGACCAATATAAAACGGTATCATAATAATAGTTCTTTAGTGCCGAATAAATTTTAATATTGCGACAATCGAGAAAATTCATCAATTTAAAAAGAAGTATAAAATGCAGATTATGATACCTGTTTTCTGTTTTTGTTTATTGTGCCAATTAATTCGGATTTAACGTCGCACCCAACAGCTAAGGTCATATTGCAACTTCCGGCTTTCGTGGAGGAGGAAGACCCTGGGTGCCAATTCCCTGTATCAGAATTTGGGGGTCATTTAGAAATTCCGAGGGTCATACCCTTTATTGTAAAAAATAAAATTCATGACTTTAAGTTAAAGAAGTTTTATTCAGTTCACTGCTGTAAAACTGCATGTGATACATCACAAAATAGTGGGTAATCAAATGGTTGACAAGACAACAGGTGTTTCTCTTTGGATGCTTTCCATTTTGTCACTGCATCTCAAAAGTCAAATTTGTCCACAAAGCTAATTTTTCGTAAGTGCATTCAACCATAGACATTGAACTTGAATATTATTTGGCACATTGAAACCCCTTTCAATAGTGACAGTCTATTCGAAATTACTACAAAATGATCATTAAAATCACTCAGAAAGACGTCTTAGTTTCCCCAATTAAGGTTCGTCGACCATCTCTTGTTGTGCGTCTACGATACCATGATGACGGTATCATAAGAATCAACACACACAAAAACGCAATGGTACAAAATGCGGGTCGATCCGAAATCAGACGACAACGACGACGGAATAGGGTCAAAATTAGACATATCCCATTCCGGAAGCGTATTTTATAAACAATTTATCTTGCATTTCGAAGCGTTTTGAGAGGTTTTGAAATGTTGTTTTTTGTAGTAATTTGATCATACACATTTTAATTGCGTCATAGAAGACGCTCTTTGCTATTTCTGTTGCGTCATTGACAAAATGAGTGCGTCAAAACCACAGAAAACGCTGAATTTAGTGTATCCGGTCAAGGTATGGTACTATTTGAAAGACCTTGATCCGGTGTAGCGATACGTATTTCACGGGTCTTACATTTCTCATGTCACACCGGTCTGACTAGAAAACTGTTGGGATAAAAACCGCGTAGGAAAATTGTTCTATACAGAACAGATACCTAACAACAATATAATATTATGCTATTCTGAAATGTTTTGATATTATTTAGACCTGTTACTATATAAATTTTAAAACAGAGGACAGTATAATTATTAACAACGGAATATATGGAACTACTTGTTTGTATATAAAGAGTTCGGCCGTAAGGAAGCTATATTCTGTTAACATTGGATCCGATTGAATAAATCAATCGATCCAAAAAGCAATCGCAGAATATTCTGTGTACTCACAAAAATGGGGTTTGAAAATAAATGTGAAAATATGTGTATTTAGGAAAAGAAAATCAAATATTAACTTTAACTGGTATTTTAGAACTAGTTGACTCATTTTACTATCAAATTCAAATACAATGGTTCGATGGTAGATGCAATAAAATAGGGTTATTAGTATAGTATGGTGATCCAGCATGCCGGATTTGCTTGAGTCGTGGGTCGGATCATACGAGAGCGTAGCACGAGTTTGATCCGACCTCGACGAGAGCCAATCCGGCTTATGGATCACATTACTATACTAATAACCCTTTTATTATATACCTTTTGACACTTGTCTGCGCGAATAAACTAAATTAAAATGATATTCTGAGCATAAAATTGAAGAAAAACCCTTTTTAGCGAGAAATATACGAAATATGAGACGCCATTTTATTGACGTCATCGTATAAACAAATAGTAACGACCCAGTCAAAAGCGACGTTATTAACGTCATGTGCATTTTAGAGCCAATTGAATGCACTCTTACAAATTTTGCCGCGCTATTTGTATTCCACGTACATACAATACGGATTTTTTTCTGTCAGGCCGTATTTGATGGTTGAATATAGGCTGTATTTTTGGCAAAATAATTATAGATATATAATAAAAGCGTTAACTGAGCAAGCGTTAAAAGCTACAAACAGTCTGTACTCAATATGTTCAAGACTTAGGTTCGAGCTGAGAACGAAACTTCTTTTATTTGACCGAATGGTAGAGCCAATTTTACTGTATTGTGCAGAAGTTTTTGGTATTTATAATACAGAAATTCTAGACAGAATTCAAATGAAATTTTATAAGAAAATATTAGGAGTTAAAATATCTACACCTAATATGACTGTTCTAGATGAATTAGGAAAATACCCGATATCTGTTTTATGTAAAGAAAGAGTATTAAATTTTTGGCTGAAATTGAATAAAATCCCGGATCTCTCATGTATCAAGTATCTAATGCAGCATGAAAATACGTATCCAGCTAAATTAAAATAGTGTTTACTTGGCGAAACAAGTAGAATCCTTGATAGATAGACTTGGTTACGGGTTTATTTGGTATACATATAATGGAAATATTTCAATCCAGATGTTCAACTGTCGATTACGTGATCAATTCAAGAAGAATGGAGAGGTAGTGTTCATAGAATGACTAAACTTGATTATAATGTGCGTTTCAAAACTGAATTTGAATATGAAAAATAATTCGATTGTATTGAAAATGACTCCCTTAGAAAACTATTCACGTGTTTTAGATTGTCGTCAGACAGAATTAATAGAATATGTACTAGAGCTAATGGTAACTTAAATGTAGTAGAATCGGAATACCACTTCTTACTCACATGTCGGAAATATTCTCAGATACGTAGAAAATATTTAGGTAATTATTCGTGGCCGAATCTAGCCTCTTTCAACAGAATTATGTCATCAAAGAAAAAGAAAACAGTTATTGGGGTGTCTAAATTTTTAAAAGAGGCCTATAAATTGAGAAACATTAACACTTAATATTTTTGTTGTTTGTTTGTTTTGTTTGTTTTTTAGTATCTAATTGTTTTCAAAATGTATAATCACAAATTTAAAAAGTCCGCCATATATAACTAATCTTGTATTTGTATGATATTTACTCATATCGAGTCTTGTATATAATATTAGATTGAATGCCTATACGTGTATAATGGGAGTCCGTCTAAAATATTGCCGCCGATTTCAAATACTAGCCAAATTAGCGCTTCTCAGGTCTTTTATTTATTTATTCTAGTTTCACCATTGCACATTATTATTTTGTGCTTATACATGTACTACATAAAGAAAACATGATTAGGGAATTCCTCCAAACATCTCAAATCTAAAACATTTAAGATTATTGAAACTCCTAATATTATTGTGATTATATACAATACGCATTTAAAATAATCTCGATTATCCAATGATTGTAATTTATTTTATGTTTTTTGGTGGTTTATGTAGAGGTTATTTATACGGGGCAAGTGTGCCTTTATTTCAATAAAATATCGAAAATCGCGGGAAACATCACCAAAAAGCATCACGAACATGACGTCATTTTAACGACGCCATCGTCATATGGTTTCCGGCATTCATTACGCTCGGTATACTTTTTGACGTTAATCACTGTGTGGACAGTGAGTTTATCGGAATATAATCCACCGTTATATTTCGATAAACCACTGAAAAACATAAAATAAAAGAATGTATTTTGTACAATTAGTTTAAACAATATTTTATTTATCAAATATGATGTAATTACAATATATGTTACAAAGACAACTGATCGAGTAGTAAGCTAATAAGTTTTTTTTTGAAACTTTTCCCCTTTATTTTGTACAATTAACTATCATTCTCTCCAGTCAGACAACTTTTATGGTATTGTAAGAGCTAAAAGCAATTTTCCATTTAGAAATAGGTATAATACATGCAAAATCCAACATACGTGCAAACTGAATTCAATTTTGCAGGTTGTTGTGGTAGACTGACTGACCGACCGACCGACCGACTGACTCGATAAACCACCGTAAAACATAAAATAAAAGAATGTATTTTGCACAATTTACTATCATTCTCTCCAGTCAGACAACTTTCATGATATTGTAAGAGCTAAAAGCAATTTTCCATTTAGAAATAGGTATAATGCATGCAAAATACATGCAAAATCCAACATATATGCAAACTGAAATCAATTTTGCAGGTTGTTGTGGTAGACCGACTGACTGACTGACTGACATTAAGCTAAAGCTCATAGTCTATCAATATGTAACTGAATTCTCGTCGTAAGTACAATACAAAACAATACAATTTTATTCAGCATAAACATTTACAATGTTCATCGCCAAATACATATATGTAGTTATATGGCGGTACCTAACAATATTAGAGAACAAATACCTGAGAAAAGCATGGTAATAATTGACAGGTATGAAATGTATTATATATACTAGTTACATCAATGCAAATTACATTAACCTTAACCTCTTGCAACAGTCGCTTCATACAAATATACAGATAGTTTATTAATAGTACTACTCTGCGAGCTTTCTAACAGGGACTTAAACTTATTTATATTAGGCCAATGACAGTAATAATTGGGTAAACAACGACTACGTATCGCTCTATAGGACAAACTAATAAAAAGTGGTACATGTCAATACAATTCTTATTACACTTCACACATATTCTGCTGTTTCTTTTAATATTTCTATGCCTACCTTCATCTATTAGCAAGCTATATGCAGAACACCGAAATCTAGACAATACAATTCTATGCTTTTCACTCTTAATACAAGTTAAATATTTCTCTACCTGGAATTCGGTTTTAAACTTACAATATGTTTTTAGTTTTGGTAGATTTCGAACATCTGATAACCACTGCTGCACATACTGATCATACAAACGCCGTATAATACTCTTTATTTGACCATTAGATACAGTGACATTATTCCACAAATAGGAAAATCCGGTATCGTCTAGTAATGTTTTAACATATTTAGACCATTTGTTAGTACAATTGCCATTGTTATCGCATAAATTATTATATTAGGCCAATGACAGTAATAATTGGGTAAACAACGACTACGTATCGCTCTATAGGACAAACTAATAAAAAGTGGTACATGTACTCGTTTTCAATACAATTCATATTACACTTCACACATATTCTACTGTTTCTTTCAATATTTCTATGCCTACCTTCCTCTATTAGCAAGCTATGTGCAGAACACCGAAATCTAGACAATACAATTCTATGCTTTTCACTCTTAATACAAGTTAAATATTTCTCTACCGGAATTCGGTTTTATAAGCTTTATGGAAACCACATGCTTCACATCCGTAATGCAAAATAGAAGAGGTCATAGAATCAAACAATTTAAATTTCTCCGATAGATTAAAAGATACAGTATCAAATAATGAGTGAAGAGAAAAGAAGGCTCTCGTAGCCTGTTGTGATAACGATTTTTGCGCTTGATAATAACCGTTTGACGATAATGTTACACCTAAGTATGTAAAATTTGTAACAATTTTCAATTCCTGATTATTATATAAAATTTTAATGTTTTCAGGTCTGTTACCCTTTTTAAAAACCATTGCAACAGTTTTATCTGTATTTACACTAATGCCCCAATTATCACAATATATCTGCAAATTATTTAGTAAGCATTGTTACCATTCTTTAGAGTACGACATTAATACAGTGTCATCAGCAAATAATAATAAAAACGTTTTAATTTCTTCTATACTAAACATGTCAACATCATTGTCATAAATAGGTTGGTACATACCATTCATAAAGAATAAAAATAATATCGGTGATAAAGGTTCACCTTGTTTAACACCTTGAACACTTTCAAAATTTTCAGTGTAATTACCATTAGTACGAACACACGACTGCACATTTTCATATATTTTTTGTATCATTTTTACAAATTTGAAGAAATGCCACTCTGCAATAATTTAAACCAAATGCCGTTTCTATATACTACATCAAAAGCCTTGCGAAAGTCAACAAAGGCGCAGTAGAGTTTTTTATTTTCCTGGCCTGTCAAAACAAATAAACAATCAACTGTACTTTTATTTTTGCGAAAGCCAAATTGAAAATCCGTCAAAGGTTCTTGTTCTTCAGTCCATTTCCTCAGACGTGTATCCAGTAAAATAGAAAATATACTAGTAAGGGTTATTCCCCTATCATTGTTAACATTGTTTAAATCTCCTTTCTTGGGAACAGGAAAATTACACCTTTTGTCCAGCTGTTTGGATAAATACAATTCGTGTTCATATGATAAATAAAAAGTTTACATATTAACGGCACAAGAATATCTTTACATTCAATAAACATTTCAGGAACTAAACAATCTATACCTCTGCTTTTTCCTCGCTTTAAGTAGACATAGCTTTAACAACTTCTCCTACAGAAAACACATTATCAAGGAGTTCAATATTAATTTCAATATCACTATGCACGAAGTTCTCTACATCAATATTGGTAAAATCAGTTCCTTCAGAATAAACATTTTTAAAATGATCGAAAAATTCCTCTGGGCTTATAGCACCGTTACTTTTTGGCTTTTTGTTTTTTAATTTTCTTTAATTTTCTTTTAACTCTTTCCAAAATTGTTGCGGATGCGTTGAAGCTAATTTATGCAAATTATTTTCTTGTTTGGCCTTGTAGCAAGCACGTGCCTTGCGTTTCGCGCGACTGTATAAGCGCCTATTTTCTAGTAATACATCTCGGTTATTGTTCGATTTATTTTTTCGATACCTGTGTGTAGCTGAGCAAAAATCACGTCTAGCCGTTTCACATTCCTGCGTAAACCACGGGCTTTTAAACTTTCTTACGTTTTTTGATTTTGACACATTTATTGACCTACCAAACAGGTTAAATGCACTTTTATATACAACATTTGCAAACTGGTCTACTCCCGAATTGATATCAGTATCAAAAGAAACAATAAAAACAATAGAAACAAACGCCCATTAACAATTTTCAGCTCACATTTTAAACACAATTCAAGCAATCTAGTACCTGAAGAATTAACAGTTTTATCCATTGAAAATCCCTCTGGAAGATTACAATATGAAAAGTCCCAGTCATCTTGTTCTAATGAAGAAATATACTTGTCAAAGTAATTCGTTTTTGTCATAACATCAGTCCGTTCACCACATCTTGCGTTCAAGTCTCCAATTACCGAGACTTTGCCTAACTGAAAATATTTTCTAACATTATTTTCTAATGATTCGAAAAACCCTATTTCATGTGCCAACAAATAAACAGAATTACTGGGCGGTATGTACATAAAACAAATGTATAAATCCTGTTCGAAACCAAAGAAAGTTTAACTCAATTTTACCCATATAAAACCATTATTATCTCGCTCCAGTATTGAAATACCGTTACGCAAACTACTTTTGTAAAATAAACAAACGACACCGTGACCTCTTCTAGACTTTAAACTTTCAGGTCTAGATAAAGAAACTGATTCATACCCGTCGAGTGAGAAATTTTCAACATGTTTTTGCCACATTTCGCTTAGAAATAAGGACAAAATTCAAAAACTCATCGTCATCAAGGCTATTTTTCAGCCCTTTAATTTTCCATGAAACAATACGTAAACTGTCACACTTTTCTCCACTCCCCTAGTCAGACCTACCGTTATACAACTCGTTGTTAATGAACAATTTATCCCTGACGAGGACTGCCCTTTTACCCTTACTTCTAGCCTCCAGCATCACTGGAATAAGCTCCTTCCTTCTGTCTTTCAATTCCTGTGGGTATTGGTCGGACACATTGTAGTCTGTTAACTGTAACCTAACATGCTTCAATGCATTTTTGATAAGAATTTTAGAGTCTGTGTCAAGTTTTGCAACTATGGTATATATAAGTACAGTACTGATTTTTTTTTAATTGGCACAAAAAATAAGCAAATTTACCATAACTCGCCTACTTTGGATTCAAGTTCCTTATATATTTGGAAACCATAGAACGCATCCTTCACAAAACTACCAGTTTTATGTTGGTCGGATGAAAAATGTTGTCTTTGCAATATGATTTTTGATTTCCGTAAATTATATTCCTTGAAAAAATTAACAAAAAATAAGCAAATTGCCTAAACTTGTAGAGGTTATTTGTGTTACAGCTACTAATTTGGGTTAAAGTATCATATATATTTGGATACGTTAGAAGGTGTTCGTAACAATGGTAGTAGTTTTATATCAGTATGATGAAAAATGTTGCCTAAGAACACGTTTTGTGAGTTCCGAGTTTGAATTTCTTGAAAATTCCGACAAAAATAGCCAATAATCCCGTACTTTGCAAAAATATTTGTGTGATAAATACTCACTTTGGATTCAAGTTTTATAATATATTTGGAAAATATAGAACAAATCCTTCACAAACATATCAGTTTTATGTTAGTCGAATGAAAAATGTTGTCTTTGCAATATAATTTTATATTTCCGTAAATTGTAGTCCTTGAAAAAAAAAAAAGCAAACTTGTCTTAACTTGTAGAGGTATTTGTGTTATAACTGCTTACTTTGGGTTAAAGTATCATATATATCATATATATTTGGAAACTTTAGAAGGTGTTCTTTATAATGATACTAGTTTTATATCAGTCGGATGAAAAATGTTGTCTTTGGAACATGTTTTTTGATATCCGGGTTTTACATTTCTGGAAAAAATCCGACAAAAATGGCCGTGCTTTGCAAAAGTATTTGTGTGATAACTACTTAATTTGGGTAAAGTTTTATATATTTCTGGAAACGTGAGAGTGTCTTCTTTGCAGTGATACCTGTTTTATTCCAGTCGGACAAAAAATGTAGCTAATGATTTCCGGGTTTTCCGTAAACATTTCCGGGTTTTCCGTGTACATTTTCGGGGAATAAAACCTGTCCGGCACACTACCGACGTATATATACACAAAGATGGCGGCCTCCAGGGCAGACGCGTCCTGGAGGATTTGCCGACGTTACAGGATATTTTTCTACTTTTGCTTCATAGCTCTATCTATTCAACTGTTTTTAGGTTACAGTTTTTACTCACTTAATCAACAAGAACTGAAAAAATTAGACAAATGGAAGTGGGACCTCGAAAAAAAGTTGATGTTGAAAATACCAGCAAATTCCTCTTCAGGTTTAAATTTGAAAACTGGTCAAAATACAGCACAGTTATTACCAGTGAGTGTTTTTCTCATTGTAAGCATTTACAAAAGGTCCGCCATAAATGACTTGATTATGATTTTGTACAGTCACTACGGCGTCGCATCTTGTCGATTTTTTTTCACCGCCCTTGTTTAAGTGTTGCAGTCATATCTGCCAGTATGCTGGTTGGCCCAGTTTTCGTGGTAATAAGAACCCTTTATAACACTACAGAGTACGAAAAAATAAACAAAGAAACAACCAAGGTAAAAATAGAAGCAAGAACATCTAACATTTAAAATATGACTTATTTTGTTTATGCTGATTGTCGCGTTGTTAACGGAGGTTCAAAAATATATTGTGTTTTGTGCCCCAAAGCGTCCCCCCCCCGTCACAGGAATATATGCACCAAGTGACTCGAACCTTAAGCCCCACAAAAAAGTTACATTGCAACAGAAGGCTGTCCCATATATGATATTTCAGAATCTCGTTTAAAATTATATTTTTATGTCTTGTGAATCAATATCAGTTGATTACGTAAACTCCCCCCAATTCGCGGCTATCAATGATTCGCGGACATTTTTGTTTTCACCAGATCTCCAACGAGATCCGCCCTCTCAGCACGCGCAACTGTTGGAATCATTTAACAACAAGTTACTCTACCGTCGACGTCCAAAACTTGACAAAAATCATGCGTTTTAAACATCAAAAAGAAAAACAACTTTTCTACGAAATAATACCTTTATTTCCTTAATCCTAAAATATCCATCATTTAAAAATCCAATTTTTTCATTAAAAATAAAATCACAATCCTGAAATTTTTTCTTCCCGCCCCCCCGCTGAAATATGGCTTTCTTCCCCCCCCCTTTCCCCCGCCCCCCCATATTAGAAATCAGCGCCGCCTGTTATGAATCGGGCCAAACATATTTTTATTGTTCAGTTTTCAGTCCCCTATTTTTAATGAGCTGAAACTTTTTTTCTATTTTAAGACCACCCCACAGCCAATCAGAAGGTCACTGAGGGGCAACATTTCTCATTTTCATCAGGTGGGCTCCGTGTGATTAGTGTTATTAATGTCGGCCCTGTCTGTACTGGTCTCACTTATGTTTTTGTACAGAAGTTAGAGTGGTCAGAAAAGGGGATCTAAGTTCTTCTGTCCACGCTGCAAGGAAGAACAATTTAAAATCTAATGAAACCAAACTGTACATGTGTTCTCTTATTAAACTGTTGGAATTGTTTTGTTTTTTTTGATAAAATGGTTAAATAACTTTTGCTGTGCACAAGAACCTATTGATTGGCTGTAGCTGTGGCCTAATTGTAAAGTTATGCAAAGAATTATGGGATTACGTCATATCCGCGAATTGAATGGTAGTAAAAAAAAAATGGCGGCCTCCTGGTGGCATGTAAACATTGGTGACCTTTTACACTTGTAAAGACCTTTATTGAATAAATTTTTCTGGAAATTAGTGTAAAATCATTTGTTGTTATAGGTAAATTCCGGTTTTATTGCCGCCGTCAGTTTTTTTGTTGTTTTTCATGGAAAACCTTAGGGTCGAATCACGCAATTCGAGGATATATATAAACAAACAGTCAACTATTCCTTCAATAACGGTTTTAAAAAAATCATTTCAAAAAAACTTTCGTGAGTACCTTGTTCCAACACTTTAGGTATAAGAACACCAAATTTTCGTAGGATCCGATATCAACGGAAAACATCAACTGGAACATATTTACAGTTTGGTTTACTTAAGTTGTTTTATTTAATGAGAGCAATGGGGACAGGAAAAAATGTCTAAATACCACGAATTCTGGACCTACCACGAATACTGGGCCCAACACCATACTATGAGTATCTTACATGGCCTGTGTGGAGGACTGGGTTGCCCTGACTAGAGGGAAAGCTGGGGGATAGGTGGAACCGAGCAAAACTTTCGTGATAGATTGTTCACAAATGATATAGCTTTTAATCCCATTTCTACCATGATTTTTCTTAAATTTACGAAAGATTTTTTGTTGTTGTTTTAGCATTTATTCATTTAAATTGAATGTTCTTTATATTTAATATATCCGAAATTTCGTCTATCCAAAAATCAGTGCAGATGCCAAATTTTGTGGTTGTAATTTTGTTAACAATAAATTCGATGTTTCAATATTAAACATTTGTTACATGAATTATCATTTTTAATTAAATCTCTTTCATAATGGATAACATCCGAAATTTTGATTATCCGAAAATCGGTACAGATTCGTGATTTTGTAGTTGTGTTCTTTGGTTAAATTATAAAAATTAACCAATGTTTTAATAATTTCTTCACTCAACATCATCAAAATGTTAACTACTAACGGTGTACAAAAACTGAAGTGGTAAGATCATGTGTATTTTGGTTTGGTTTGGTTTCGTCTTAGCCTTCTAATGGCCGTTTTAACACTCCGGTATAGGCTAAAATTCTTCCTCAGGTATAATCACTTAAAAACGCACAGGTATTCGAAATCTAATTTAGTAAACTGAAATCGGTTGTGTAAAGTATAACTTATTAGTTAAATCTTTTGGATGACTTTACAAAGTCATTCAGATTTTCAAGTATGACTCTGCGGTACTCTTTGTGTGGGTCATCTTGTTCGGTCAGCAACAAGTGTTCACTAAAGTCATTCAATCTGGTATATAGGAAAATTTCTTGTTTGAATTTCTCCCGGAGACCCTCATATATTGTGCAATCTGATAAAAAGTGAGCAACAGTCTCTGGTTCTCCACAGCTACAGATTGGTGAATTTTCTATGCCGACTTTATGGAGGTAATCTTTCAGACAAATGAAGCATTGGCTTTTGGCTGCTGAATTCATTGAAGCCAATATGCTTGGGCTTTACTTTTTGCCTGAATTGGACCTGGTAGAGGTGTCGACCGTTGTTACTTATTTCCCATCTCCTTTGCCACTTAATTTTTGTTGATTCTCGGGCTGACATCCTGATATCTCTTTGGCTTGTAACTATCCCCTCGTCACTCATAGCCTCTGCTTCTACTGCAGCTTCCTGCGCAAGCCGGTCTGCTGTTTCATTACCTGTAATGCCTGCATGCCCTGGCGTCCAATTGATGTTGATATCTATATTTGAGTTGTTTAATTCTTCCCATAACTGTTTAATTTCCATGAACAGATGTTTGTACGCGTTGTTATCCCAGCCCAGTTTAATGATTCCAACTGCAGATTGGCTGTCACTAAGAATGACAAGACTGCATATGTCATGTCTTTTCGTTTCTTCCAAAATAGCTTCTAGAGTTATTTTTATGGCAACCATTTCGCCAACCAGAATTGACCCTGATGTAGAGACTGGTTGTTTCAGCTCTAGAAGATCATGATTGGGTAGGAGGACACATGCCCCAGCACCACAGGGGCCCGGGTTTCCTTTTACATGAACCGTCCGTAAATGCCACTGCAGTCTTGTCATTGATGCTGGACAGGATTTCGGTGATGATTTCTTTAGCCATTTCCTCTTGTTTTGGGGTTCTATTTTTAGATGATCCTAGGTTATTCCAGTATTCTGGTCTTGATCGGCTTGGTTGTAAATATTCCAAGTATGAAAATTCTGGCTCGATGGTTTGCATGGGAGTATCAGTGAGGGATTTTGAATACACAATATAATACAATATTTATTTACGGTACAATATTTATTTATTTATTGTCGGAACGATTTAACATGTAACACAAGCTATGTACATGTATAGCTTTTGACCGACTTAATAGCACATACACATTTCAGATCAACAACAAAATATAACAAAACATTTAGTTACAATACAGATAGAAGTGAGAAAAAAGTATTGATTAAGATATATCACCTGATGCAAACACAAATCATATTCATAAATAGATAAAATGAGATATGCATGTTAACACAAAGATTATCACATTATAATAAACGAAAAAGTATACATATACAGTGTAAAAACTGAGCTGTTGGTGCTAATCTTGACCTAGGCCTAAAAGTGTATTAAAAAGTCATAGATAAGAGACTGAGAGAAAATATGAACACAAAAGTGCACCCGATAAGATTGATTGAAAGACATATATCATCTTGAATCAGATTCAAGATGACCTGATTAGCACCAACCTCTCCACAGCAGATTAACTAGGGCTAGACATATTAAGGTATCTAAATCTAAAGCACATGGAAGCAAAGCCTTCAGGTACAATAGCAAATAGAAAATGAGGCAGGGTTGCAGACTATTCAACATAAACAAGCAAACAAACATACGGGTAAGAGCACAAGTTAGTCAGAGAAGTCTTAGGCAACTTAATAGAGCGAAAAAAGTAAACGAAACGAAACTTGGTTGCCAAAGTCTAATACTGACTTAAAAGTAAATCAAGCAAAATGATCATGCAGATAACAAAAATATATATGCGAAATGAGTGTCAGAGTGTTTCAGCTCAGAGTTACAAACAGAAAGGGCAAGAACAGCTCTCCCCATCCCAGGCATTAATGAGGCCCTTGAAGCATTCAAAATTGGTCTCTTCCCTAAGGTGTTGAGGGAGAGTGTTCCTTAGTTTTGGTGGACTGGAGCGGAAAGAGCTGCTGCCATAACTGGTTGTTCTTACCTGAGGTATCTGCGCGGTATTTGTATATCTAAAATTAAAAGAATGTTTTTTGATTAAAATTAAGTCATGCAGGTAAACAGGTCCTTGTTTATGAATAATTTTGTGTATTTCAAGTGCCATTGTCCTCATTCTTCGCAATTTCAGTGAGGGCAGTTTAGACCTGGAGAGAAGGGCATTATAACTTGAAGAATAGTCTTCATAGATGAAACGTAGTGCCCTTTCCTGAATTTTCTCCAGCTTTTTAGGGTAAGTCTCCCCACAGAAATGCTAAGTAAGAGGACAGTAGTTAAAATTTGATAGGATAAAAGAGTAATATATATTTAGTTTGCCTAGCTTGCACAAATACCTATTCTCTTGAGAACATTTAATTGTCTAGCTGCTTCTTTACTTAAGTCAGAGATGTGGATATCAAATTTTAATTTAAAATCTATGGTAACACCTAGTAATTTGACACTGTCATCACATGAGATATCATTATCATCAACATTGAAAGATAGATTTAGTTTTTTGGTTTTATTTCCAATAGATATTGCCTGAAATTTATCAGGGTTGGCTTTCATATGATTTTCAGAGAACCACTATTAATGCATGGGAATCAGCTTCCAGCTTCCTTTTAACCTGATCAATATTACGACTTTAATTTCGCTTTGATCTGCAGAATAGGCGATGTGTGACATATGAGAGCGACTTCTTCGCCCTGGTCGCACCCTCGGCCGATCCCTGGCATGTATCTTGCGCTAAATACATCTATACTGCCATTACTGGCATGAGACCAGTTTCCGAATCATACCTGTTTCAGACTACTTGTTCGTAACTCTTCAGGATGGGATTATCATATAATTTCGAATACTGTCATCCTAACAAGCAGCAAACAAAATTTCATTTTCTAAAGATAAACTTATTTTTGCATTTACAAAGAAATTCTTCATTTTATCTCTGTCACTGAATTTGTTTACATGTCAACATGACTGTGAGGGATATGTGCAAGTGCAGGAGATAACCGTTAAGTGTGCTCGCTCATGGCAGTTTCCCACCTTGGCACCGGAAAAACACAAACTTCTAAAACTCCTCTGAAATTCTTATTTTTCATTAAACATGATATCAGTTCACTTTTATAAAGTCAGACTGTGCTGATTAACAAAAATTGCTTGCAAAACATAGCACTGTCCAAGTGTTGAGAAATGATAATACACTGATGTACAAAATGGAAGGGCAGTAAACGGCTCGTTACGAGCGTTGGAAAAGCAGGGTAAGGAATTAACACTTTAGGACATAAAAAATCTTGCAGATATCAATCATTTGTGATTCCAAAACTGTTCAAGATAAAATTATGTCGGAAACTGGTATTATACCTTAGACAGACCGGACCAGTACGTGGACGCTACCAGTACGCGGACACTTCCGTTTTCGGCATTTTCTACATCAAAGAATCTTTCTTGCATTATTTTGATAATTACATAATTTTATTCGTACAGTATCAGTTCTTCTTCTGGTATAATAAATGTATTCTTGAATTTCCCGATTTTCAACTGGTAATCAAACAAACATATTAACAATCATGTTGGTGATCAATTGAATAGAATGGAATATTTTTATTTCCAATTAATGGACCCTCTCGGGTATAAAATCAATACAAAGACAAACACACAAAGCACATTAACAGTTACATATATGATTTATATGATTGTTACTGTAGAACAACAAATAGCATGTTACAAAATATTTAGATAATTATTCTAACATGACCTACGAGTTTCTCTCTCTTATACAAAGAGTAGAAAACAAAACAGTTTTATTATGCCATAAACAATGTGGGAACCCATATATTATTATGTCTGATTTTCATCACATTTTGTACCAAGTTCTTTACATGACTGTTGTGCAAACATATTTATGTTTTGTGCGTAAGCTGTTATATGTTGTGTTTTTAGCTCACCTGGCTACGCCAGGGTGAGCTTTTCTGATCGATGATTGTCCGTCGTCCGTCATCCGTCAACATTTTGATTCAAATGACATCTTCTCTGAAACCTCTAGGCCAATGTTGATAAAACTATGCAGGAATGTTCCTTGCATGAAGCTCTACCAAAATTGTTCAAAGAATTCCATTCCATGCAGAACTCTGGTTGCTATGGCAACAAATAGGAAAAACTTTGAAAATCTTCTTCTCTGAAACCACAAGGCCTAGAGCTCAGATATTTGGCATGTGGCATTGTCTAGTGGACCTCTACCAAGATTGTTCAAATTATGACCCCCGGGTCAAAATTGACCCCGCGCAGGTGGGCACTTAGTTTTTGCATAGGCATATATAGGAAAAACTTTAAAAATCTTCTTCTCTGAAACAACAAGGCCTAGAGCTAAGATATTTGGCATGTAGCATTGTCTAGTAGACCTCTACCAAGATTGTTCAAATTATGAACCCCGGGTCAAAATTGACCCCGCATCGGGGGTCACTTAGTTTTGCATAGGAATATATAGGAAAAACTTTAAAAATCTTCTTCTCTGAAACCACAAGGCCTAGAGCTTAGATATTTGGCATGTAGCATTGGCTAGTGGACTTCTACCAAGATTGTTCAAATTATGAGCCCCGGATCAAAATTGACCCCGCATGGGGGGTCACTTAGTTTTACATAGGCTTATGTAGGAAAAACTTTAAAAATCTTCTTCTCTGAAACCACAAGGCCTAGAGCTTAGATATTTGACATGTAGCATTGGCTAGTGGACCTCTACCAATATTGTTCAAATTATGACCCCCGGGTCAAAATTGACCCCGCACTGGGGGTCACTTAGTTTTGCATAGGAATATATAGTAAAAACTTTAAAAATCTTCTTCTCTGAAACCACAAGGCCTAAAGCTTAGATATTTGGCATGTAGCATTGCCTAGTAGACCTCTTTAAAGTTTGTTCAAATTATGCCCCTGGGGTCAAAATTGACCTTGCCCGGGGGGGGCGGAGGATCATTTGTTTTACAAAGGCGTATATAGGAAAACTTATTTGGTATATAACATTATCTAGTGATCTTCCACCAGGCAAGTGGACTTGTACCAAGGTGAGCGATATAGGGCCATCTTGGCCCTCTTGTTTCTTTATTGATTAATCATAACCTCTTCTTATTGTGTTATTTGTATGTGTGAGTTATTTGGGACAAATTACATTTTACTCTGCCTGGTTGACTTAAATGTACGTCACGATGAACAAATACAGTAACCCTGGCTAGTATTATAATTGCTGGACGTATGATTGATCTCGGCTTGTCAGAATCGTCGTGAGAGACGTTAATCCTTGTGCTACATTGCATACACCTTGACATATTTAGCTCACCTGACCATGAAGTGATCAAGTCAGCTTTTTTGATCACCTTTTGCCTGTCTTCTGTCCATTGCCCTTAGTAAGCTTGTTTACTCTAGCATCCACAGTTCTGAACCAATCTTTATCAAACTTGTATACAAGGTTTATGGCTTTTATACAGTCATAAGATCTCAACCAATTTGGATTATGGACCAGATCTCACCAGTATTTTTAGAGTTATTGACCCTGATAGAGCAAAATTTGCCACTGACGAGTGGAATCGGCATACAAATAAAATTCTGACTCTACTTTTAGATAGTGTAACCGAAATTGACGTAGGCTATCAGGAAGTTTTAATGATTTGATTCAACTTCAAGAGCCAATATTAGTCGGGAGCGGGAGGTCCGAAATGAATTTCGGTTACAGTACACCTCCTGAATGGTCATCCAATCGTCGCTACGATGGTGTCAATATCTGGTTAATTAATATTCATAATTACCCCTCACCCTTACACAAACAGAAAATCGGGAATATACACAAAGTTGCCCATTAGCCTGGGTTACGTATAATTAATTCCATGTTTATTTTATAAGCCTTGATGATATTTATATCAGATTAAAGTATATTTTATTACCTTTAAAATGAATGTTTGAGTTTTGAATGGTTGGGTTAAAAAAAATTATTTGGAGCATCAACATAGATTTTATGACAGTTGTAATCCAGACAGTGGGGTATATTCACCACTAAAGTCAAAGCTGTTACTCTGACTGTTGCGTCAATTCAATGTTAAATGGTGTAAATATTGTTAACTTTGCTCTGGGCTAATTGGTTTTCAGCTGGGCTACTCGATTTGAAAAGTTACGAGCCCGGCTGGCTAATGGCATTTCAAAGTTAATTTATATCCCTGAACAGTCCAAATCCGTTATCTCGACTTTGTTTATCTTGATTTTTCAATATCTAGAGTTGATTTTCTCCGTCTTGTTTTGTCCCTTCTTATTCTATATAAATCAGCTACAGATATCTCGATTTGTTTATCTCGATTTTTTCGATATCTTGTCTAAATTTTTATACCTCAAAAGGGTGGCATATTAAAATCGCACTGTCCGTCCGTCTGTGCGTCCCCACTTACACATTTGTGTCTGGACTGTAACTTTGTCATGCATTAAAAGATTTTAAAAAAAACTTGGCACAAATGTCTAGCACATCAAGACGGTGTGTCGCGTGCAAGACCCACCTCCCTTGCTCAAAGGTCAAGGTCACACTTAAGAGCTTGAAGGTAATGGATGCCTCTATATATGCATATATGCATACATTCGTGTCGGCACTGTAACTTTGTCATGCATTGAAGGATTTTAAAATAACTTGACACAAATGTCTAGAACATCAAGACGACGTGTCGCGTGCAAGACCCACGTCCCTAGCTCAAAGGTCAAGGTCACACTTAGGGTTTGAAGGTAATGGATTTCTCTATGTATGTTTTACACCGTGAGCGTAGGGAGATTGCTTGTAACTCTGTTATATAACGACGAGATGGTAATTTTGCAATAGTTCTTTTATTGAAGTCATCAGAAGTAGGTTGTTGTGTATTATACACCAATATCATACGTAGCATATAAGAAACACAATAATTAGGTAAACAATAATTGGAATACAACTATTTCTAAGTTCAAAGATATACAGTACTATACTCACATTGAATTTTTAAATTGTTTAAGACTTATCATTTCTCATGAATAGTACTTAATATCTCAAGTAATTTGGAGAAATAGTTGTGAAAATCATTTTCCAATTTATTTAAAATACTAACAAAAATTAATGCTACTGGCTAGAGTCCTAAAACCGGACACTTTTCAAACATAATTTTCGATAACTCTGACAATTTTTGTATCTTGCAACCAAAATTTTACCAGTAGAAAGTTAGGTTCTTCTCCGAAACGAAAAGCAAACTTGTTAACCCATCAGATAAAATCAGTCACAATTTTGAGGCCCGGCTGTGGGGTTACCAAATTGCTATATTTCATTGACCAACTGTACCATGTTTCCGGACAGATAGTTTAAATAGATTTGTTTAATTGTGATGTTAGCTTTTAAATTATGTCAACTGTATCAGTCATTTGACACATTAATGAAGTATCAAGATGAAAGGTTTAACTTGTGAAATTACTGTTGCTGGGCCTCAGAAATATTGCACTTGCACAGTCTGTCACTTTCCACTTCCCCGACATGTAAGCATGCTTTCGTGACGACAAAATGTGGATTTGGTCAAATAGTTTTAAACTGTTGTTGTTGCACTTTGTGGTGGAATCAAGTGTCTGTTTGATCACCCATATGATTGGAATTTAAGAAAATTTCCCTTAAACAAGGCGGTTTGATGGTCGTCCGGGTTTGGTGGTCCCCACGATGGGGATGCATATCATTCTATTTCAGCACTCGCTTTTGCAGCTCGGTTTTGTACTTTTAACTTCAAATACTCGCAGATGTAAAAACTTAAGATTGAATAAAATATTATATTGAACAACAGTTATATTTGTTTTAACATTTTCTCCTGAGATAGCTTTGACTTTTAAATTTCATCATGTAGAACAATAATGCAACCTTAAGATAAATTGTAATATAAAACAACACATACATACCTAGTTCATACATAGTCATACAGCAAAATAACATTTACACTGTCAATCAATTATGTAACATGAATTGTACAAAGTACGCATTTCTCATCTTTCAATGAAACAAAAATAGAAGTTATTAATACTTGAAGTGTTTCATCAAATTCTTTCATAAAAATGCTTAAATGCACATTAATGTATATAATTCACAAGAGATAACAAAAATGTAAATGTTTAGTTACCTATGAAAAATTTTGTACTAAGAAAATTAAGTAAAATGCACATACCTGTAATATAACGACGAGATGGTAATTTTGCAATAGTTCTTTTATTGAAGTAATCAGAAGTAGGTTGTTGTGACTTCAACTGACCATCTTGCGTTTATATAACTTCGGATTATTTTCATACAAGGTAGGCGGGCTCATTTGATGAGCCAATTAAATTCCACGAACAATTTCAGACTACTTTCAGGAACCAATGAAAAGCAATGTTACAAAAATTATTCAGGGTTCCAAATTTCCAGACAAGCAGTTTTTTGACCATTTTATGATGTTTAATGTGTCATCTTACATATCTGACCTCTTGCTGATTTTACAAGATTAATTTGTAAAGACACATGAAAATGACAAGCTTACTAATTTTCAAGAGATATGATCAAATTTGCAGACTCATAAAATCTAATTGATATGTCTGACAAGACCATATCTATTTGTGCAATTACATATGCTATTAGCTTTAGTTAATCTGTTTAAACTGTACAAGGCAACAAATGTCACACCTGTCTTCCAATTTGCATAATGAAGTACCAGTATGTAGTTATTATTGTCCAAAGTTTGAAAAGAAAATCATGTTAAGTTACAACTATTTGAAATGAAAGAACCTTTTAAAATACAAAGTTTAAAACAATACTAAATGTAGTACACCATTTACATATTTTGAGACCTCATTATATTGTATTTTATTATACAAGATGAAATCATAATTCATAAATTGTTGCATAATGTTATGCCTGTTTTGGGCCTTCCTTACAATTGTATCTCTTTCACAAAGTATTAGTATATGTATATGTATCTAGTATATCTATCCAACAATTTATCTATCTATCTATATCCTGAGTATCTTTCATTTAAATACTGAAAAATTCTTGAACGCAAAGTAGGCGGACCTTTTTAATAAACCAATTAAATTTCACAATACAGACTTAGAATAATTTCTATGACCAATGAAAACTAATATAAGAAATGCACTCTAGGTGTTCCATTTGTCAATATAGACAGTTTTGACCATTTTATGGCATAATTCTGTGCACATAATTGTTACCTAACTTTGGATAGGATTTACAAGTTAATTTGTAAGATTCATACAATTTAGAATGATAAAAGTGTCTGTTACATAATAAGATGTACCTCAGTTATATACATGTACTATAGTTGTTTACATCTGGTCCCTAGCAATCTATCTTACCTGACATTTATCAAAACCTAAAGAAAGAGGAGTTAGGCAATAAATGTGGCATCAGTCTGTTAACAAAAGTAATAAAACTATTACTGGTCAAAGTTTGAAAAGTGGTATAAAGTTATCTGCATGTTGAAGTAATGAAAAACATTTTATATTTTAAAATACTAAAATAATGATAATAACTTGTTGCATAAGGTAAAAAGCATTTTTGAGCTTCCTAAAACTCCCCCTTGCTTTGAAAATTTTGGTCTCCAAAGTTTAACCAAATCTATTATTCTAAAATTGTTGTCATGTTTATGTGTCCTGAATTAATAGTTATTCCACAGCTTTTCCTTGTTCTTTTATGTGTGCATTAAATTATAACAAGTCTGGGACAAAACACAGCAAAGTGGCCCTTCTTTTTACACAAGGTACACTGATTATCACTAGCATCACACATGTAATGAAATGCACTGCTTCCACATGTATTGCAGTAGAATTTTCTCTGTCTGTAATCTGTGGATTGACCACTGCTTTTTACAAGGTCTGAAATGTCACTACATTGCTTTGTGGATAGTTTTTGCATATCTTCCTTTGCAGCTTGGTACATCATTTTGAGAGTTTTCACTGATTCCTTGAGTATATTGTTTTCTTCTTGGAGTCCCTGTAGGTCATTTTTCAAGCATTTGTTTGCCTCCATCACGATATTTAAGTTTTTGTCTACTGGTACCAAATTTGGTTGTACTTCGCAAGAATTTCTTGGTCCAATTTTTGTGAGTTCTTTGTTGTCAATGTTACAGAATGGCATAAGAGAGCACATAGCCGCTTTCAAAATATCAACATCTTGGTTTACATGTCCTCTTTCTGGTAAATTTTGTTGCTGTTTTAGATTTACACACTTAGATTTAGGTTCCGTTCTCATTGAGGAGTAGCAATATTTTGCATAGTGTCCATACTGCCTGCATATGTAGCATTGCCTATTTGTTGCTTTGCAAACATGAATATAAGAAGTTGACTCACCACACCTTCCACAGAGAGTTAATGAATGTTCACATAGATTTCTATTGTTTTTGTATGATGCGGATCTGTTGACTGCTTGCCCAGGTCTTCTTAGACTTGCTGGGTGCCATCTTCTGTTCTGGAAGCTCAGTCTTTATGTAGCCCGATAGAAGAGTGATCTATGTCACTTGTGGCAGCTCGTCGTTGTCCATTATATTGGGGAATGTAACAGTTGTTCACTTGGTGTAGAGGTAGCGGTTTTGTACCCGGATATTCTCCACCAACTTTAACACCTCTGGGAAGGGTGGCGAGTAAGGAACCGAATACTGTCTGCCTCATTATCGTTTATTTATTCACAGGTAGAAATATATAACAAATAACAGTACATAAGTAATATTCAAAAGTTCCAGTTTGTAACAATGTTTCTATCAATTATGCTGTCTCTAAATTCATAATGCAGTAACGTATCAAATTGATATCTAAATTTCCAAAATTAACACAAAGAAATCTTTAATCTATTTTCTTTTTTCACAAAGTTCTGTTTATCACAAAGTATCTCTTTCACAAAGTATTAGTATATGTATATGTATCTAAAGTCTGTCCCACCTAATTTTGAGACCTTGATTGCTGATCTATTTTACACAAATATTTGCTAGCACTTGCACTTTTCAAAGTAGAACAACGATATCTCTAGACATATTTTTTGTTTTTTCTTTTTATTTGATGTTGATGTCATAAATCGTATTTTTCATATTTTCCCCATAGAGCGTAATGCAAACATCATAACGTCACTGTTTCAATATGGCGGCGCCCGTGTCAGGGACTTACTCAAAATTAACAATGCGCTAATTACACTGGCAGACAGAATCCTCAACATGCGTTCGCGATTTTTTTATTTTGAATTTTAACTAAAATTTAAAGTACTGAATACATTGCTTGTTTTATCTGCTTTCAATTAGGGGTCTTTTATAAAACTTAAAAAAAATGTCAGAAGTTAAAAAACACCACCAACAGTACAAAAACGGACTATCGGCTTCTGCATATTCGAGTAATTACCTTATCAATAAAAATATTGTAATACTGCGTTTTGTTTGCAAACACGGTCTCTCCCATTTAGGATGCTAAATTATACATCTACAGACATAGTGACCCATGCATTCTTTTGATGTGGCATGATAGGATGCGTTATACCGTGGTCACATTAACTCTACTAAGCTTTGTACTTCGAAATTTTGCAAAATCAAACGTGCGGACATCGTAGACTCTTGCGAGCATCGTAAAGACTTTTTTTTAAGTCGAAGAGGACTCGGGAACTTGGTGACAATGTTTCACCGAGCTCCCGAGTTCTGGCTGAGCTCATAGAATTGTTTGATGTCTGGAGCAGCTCGCAAGGGCCCCGCAAAAGCACCGCAACGGCCACGATAGAGCTTAAACGGGCATCGTACGATGTCTCTGCGGATTTGGAACACCAATTATGTTATGATCGTTACTTTCGCTACATATCCAAGTTTTGAAAGTTATATTTTGATTGCAAAACAAATACAAATCGTACGGACATCGTACGGATATAGCGATGTTTCTGGGTTTTTTTCTTTATCGTTTATAATTGAACACATACGTTCAGAGATGTATGTCAGAAGTCTGTCATGTTCATATTTCGTTATTTCAAAAGAAATGGATGATAACTGATTTAGTGTATTAACCAATTTCAACAAGTCATAATTATGACTAGTACTTTCATCATTTCCAGTTTAAGTTGTTATAGAATGGATTTTTAATCCCTCGGTTTTCTACACGGCAATGCGATATTGTCGGCAGTATGCATAAATACAATGTAGATACATATGCATTCAATTTTGTCAAATGTCATATTACATCTACAGTATGTAAGATTATTCTATAAAAATAAAAATATATTGGTGTGAACCAAACATATGCATTGTCGTATGCAGGGCGATGTGAAAAGACCGCCGATTGCCGGGGATATAAACTGTTTTTTTCCCTTAAACATTAAAATATGTTTTATGAAAACAGGCGCAAAATATTACACAGGAAAATGTTACTATAAGTAAATGTCAAGAAATAATATGTGGGTCCCGCCCCCTACCCCAATTGCGAGCCTGTCCGTATAATCACTGACATATAACAACATCTTTATATGTGATAGAGATCTATATAACCTTAACCCTGTTAGAGAGTTTAAGTGGTATACTGGAGTCAAATTGCCCGTCCGTCTATCTGTCTTTCCATGTGTCTGTGCACATTTTGTTCGCGCTATTTCTCAGCAACTACTCGCACGATATCATCAATGAACCTTTACAGGAGTGATTCTCGGCATATTTCGCTCAGATAATTTTTATACCCCTGAAGGATGGCATATTAAAATCGCACCGTCCGTCCGTGCGTCCGTGCGTCCACAGTTACACATTCGTGTCCGGACTGTAACTTTGTCATGCATTGAAGGATTTTAAAATAACTTGGCACAAATGTTCAACACATCACGCCGACGTGTCGCGTGCAAGACCCATGTCCCTACCTTATAGGTCAACGTCAGACTTTGTGTTTAAAAGTAATGGAATACTGTATGCATTGTAACTCTGTCGTGCATGGAAGGATTTCAAAATTACATAGTACATTTATCGAGCACATGGAGAGGAAATAGACTGTGAGACACCTCTTTCGGGGGCATTCGTCACTATTTATTAAAGTACACGATATTCTGAAAAGGAAACGTATCAACTAAACGAATCTTCTAACGCACCACATGCCTTTTCCTTTTTTTATAAATCAACACTCCCTGTATCTGCTAGTTTATTTTTAGATGTCAGTCCACAAGAGATCTGTACATAATATATTTAAGAGTTAAGCTAATGCTGAGCGCACCCCTTAAATGCTTACTTGCTCAATACGCTAATGATTAGTGACGTAAAATAACTACGTCATCAGATAGATATGTCACGAGCACAGTAAGGTTAAATACACACTGCTACATGAGTGACATTATGTTGAGGACTTAGGAATAGGATTTAAGCATTTGTCGAGATATGGATAGATTTAGATCTGTGGAAAACGGGAGTTTCTTTAGAAAATATTCAGGGTCATACCGCGATATGCTTTTGGAACATAGTGAAATAGATGTGTTTCATTCGCATGTCCCGTACTTCGCCTGACAAGACATCACTCATATCAGACTGAGACTCTGTGTAAACAATTTAAGTATGCGAGGATTGTGCTGAACATAAACATAAGGACTCGGGAGTAGGATTACATTACAGTCTTCTAGGATTGTGATATTACGAAAAATAAATATATGTAAAACGTAAGTAACGATTTATATTTCGTTTGTTTGGAGGTAATATGATTATTGCGTCTGTTTCTAGTCCAAATTCCACGGTAAATCGCTTAATTTGCTTGATTTAGTGTTTCAATTAATTTTTCGAAAATTTTGATACACCCCCTAATAAATTCAAGGAAAAAGTGCAAGGTTTCCCGAAAAATCTTCAAAATGGCGTCCATGTAAACAATAGCGTTTTCCCATAGAGAAATTTTAAAGCAGCGATATGAGAAAACAAGCCAACTGATGCAAAAACGATTGAAATTCTCGAGGGTGACTTTTTTCTAGATCACAAAACGGGTATTTAATTTTCAAAAAACAATTACATTCGATTTTTTTTAGTGTAGGTCAAAGTTGAGGTCCCACAGTGGGATGGGACAGACTTTAGTATATCTATCCAACCATTTATCTATCTATCTATATATATCTATATATACGAAGGCGGATCTGGTCTGACTTCATTATTAAAAAACAACATGTTTTATATGTTTTATGATGTTAGCATAAAAATTATGTCCCTTAGGGAAGCATAAATGCACCACCACTTAGTTTTTCAATTTTCATGAATATTTCATGAAATAAAAGATGAATTGTCATAAATAAAGCTGGTTACATACAATATAAAAACTAGGGATGGGAACGAATATTCGAAAATCGGCCGAATATTCGAATGCGAAAATCAAATTCTAACATTCGTAAATTATTATTTTTTTTTAAATAGGTAGCAATCTAAAGAATGCTAATTATGCTGAATAAAACCGTTTGTTCTGTATTGTTTGTTTAGAGCGTGTCAAAAATTTCCAATTAACACGAAAATTGCAATGCATAATTGACAGGGGGGCATCGTTACGGATTAGCAGTTTGCATCAGGTGTTATTGTGGTGACTTTTTATCTTTTGTTCATTTTAATTGTCGCCTGTTTTATGTAACAAATTTTAAAAGTTGTTTATCTCACAATGTTCCAGGATCAACGTCATTTTTATGGAAACGAATAACCAATTACGCTTATACATGTATTAACTCAACTGATATAACTCTTTCGTTGTCCATCAATTTCTGGGGGTATGAAAATTTTATGATAGACAAGCGGCGACGGTTTAAATTTTTTACAACCCGCGGCAACCACTTCTTATGCAACAGTTTTGGGTACTTTTTCCGACTTTCAACACTACTCGTAGTTGTTTCAGTACTTGTGGATGGTAACTCTTCACTTTGTTGTCGGGCATCATTTATTTTATTCGCCGTGAAGCAAAACACAATGCCTTGTCTGCCACATTTTTGCAGACGAAGCCCGGATCATTAGATTGGTCATACTTTTAAAGTGCTAATATTAATTCCCAGAGCATTCAAATATGAAACCCGTCTACATTTCATGACGTCAACGGTAAATCACCAGCAGTTATGCCGACCGATTGGCCGAGAAAGTAGAATTTCCATGATCTATTTTTAGAACATACCGAGGGATTCCAGCTGAACATATTTGTCCTCGGCATTTTCGTACGCGCGCGATCTCGCACGTGGTGAAAATTATTTGCGCGATATTTATTTTTTTTGCGTGATTTACGTAATAATTTACGAGAGTGGGAACACTGCAGCTGAAATGAAAGAACGGCAGAAGGCAATGGGAGTTCCAGAGCATACATTGGTACAAGATGTCGCGACACGGTGGAATTCTACGTACCAGATGATGAACCGATTAGTGGAACAACGATGAGTTGTGTCTGACATTCTCCTAGATCCAAAGTTAAGTAAAAAAGATGACAGTGCTCTGAATTTGAAGGAATTTGAATGGGATCTGATAGCTGAACTAAGTGAGATTCTTTGTCCATTAGCGGATACTACCGAGTACATGTGTACAGAACGCTGTGTGTCAGTATCTGAGATTTATCCTATAGTGTGTGGTTTGGTGAACAGGCGCCTCGTTACTTCTAACAGGGACAGTAGCACTACTTTGAGAGTGAAAGAGGCAATACGTGAGGATCTGATACGTCGGTACCAGCCTTCATCTGACACGGCGGCAGAGTCAACGGCCGCACTAGGCGCTCTTCTCGATCCACGGTACAAGAAGTTGCCATTTTTCTCCTACCAGCAACGTAAGGTCACACATGGTGCTCTGGAATCAAGTCTCGAAGAACTGCCGCTCAGACTTCCTACTAGTGACGTCAACAATTGTGAGGAAACGCCATCCAAGCGCCGTAAATTAGACTTTCTAGACTTCGGTTCACCTGAACGTACATCAGAGGACGAGCTACAGAGTTATCTTGGTGAAAAAATGGTGTCGGACACTGATCCTCTTATTTGGTGGAGAGATAATGAGGAGAGATTCCCCAAAATTGCCATTGTTGCTAAAAGTGTTCTCGCAGTTCCTGCAACTTCTGTACCTTCAGAACGAATATTCAGTGCAACGGGACTACTTCTTAACAAGTTAAGAAATAGATTATCTAGTGAGATAGTAGACAGCATTATATTTCTAAACAAAAATGAGGTGAACATTACCGACGCAGATTGATGTATTAGATTAAGAGACAAAATTGCCTCCGTGGGTGTTTATTTGATTTACCATCGTTTAGAGACTTAACTGTGTCCCCATGATTGTGTGTTGAGTTGATGCTTTGATAAATTGACGTGTGCTATATTTTATGTACTATGTACATGTTGATCTTTACGCATGTAAATAAAAATTATCAATGTTTATTTATTTATTTGTTTTCCCGTATCTTCCCTGGAAAAATTAATCCAGTTAAAGTAAATGCCAGTTTCAACAGTATTTCAGTTATGCCAGGCGTATTTAGTAGTTTTCTGCCACAAACTCCACGAACCCACAGCCCTCCATCAGCGAGAGAAAAATAATTTATTAATATTATACACAAGAAAAATATAAAAACCGGTTGAAATATTATCCAAACTTTTACTTGCAAAAATTATTTTTCTTTCCATATATATAAAGTTAGACACTTATAGTTTATAGAAAAGGGAGGTAATCTCTTTTACTTTATTTCCATTTTAACGGCTATTCTGAAAGAATACAAATTTTTTTTTTTTTTTAAATCTTTATACATACAAATATTTTACGTAATACAAAGATAAAATCGTGAAATGTTAGCCAAACTTCTCCTTGTGGAAAATTAATAATTTGTTTCTTTATATACCGTTTTAAAGTAAACACTTTCATACTAAACATACTGTTGTGGCGTATCCGTCGTGTTAAGAAAATATACATGGACACCACAAAACGAATATTCGAATATATTCGAATATGCCAAACCGAATATTCGAATATTGATTTTAGTATTCGTTTCCATCCCTGATAAGAACACTTAAAAGCACTGTATTTTACTTCCTCAAAAAGTCTAAGGCATAACTATGTTTTACCTTGAGGGACTTTGAAATAATTAAAAACAACAGCAACATGATGTGTTATTAATGAACTGTAGGTCTGTGATTAAAATAAACGAAGAGTAACCAAAATCAAGTACTGTTTGTGAGGATCACTTTTTGTCTGTAATATAGAAAAATCCCCTTGTGCTCAATTTCCTAATGAGCTCCTTGTTGTCAGCACTTTCAGTGCTTTGATAATATCAAGTGTTTATTCTACAGATGAATAGTACATTGTTTTCTCTCTCTGCTGGTTCTTATATGCAGGTTGATGTTTGTTTAATATCTTTTATTTATATCACAGAAATATAAACACTTTACACTGTCTTACCTTCCCACTCCTTTACCTGCCCCCTATTTCTTGTTGTTGTTCCAAGAGCATTTGTTCTGTAGAAACAAAAAAGAAAAAATCTCTTATGATTTATAACCCCTCCCAAAGTGCATATAAGTGTCTTTCAGCTATTATTTGGCTAAGGTTCTGACGGTCCTGGGTTCAATCATCAACAGTGTTGTGTTGTGATTCCATCTGAAATGGGTCTTATTAGCACTATTGTTTCAGACAGGATAGCTAATGTCATAGCTTCCTCTGCTTCCTTCGTCGTCATCGTATATTTTCCTTCTGTCGTACATCCGTTAACATTTTCCTTCAAACGACATCTTCTCTGTAGCCACTGGGTCAATATTGATGAAAATTGACAGGGATGTTCCTTGCATTAAGCCCTTTCACAGTTGTTCAAATGGTTCCATTCCATGCAGAACTGGTTGCCACGGCAATGGAAAGGAAAAACTTTAAAAAATCTTCTTCTGAAGAACAGGAAGACCTAGAGCTTAGATATTTGGCATGTGGCATTACCTAGTGGACCTCTACCAACATTGTTCAAATCATTACCCCTGATTCAAAATTGAACCTGCATGTGGGGGGGGGGTCACTTATTTTTACAGAGGCTTACAATGTATATTGAAAAAACTTACAAATTTTTATTTCTGAATTCACAAGAGATAAAGTATTTGTGCCTAGTTGACTTCTACCAAGACTGTTCAAATCATGACCCCAGGTCAAAATTGACCCTTTCTGCTATTGATGACCCTGATTTATAGCTATTGGTAACCACGTGAGCGATATAGGGCCATCTCGGCCCTCTTACTTTTAAATTTTAAGATGCTGAAACCTGCTTTGGCAGCATTGATGCGTTTTTCTTGTTAGCTCACTCTGGCACAGAGTGCCAGAGTGAGCTATAAGGATCACTCACCATCTGGGGTCCGTCGTACGTCTGTCCACCATTTCCTTCAAATGACATCTCTGAAACCACTGGGCCAATGTTGATGAGACTTTGCAGGAACGTTCCTTGCATGACACTTTATCAAAATTGTTCAAAGAATTCCATTCCATGCAGAACTCTGGTTGCTATGGCAACAAATAGGAAAAACATTAACAATCTTCTTCGCCTAGAGCTTAGATATTTAGCATGTGGCATTTTGTAGTGGACCTCTACCAAGATTGTTTAAATTTTGACCACCGGGTCAAAATTGACCCCGCCCGGGGGTCACTTGATTTTACATAGGCTTTAATAGAAAAAAACTTAAAAAATCTTCTTCTCTGAAACCACAAGGTCTAGAGATTAAATATTTGGCATGTAGAAATGCCTAGTGGACATCTACTAAGTTTGTTAAATTCATAACCCCCTGGTCAATATTAACCCTCCCCATGAGTGGGGGAGGTCACTTGTTTTCATATAGGGTTATATAGGGAAAAGTTTGAGCAACCACAAGGCAGATAGGCCGGCAGAGAATAGATATTTGGAATGTTACTTAGCAATGTGTTGTGGACCTCTACGAATTATTTTAGAATCATGACCCCTTGTATTATAGCCAAGGTAGTCAGGTGAGCGATATAGGGCCATCATGGCCCTCTTGTTTATCTTTCAGAATGTAACTGAAAAAAGCAAAATGTTTCTTTTGTTTCATTTCTCGTAATTGCTTGTGGTTACAACATTCTCTTTCAGTATTTCTTTATTCCATTAATAATGCAGGTACAATGTGTATTTTATGAAAAAAAAACATTAAACATTTCACATAACTAACACATCTTTATATACAAATACTAGCTACTTTGTTTCTTTTTTTCAGAATGTAAAAAGAAATAAAAGTGAAAAGAATATACAGAAAGTAACTTCAGCACCAAGTCAAGAAGCTCGTGTAAGAAATGTTGATGTGAGAGAGCAAATAATAGCAGCTGTTAAACATTCTAACTGCAAGATACTAACATCAAAAGAAGCTTTGTCCGCAATCTCAAGGGCAAAGACAGATAGCTGTAAACAGGAAATTTTCAATGTTGTTTGCAAAAGTGAGCAACACATGTTGTATGCATCCTCTCTCCCTAGACTGTGTCATGTTCAAGGTTTGTTATATTTTCACCTTTTGTCATTGGGTAGTATTAAACTACAAGGATGTATATTCTATTTTATGCTTTCCAGTGAAATACTGAAATATATCAGTAAAATAAAATTGTTTCAAAGCAGTTAAAATATCAAAATCTTCAACCTTGATTGACGTAAAAAGTATAACGAGCATAACGAATACCGGAAACCAAACAACAATGACATTGTTAAAATGATGTCATGTGTGTCATGCTTTCTGGTGATGTTTCTCACGGTTTTCGACATTTCTTTGAAACAAAGTCAACAAAAAGTAGAGTTTGAGACATAAACTAAACAGCAAAATTGTTAGTATCAATGTAATATCACGTTAATTTCACTCATGAACACCAGCAATAGTTATTATATATATATATCAAATATCACTTTTGGTGCCCACTCAGTGAAATATAAGGTGATATTGCACCGAAACCAATAATAATCCTCTATGCCTCTTTAGTTACTTTGTTAGAATCCATTGCATTATGAATGCTAAAGTAAGCAATGATTCCATAGGCCAGTGTTGAGCTGGGTGACCCCACATTAAAGGGTCAGCATTAGGCTGTAATAAACCGTGATTGTAATTTCTGAACAAAATTGTTTTTTTTTAGAACTGATAAACGTATTTATAGTATTACAAAAATGCATAGTCATGTTTGCAAAATAGCCTATAAGTGAATATCTGAAATAGTTTAAAAGGAAAACAAACAGTGAAAGTGCAGACTTTAAACTATTTAATTTTAGAACAAGAGCTGTCCCTCACAAGTGATGAATGCCCCCGAAAGAGGTGTCTCACAGTCTTTGTCCTCTCCATGTGCTCAATAATTGTGGTATGTAATTTTAAAATCCATGCGACACATCGGCTTGATGTGCTTGATATTTGTGCCAAGTTATTTCAAAATCCTTTAATGCATGACAGAGTTACAGTCCGGACACGAATTTGTAAGTGGGGACGGACGGACGGAGACGGACAGATGGACGGTGCGATTTAATATTGATTTGAGGAATATAAATCCTATTATTAGGACAATGTCCTAATAATAGGATTAGTATTCCTAAAATATTCAATATTGCCATAGTTACATGTATTTTCAAAGATATGATTATGAATCTGTTTAATACTTTTATTCCCATTGATTATAAAAAAGGCAAAAATTGATTGTGCGTCGTCCATCCGTCTGCTCCCACTTTAGTGACATTTTCAGGCGAATGCCAGTACAGAAACTGCATGTGGGCTTTTGTTGCTTATGGGGTGCACACCTTAAGCAACCTATCTATATAGCTACATAACTGCCAATTCTAGTAAGTCAGTCCGACCGTCAACTTTTACTTCAAACAACATCTCCTCTTAAACCACTTGGCTAATGTTGATGAAACTTTGCAGGAATGTTCCTTGCAAAATTGTTCAAAGAATTCCATTCCATACCAAATTCTAGTTGCTATAGAAACAAATAGGAAAATCTTCTCTGAAACCACAAGGCCTTAAAGCTAAGATATTTAGCATGTAGCATTGCCTAGTGGACCTTTACCAAAATTGTTCAAATGACCCCTGGGTTAAAATTGACCCCTTCTGGGGTTTTTACATAGGTTTTTATAGGAATAACTTCTAAAATCTTCTCCAAAACCACAAGGCCTACATATATATAAAACTTAGATGTTTAGCATGTAACAGTATCTAGTGGGCCTCTTCACATTTTGTTCAAATCATGCACCTTTGGTCAATATTGGCATCGCCCAGGGGTCACTTGTTTTTAGGGATGGCATCGAAAATCTGGATATCCGAATATTCGTTCAGCTTCCGAATATTCAGATATGATATAGGTTTCGAGTATTTGGTAAATTCGTCCGAAAAAAGAATTTCAATTAAAAACTTAAATATTTACATGTTGTTTTCATGACAATAATTAATTTTCAATTATGGCCGATAAAGTGTCAGTTTACAATACCTGGTTGCTCTGGTGATGACTCAGTTTACAATACCTGGTTGCTCTGGTGATGACACTTTCTATAGTCAATCTTTAGCGATAGACAAAAGAGATTATGCAAACAAAAGAGTTTCAACTTCAAGGTGTGAATTGTTAAACATTTAGATAAAGGAAAATTATTATGCCTTGTTTACGCCGATACATATGGAAATGCACTTACTTCAGCCATTGCAATTATGAAGTATCATTTTGTGCAGTGCCCCGTTTTACAAACATTTAACAAGTATATTAAATAGTTACACATCTTTTAATTAAAAAGAAAATCTTTCCGGGTTGTACATCTTTTAATTAAAATGAAAATCTTTTCAGGTTGTTCTTAATTGAATCTTTCTTCCTCAGTCCTATTAAGCCTCCTGCAGATCTATAAGGACTGAAGCAGCAGAAAAAGAAAAATGTCCGTGTAACGACTCTTTCACAGAGAAAACGAAACCAAAAGTACAACAGTCCTTACAGAATTAGCTCCCGTAATAACAACGTGTATGCAATTGATTTTTATCTAATTTTATGACATGAATGATTGAATCTTATAGCCATTAATTGTCTGACTTAAAAGATATAAAAGTAAGTTCTCGGGATAGAATATTCGCCTGGTTAGCTTAACTGTAAGCTATAAATTTTACCATTGCGAAAATATGTTACAAATTGATCAACACCGCATTAGATTTAGTACATAAAACAACCGAATATCCGGATATTCGTTCGGAAGGCTGACCGAATATCCGGATACCAATTTGGGTATTCGTTGACATCCCTACTTGTTTTACATATACATATATTGGAAAGCCTATAAAAATCTTCTTCTCCAAAACCTCGAGGTCTAAGCCTAAATATTTAGTTTGTAACAGTGTCTAGTGGACCTCCTCAATTTTGTTCAAATCATTCCCCCAAGGTTGAAATTTACCATGCCCAGGGGGTCACTTGGTCTAGGAAAAACTTTAAAAATATTTTTTTCTAAAACCACAAGGCCCAGAGCTTATATGGTATTTGATATGTAACATTGTCTTGTGGTCTTCCACCTACTTTGTTCAAATCATGCCTATGGGGTCAAAATCGACCACACCCATCAGGCAAGTGCACTGGTACTTGGGTGAGCAATATAGGGCCTTGATGGCCCTCTTGTTTATATTTGTCAGTAAGCAAACTCATTTATTGCATATTTTAGAAGGATCTTCTGTGTTTTAAAGCTTATGTCTTGGCCATTATTTGATATGGCCATTTAGAAGGGTTTACATACATGTAATTTTAAATCTTTTGACATGATGAGAGTTTGAATCATTGAAGAGTTTGTTATCCACTTTTAGGTAAAGATCCTTTAGGTAAATATGCTGGATGCTTCAAGGATAGCCAAAAGGACAGAGACATGCCAAATTTTAACATTCAGTTTGCCAAAGATAACCATCCAAAGAAATGTATTAACTTCTGCCTTACAGGGGGTAAGTTTTATTTACTTCCAACAGTTATAATTATTGCAATCGATGATGTGTAAATGTTATCAGATTTTCACTTAAAATGGAAACAAAACTTGAGATAAGGAAACATCGAGATATCTAACAATGCTTTATACATGCACATCTTTATTGTGTTTACGTCGTCAGATCGTGACAGCATTGCACGTTGTGGATCACACGTTATGAAAAGTATAATTACAGTATTTTTTCTGGACTTTTTCATTATCTCGATCTTGATATAATAAAATGAATTTTATTTGATGTCTTGTTAAACATGTGTATGTGAATTTTTTTTTTTGAATTAGCCCCTCCTGCTTTCTTACTCGGGACTCGCTTGTTATACCGGTCCATCAACAGGAGTGTTCTGGGACCTAGCACTCTTAAACAATTTTCGTACAGTGGATTCTACTTCTGGAAATTTAGCCTGTCTAGCCTTTTTATCTTTCTGGCTCAATATCGCCAGGAAGAAAGTTTAATTTGATGTTTTCCTTATTTCTCAACCACGTTGATAGAGTGTTCAATGGAACACCAATCTGCAATCAGCTTTTTAGATTTTGAACCTTTCTCAACCTCCAGTATTGCTTGGTATTTTTCTTTGTTTCGTCGTAAGTTTTCTCTTCGTGCCTTTATTTCCGGTCGCAGAGAGTCCAGATATCCCCACAGGTTGGTTACCGGGTCCTTCTCTGGATTTCTCGGAGGTGGCCGATCCAAATATCCTTCCGGGTTGGTTACCGGGCCCTTCTCTGGATTGCTCGATGGACAAGTGGGAATCTTCCTCCATGTCGAACTGAAGTTTTTGAGCCAGCTTATTAAATTACAATGATGTTTTTCAATAAAATGTCAAATTGACAGTGGTAAAAATCTAACCTAGCTAATCTTCTATACAAGTCTTCTTAATCATTCAATTTTGACATTTGTCAATTAAAAGCTGCATAAACATTCGAGTGTCCTACAGCTTGGATTGGCAAACTGTTCAACGTTTGTTGATTTTAATTACAACTCCTTTTAGGACATGCTGTTAATTGTTCACACCTGTTCAATTCACAAACACCATTTCAAACATCGAGATAAACTTGTGAAAACAATGCAAAATCTTGCATTGGGGCAAAAATATTAGATCGAGATACAGTCGACTCTCGTTATCTCGACTTCGGTTATCTCGATTTTTCGATATCTCGACTGGATTTTCTCGGTCCCGATTTTTTTCCCTTCTTGTTTTATATAAATCACCTACGGATATCTCGATTTGTTTATCTCGATTTTTTCGTTATCTCGACTAAATTTGTGATCCCCAACTATGAAATTTCCTCTATTTTGACATCCGATATCTCGATTTGACATTTATCACCTGCCAAACAAGGTGCAAAAAGCTGCACGCGATTGTTTTCGCTCAATTGTCGTCTGCTTTCAGAGGTGCGAAAAACACCACGCGCGGCTATTCACTCAGTGATTCGGTTAGCGACCCAAAATTAATTAATTGTTTGTTTGCGATGTAAGCTGTGTAATATGCGGAATGGGTAATTTGTATTGAATTGTGTCAAAACTGAGAAAATTTATTTGCATTTATAAACAGCAAGAAATGAAGATTCTGTCAATTATAAATCGTGTCTTCAATACGTACACATTAGACAGATAACATCTTGATACTAAAAAAACCCGGAAGAGTCATGTCGGAGCGCGGAAGTCATGAACTTGTCCGAGCGCCAGTCGAGCAATCCAGAAAAGGGCCCGGTAACCAACCCGGAAGGATATTTGGATCGGCAAACGCTGAGTTTTGGAGAAGGACCCGGGGGGTACAATCTTTCGGCACCGGGTGCAAGGCAACATGAATCATATGAATTGAAAATTTAGCTGATTTAAATCTACGAGCTAGTTTCATTTCACAACCTGTGTATTACACAGATCATAAGATGGTAGAAAGAAGCAAACGTCTTTCTATCAACAATAATCTTCCTTACCCCCCTATCATTCCCTATCGAGCATATTTGATCCAACTTAGGTTATCTCGATTTTTCGTTATCTCGACTTATTTTCTTTGGTCCCAAAAAAGTCGACATAACGAGAGTCGACTGTAACAAAATCGAGATAAAAAGTCGAGATAAAAAACCAAATTTTACATTGATTAAAGAACGAATAAATTCGGGACTTTTCAAATTAGGTGAAATAACGAAAACTCGAGATAAGCGATGTCGAGATCATGAGTTCCGACTGAATATTTGATTATAAATACATGTTTTTAAACATCGGTAGACAAGACTTACTGGTAATATTACTTCATTGAAGCTGTAGCAATTTGTTTATTTTTGTAGCTGAATAGCACAATAGATAAGATAAATAGTAACTTCACTTTTATTCCCCCAAGGGTGGGCATATTAAAATTGCACCGTCCATCCATCTGTGTGTCTGTCCTTACATTTTTTCGTGTACAGACTGTAACTTTGTTATGCATTGAAGGATTTTAAAATAACTTGGCACAAATGTTCAGCACATCAAGACGATATGTCGCATGCAAGACCCACGTCCCTACCTCAAAGGTCAAAGTCATACTTAGAGTTTGAAGGTAATGGATTCCTCTATATATGCATATATGCACACATTCGTGTTCGAATCTTGTATATATGCGTACGTTGTTGTCCGGACTGTAACTTTGTCATGCATAGAAGGATCATAAAATAATGTGCAGCACATCAAGATGACATGTTGTATGCAAGACCTACATTCCTACCTCAAAGGTCAAGGTCACACTTAAAGTTTAAAAGTAATGGAGTCCTGTATACATGGTAACTCTTTCATGCATGGAAGGATTTTAAAATTACATGGCACAATTATAGAGCACATGGAGAGGACACAGATTGTGAGAAACCTCTTTTGGGGACATTTGTCACTTATGAGGGACAGCTCTTGTTATTTTCTAAAGGCATTTTTTTTATTCTACAATTTCTACAGATGCCGTTTTCACGAAGTTTACATTGACTTTTACTTTAAAAACTGTTCCTTTCATAGTGCAACTTCTTTTGCATCAAGGGGATTTTAATCTAACTCCTGAACTTCCACATCATGTATTTGTGTGTACCGGTAAATGTGAACAGTGCACTTAAGTTATTTGTATGCATTATATTTAGGATATATGTATGCTGGTGTGCAGTACATGGATGAATGTTGGTGTGGCAACAGCCATGGCAAGTATGGTGTCCTTCCAGAGACATCATGTAGTACAAGATGCCCGGGTAATGCTTCAGAAACATGCGGAGGCTACAATGCTCAGAGAATATTCAGTACAGGCCTACCAGGTAATTAGTAGTTCTGTCTGAATGAACCATGAAATACATAGTACCATGGGAGCGGTGCTCAATACCAGTTAGTTTATAACAAAAATCCATCAGATTAAAGGAAAACCTTTATAACATTTCTGTCACCAATGTCTTGTTTTCCTATATCCAACAAAAATATCACAATCAAATTGGATAATGCTTTTGTAAACTTGTCATTTGATGTGCATGAGATACCAATTTCAGCTCACCTGAGCATGATGTGCTCAAGTTGAGCTTCTAGAATCACTGGATGCCTGTTGCACATCCACAATTATTGTTTGTGAACACACTAGAAGCCGCATTTTGTAACCTATCATCATAAAAATTGGTCAGAAAGTTTGTCCTGATAAACGCTAGGTCAGTTTCGAAACTGGGTCATATGGTGTTCAAAACTAGGTCATAAATTGAAATAATAGAAGAACCTCGTGAGCACCATAGAGGCCACATTTGACCCCTAATCATCCTGAAAATTAGTCAGAAAATTTATCTTTATAAACTCTAGGTCAAGTTTGAAACTGGTTTACGATGAGTTGAAAAATAGGTCACCTGGTGTATAGAGTTACTATATGGTAACAGCACTAAGTCTTGCTGACATTAATTCCAGCTGCTGACCACATGAAATACAACTTGCACAGATGAGCCACTTTGGCCCTCTTGTTTATGTTTACAGAGAAGAAACTGATCAAGGCGGAGTTGGTGTATAACTCTGAGCTGGTAAGAAATATGACACGTGTGAGGATTGTGTTTGTGCTGACAGTGAACGGACGGGCAGTCAGACAGGTACACAGGCTCATCAACACACTGTATGATCCCAACCATTACTTCTACATTCATGTAGATAGTGTAAGTTCATATGCCATTCATAAAGACATTAGATACACATTTAGCACTCATGCTTATTGTGTAACACAAGAACAATTTAAATACAGCTAATACAATTTCGTTTTGCAAACAAATCTTTTAATACTTACCAAGAAACATGAAAAATATACTAAAATATTATATAAAGTAATTAATATTTACTTTATGAGAAAGAAAAAAGAGACAAATGTGTAATTATTAAAAGATATGTTTAGAAAACGGTATTGTACGGAGTTTATACAGTGCTATCCGGGTCACCGCTGTCATCATGGCCGCGTAGTATTCAAATTGATCAGGATTGTAAACAAGTGACACTAAGTAGGTTGTATACCTAAGTGATGTTAAATTCGTCGATGGTAAGTAGTTTCAAAGTTAATTTTCTTTTGATTTATGTCGGACTGGTTTGGGAATCACGAAGTGTTATTAAATAGTGTACTGAATCGAACGTAATGTGACTGCGGTCACATTGTAGTGTAAACTGAAATTTTCAAGTTTGTTGGCTCGCTGCATTTTGCGAGCGCTATTTATGAACCAAATATATACAAAATGTTACAGAGTATTTATTTCTACGTTGAACAAGACCAAGTTTTTGAAAATCGGTCTGAAATTATGAACACACGGCCTTGTTGAATAAAGTCGGTGTATATTTTCGTGATTTCCGGACCCGATAGTACTATACCTTTACTACTATATGTATATAGTGAAAAAAAAATTTTTGTTTTGTTTTATTATTTTGTTTTAATATATCAGTATATGGGGTACCAGGGTTGTAGAGGGGCCTCTGGGGGATGGGGGTCCAAACCCCGTGCCGGCCACCTGTGCTTGCAGGAGAACCCATAGCTAAAAATCTTTCATTGACCCGCCCCTGATGTGAAACCCTGATGTAAATGGACTCCTGTTCGTCTCTGGCTATATCGGTTGATCCGTCCTTAATGAAGGAAAAGAACTTTGCCTTATTAACCAACTCCCAAGTCCTCTTTTTTTCAGTATCTGCAATTATGTTTAACAAATTTAAGTGCAGCTTTTTCATTTAAATAGGTGTTGCCTAAGTCGATCTCTTTTGAAAGATCTATTTGACAAAGCCGCTTGTAATCACTTAGTGGCCTGCCCTTTTTAGCCACAGCATGGGCTTTTTGAATAAAAATAATAGCCTACTCCTTTCAGCCTGTTTAAGGCTCAAAAGAGCTTGACCAGCCTTGGATTTAGACACATCCGAAGGCGTACTATTTCTTGCCTTAAGAATTTCCTTTGTTGTCCTGTGAGCCATAGAATCCTCATGGTCTGATACAGTTGATGATTTCAAGTTTGAACTGCCCGTTATAAACAAGTTCTGCCTTTTAATGTTGGTTTTTTTCGGAGGGTTTCGGTCTGTTATAACCTATGCATACAGAACATCTCATTAGCTGATCCTTAGCAGAAAATTGCAACCAAGGTCTGTTCAGTTTTTTTCTGCTTACGACGAGCCTCTGACTGTTCAAGAGCTTCCTCAGTGGGTGTTTCTTTACGTTTCTGAGAGGAAGAAACAGTCTCTAAGTCTAACTGCACATTGTTCGTGACAGGGGGTGGGGTTTGTTTCTTTTTTTTAGAAATGAAAAAGTTCAGCAACGACATTGTTTACTGATAAGGACAAACAATAAGATCTAAATTAGATAAATCAAAAATATATAAATGCACAAAATAGGAAAACGAAATCACCTGATAAGATGTAGTTGCCCACAGATGTTTTGTAAACACATGTTCCTTGCTGACACAATAACCATCAGGTGACCTTTTGGCAGAATTCTCGGAACCAATCGTGATCACCGATCGACATTCTGCTACGATCAGTGATTTTCGCTGAAGCATTGCGATATGACTAGTTGTAAAAAGTAATTAATGTCCATATGTAAATTTCAAGCACCTGATTTCATGATGTCACTATGTTAGCCAATGAGATTCGATTTATTTTAGGCACCAATATGACACCAGAGGGATATGGTAAATTGGTTCAGTTTCAAAGCGGTCATGTAAAATGTTTGTAAACAAACAAAGAAACAGCATTTGATAAGGACAAATTTATTGTGTATAATGCATGTAATCAGGATGAATAGATAGCCGGACAGCATGACTGACGATCCACTCGTTCTTCGTCGGCCACGGCCATTTTTTGTCAGACATGTCAGACGAGTTTTGGCAATATCTGAGTTAGCTTGCATGGAGAGGAAGATATTCAAATTTAATTTCTTTTTAATTTTTATTAGCTCACCTCGCACAAAGTGCCAGAGTGAGCTATTAGGATCGCATTCCGTCCGGCGTCCGTCCTTCCATCCGTCCGCACGCACAATGGGTACCTTGGGTGGTAGGAGGTGTGGCCTAAGACAATAGAAATCTATTGTCTTCATTCCGTCTTTTGTCCCTTAAGTGGTCATTCTTTTGTTACTTAAGTGGTCACTCTATTCCTCGAGAACAATGGAAATACCACCTTTGTATGGGTGTGAGTCTGTCCGTCTGTCTGTCTGCCCATCCGTCCACCATTTCCTTCAAACGACATCTCCTCTGAAACCAGTAGGCCAATGTTGATGAAACTTTGCAGGGGTGTTCTTTGCATGAACGTCTATCAAAATTGTTCAAAGAATTCCATTCCATGCAGAACACTGGTTGCTTTGGCAACAAATAAGAAAAACTTAAAAAATCTTCTTCTCTGAAACGACAAGGCCTAGAGCTTAGATATTTAGCATGTAGCATTCCCTAGTAGACCTCTTTAATGTTTGTTCAAATTATGCCCCTGGGGTCAAAATTGGCCTTTCCCTGGGAGGGGGGGGGGGATCAGTTATTTTACAAAGATGTATATAGGAAAACGTATTTGGTATATAACATTTTCTAGTGATCTTCCACCAGAGTGCACTTGTACCAAGGTGAGCGATATAGGGCCATCTAGGCCCTCTTGTTTTAGCTTTAAATTGTTTTCAGCAAAAAAAATTTTTTAGGGGTCAAGGTCACAGTTACTAAATATACTTATTTTTCAATATTTTTTCTTTTTAGTTTATAATTGTTTTTTTTTTTTAGCAAAAAAGTATTTTTTTGGAGGTCAAGATCACTTCATTAAAACGTTATTTTTTTCGAACGTTGTATTTTCTTTTTAAATTTTTTTTCTTTAATTCTACAATTTCTACAGATGGTGTTTTCACGAATTTCACACAGACTTTTACTTTAAAAACTGTTCCTTTCATAGTACAACTTTTGCATCAAGGGGGGCATACCTGTTTTACAAACAGCTCCTGTTATCTTTTATAGGCATATTTTATATCCAAAACATGTTTTATTTACTTTTTATACGTGTTTCTGTTGAAAAATCAACCATTCAGAAAATGTTCCATCACTGAATCATATAACAAGAAAAACTGTGATACAAAGTGTCACAGCGGGCTCACAAACAATACTTGCATGTAAATATTTTGGAAATTGGTGATGGTTGATGGCCCCAAAAGAACTCAAGGAAACCAATTCTGGTTGAACATGCAAAACCTGACATGACACCACATCTTGTATCTAAACTACTGTTATCGAATAATATTCATACACTCAGTATGTCCTCTATAGGCCGTTCCTGGTATTTCTTAATTTTTACAGAACAAAATAACAGCAAGTTTAAACTGTGATTTTTAAAAAATGATTTACATTTGTATAAATCATACTAAGATATTTTTCATTAATCTTATTAGATAAATAGATATTATAAAATTTTGAATCAGTCACTATCATCAGGGTCTGATATATTGAATTCAATGTTCCGTTCCTGGTATGTCTCAATTTTTCATTACCATTATCCTTCTTAATTTGACATGAATGAAGATTATTTGCCGTAAAATATTCTTAAAAAGCTAAAAATGATTATTAAAACAGCAGAAAAAAGTTTTAAAAAAAATTGGGTGTTAATGGGATTCGAACTCGTGGATTCTAAAAGTACACGTACACAAAAGTGTTTGAGCTATCGGCTTTATCCATTACACCACGGAGACTAACTTATTATGATTGGAAAAAAAATAGCTAAAACAATATCATATATGTCTAAAAAGGTCATAAAAGAATATTCAGTCTATTCGTTTCGTTTCTATAATGTCAAAGGCTGTGTTAGTGGAAAAAGCAATCATATATCCATTTTCTAGGTGTAGATTGCGACTGAAACGTGAAAAGCGCTTTTTTCTTTTTTTACCAGCGTATATTAGATTGCGCCCTCTATTTAACGAATGACAGCTCAATTACAAACGACAACTCTTGCTTTTCCAAAAAAATTGACTGTGTCTACAGTTTTCATCTCAGAAGTACCTCAATTTTATAATGAAGAGAGACGCATATGTTCGATCTAGTGCTTAAGTCTCCATGCATCTTTTACTCACCACGTATTAAATATAGCGGGCCCGCAATAATAATAATAATAATAATAATAGAAAGAATGATAATGATAATGATGTAAATGTAGCAAAAAAATCATGGCAAAGTTTGAAAGTTTTAGTTACAATTTTATTATACCCCCAAAACTACTGGTTAGAATTCAATATAACTTCATACAATGGTCAGGTACATTAAGAGAAAGTGCAGTGCACAGGAACCATAACTCTTTCTTGACTCATTACAGAGTTATTGCCCTTTGTTACTTTTCCTTGTCCAGAGCATAACTTGAAAACTACTAGTTGGAATTCAATACGACTTCATACAATGGTCAAGCACAATGAGAGGAAGAACTATAACTCTTTCTTTAGTAATTACAGAGTTATTGCCCATTTTTACCTTTCCTTGTCCAGAGTATTGATCAAAATTGACCCCGCGCGGGTGGTCACTTAGTTTTGCATAGGAATATATAGGAAAAACTTTAAAAATCTTTTTCTCTGAAACCACAAGGCCTAGAGCTTAGATATTTGGCATGTAGCATTGCCTAGTAGACCTCTTCAAAGTTTGTTCAAATTATGCCCCTGGGGTCAAAATTGACCTTGCCCGGGGGGGGGGATCATTTGTTTTACAAAGGCGTATATAGGAAAACATTATCTAGTGATCTTCCACCAGGCAAGTGGACTTGTACCAAGGTGAGCGATATAGGGCCATCTTGGCCCTCTTGTATGTGTTGATGCTGTAAATCACCGCAGGCAAAATTCAATATATATTAATATCTTTAGATCTGCTATCACGTGATCAAAACTTTAGCATTTCATTCACAATTAATGTGTCCATTCATAAAATTTGAATGGTGCAAACTGATGAAAAATGGTAAGAGAACACTAAATATTTTGTGTAGCCTACTTAAGTTTCAAAGTGTTATAGGCTCTAAGAATAAGCTTTGGTTTAATATTTAGCTGTTAAAAGGATTTATTAAAGTAAATTAAAGTGTAAGGCTTATATTCTACTTACACGGATGGTTATCTCTCCTTACCAACACAAAAAAGGATGAAATAAGACGGTGGGGTGCGAACTGCCGACCGATGTTGTGCGGTTGTGAAAAATCAACAAAAATATGAGTTTGAATCTGTAAGTTTTTTAAGTTTTTTGAAATACTTTCAAAAATCTGCTGAAACTTTTAGGATTAGATATAATACATCTACATTCATAGATTCTATTAATTAATATTTGGAGGTTATTTCGTTTGACATCAGTTATAAGGTATGTCCCTTTCAGACAAAAATGCTGCATTTGCTTTCTTTTATGATTTCTGATCAGATATCACTGTTGTAGGAGTTAAACGTCCACTTAAAAGTACAAATATTTGGTCAGTTTAATAGGCAGCTTGTTTCCTTAACTTCGTCCTAGAAAGTTCCAGTACTAGGCTCGGAATCTTCGCAAGCCACTGCCAACTTTCCTATTTAAGGTAGTAGACTCCTAATAAAAAACTTAAACTCTGAAATTTTAATGCTCTAGCCTAGGTATTGGACTGAAGATCTTTTGAGGTTTTTGGGGGCGGAACCAAATTTTTGTTTTTTACTTTTTCTTCTTTAAGCAGGTTTTTTGAAAAAAACCTACTTAGGCCTAAAAAAAATATATGTTTGTTTCAGGTTTCCCGACCTACCCTATTTTTTTGCCCCGACCCTAGAACATTTTTTGCGTGTTTAAAATATCATTTTTTCTTTTTGGTAAATTTTCTTTGTGTTATATTTTCTTTAGGTTCTTATTACTTCCCAGTTATTAGACGCTTAACGAGTACTGTCGCTATAGAGCGTTGTATTAACCTTGGTTAAACATATGGAAAGAATAAGTAAAATAAGTCTGTAAAACAAAAAACATATCATGTAACTACATGGTTGGTCCTTGTTTCATGTACCCAACATGTACCAGTACTGTATATTGAAAATATATTTCTTTATATGTTTAGATGTTGTATCTAAAATCTTAACATCAATTGAAAGTTTTAGGTAGCGCACTAGAGTGGTGGAACCTATGCTGGTGGTATCCCTATGCTGGTGGTATCTCCGAAAAACAGCTATTTATACCCCCAAAACGAAGTTTAGGGGGGTATATAGGAGTCACCCGGTGGTTGGTCGGTCGGTTGGTCGGTCGGTCGGGCGGTCGGTCGGTCGGTCGGTCGGTCGGTCGGTCGGTCTGTTGCATTTTCCTTGTCTGGAGCATAACTTGAAAACTACTAGTTGGAATTCAATACAACTTCATACAATGGTCAAGCACATTGAGAGGAAGTGCAGTGCACAAGAACTATAACTCCATCTTGACTAATTACAGAGTTATTGCCCTTTGTTACTTTTCCTTGTCCGGAGCATAACTTGAAAACTATTAGTTGGAATTCAATACAACTTCATACAATGGTCAAGCACATTAAGAGGAAGTGCAGTGCACAAGAACTATAACTCCATCTTGACTAATTACAGAGTTATTGCCCTTTGTTACTTTTCCTTGTCCGGAGCATAACTTGAAAACTACTGGTTGGAATTCAATACAACTTCATACAATGGTCAAGCACATTGAGAGGAAGTGCAGTGCACAAGAACCATAACTCCATCTTGACTAATTACAGAGTTATTGCCCTTTGTTACTTTTCCTTGTCCGGAGCATAACTTGAAATCTACTAGTTGGAATTCAATACAACTTCATTAAATGATCAAGCACACTCAGAGGAAGTGCAGTGTACAAGAACTATAACTCTATCTTGAGTATTTACTGAGTTATTGCCCTTTGTTAGTTTTCCTTGTCTGAAGCATAACTTGAAAACTACTAGTTGGAATTCAATACAACTTCATACAATGGTCAAGCACATTGAGAGGAAGTGCAGTGCACAAGAACTATAACTCCATCTTGACTAATTACAGAGTTATTGCCCTTTGTTACTTTTCCTTGTCCGGAGCATAACTTGAAAACTACAAGTTGGAATTCAATACAACTTCATACAATGATCAAGCACACTCAGAGAAAGTGCAGTGTACAAGAACTATAACTCTATGTTGAGTATTTACTGAGTTATTGCCCTTTGTTACTTTTCCTTGTCCGAAGCATAACTTGAAAACTAATATTTGGAATTCAGTACAACCTCATACAATGGTCAAGTACATTTAGAGGAAGTGCAGTGCACAGGAACCATAACTCCATCTTGACTCATTACAGAGTTATTACCCTTTGTTACTTTTCCTTGTCCGGAGCATAACTTGAAAACTTCTGGTTGGAATTCAATACAACTTCATACAATGGTCAAGCACAGTGAGAGGGAGTGCAGTGCACAGGAACCATATCTCCATCTTGACTAATTACAGAGTTATTGCCCTTTGTTACTTTTCCCTGTCTGGAGCATTTTTCGAAAAACTACAAGTTGGAATTCAATACAACTTCATACAATGGTCAAGCACAATGAGAGGAACTGCTAAGAACAATATCTCTTTTTAGTTTGTTTGCAAGGTATTATGTTACTACGAACTTCTTCAGTTTATAAAGCAATCCTTTTGGGGGTATTAATCACATTTAGTGATAGCTCTAGTTACAGATAAGCAGATGAAGAAATGTTTTTCATGGTATATTCAGCATTGACAGTCGATGGAATGCTTAAACAGCAAACGTATTGATAGCCGCGCATGCAGCTCTGTGACATCAAAGGAGCTGATACAATTGTACTCCATCCATTTTGCTAGAAAAATTCTTAAATATAGACATCAAAATCACCCAGTTAAAGTTAGCATTTTTAGCTCACCTGAGCTGGCTCAGGGTGAGCTATTAGGATCGATGAATGTCCGTCGTCCGTCCACATTTAGTTCGTTAACACTCTAGTGGTCACATCTTTTCCTCAATTGTCACGAAACTTGGTCAGGATGTTTGCCCCAGTAATTACTCGGACGAGTTCGAATATGTGTCATCTCGGATGAAAAACTAGGTCACATGACCCAAAAATAGAAAAATCTTGTTAAGGCTCTAGAGGCTACTGTTTCAGTCCAAATATCCTGGCAATTTGTCAGAAAGGTTGTTTGGTTGATTTCTAGCTAAAGTTTTAATATGGGTCACCTGGGGTCAAAAACTAGGTCACACAGCCCAAATATGGAAAAACCTTGTTAACACTCTAGAGGTAACATTTTCAGCCCAAATATCCTGGAAATTTGTCAGAAAGGTTGTTAAGATGATTTCTAGCTCAAGTTCGAATATGGGTCATCTTGGGTCAAAAACTAGGTCACAGAGCCCAAATATGGAAAAACCTTGTTTACACTCTAAATGTAACATTTTCAGCCATTGGAATTTGTCAGAAAGGTTGTTTTGATGGTTTCTGGTTTTAATAATGTGTTGTTTATTGAAAACCTCATTTGCTAATTTTATTGCAGTATTTTAACACCAAAAGATTGATAAATGACATTTGTCTTGTAATCAGTACACATATTGGATCTCTCTATGGTAAGGCCAGAGTTTTTATATCTCTTGGTTTATGCGACTGCTTGTACTATTTTTTGAAAAGGTAGAATAACAATGACATTATGAACTGACATTTTATTTTTATTATTTCCGCTGTTCCGACTCCATATACTAGTTAATGAAGTGTCAGAACAGTAGGGATATATAATTGAAAGTGATTATTTTAAAGTGTTTATTTTGTTCGAAAATGACAATTATTGACAGGTGCAGTAGACTGATGTGCTCTGTTCAATACAGTAGGAAAAGTCCTTCATACTCAATATTTAAGAAAACTTCCCATAAACCAAGCAATATAAAAACTCTGGCCTAAAATTGGCACTTATATAAAGTTTTAAATAGCGATGATGCAATACATGTTCTTGACCCCTAGTTGAACTTGCATGTTAAAGATTTTGGTAGTAATTTTTACATTCACATCACAAGAAAGTTCATATATAAAATTAAATCAATATTTGCAAATAATGAATAGCTTACAGTGCAGATCATGATCAGACAACAAAATAATGAATTGCTTACAGTGCAGATCATGGTCAGACAGCAAAATAATGAATAGCTTACAATGCAGATCATGATCAGACAGCAAAATAATGAAAGTGCAGATCATGATCAGACAGCTAAACAATGAAAGGGCAGATCATGACCAGACAGCGAAATAATGCATAGCAAACAGTGCAGATCATGATCAGACAGCAAAAAATAAAAAGCTGACAGTGCAGATCATGACCACCCAACATACAATGAATAGCTTACAGTGCAGATCATGATCAGACAGCAAAAAAATGAATAGCCAACAGTGCAGATCATGATCAGACAGCAAAATAATGAGGCCTAGAGCTTAGATATTCAGCATGTGGCAATAATTGACTCTCTACCAAGATTGTTCAAATCATGACCTCAGGGTCAAAATTAACCCTGCCGGGGGGGGGGAGGAGGGGGGGGCGGGGGGTCTTTTGATTTTACATAGGCTTATTAAGAGGATATCATGAGCCAAAGGTAAAAATTGATCCTTTCTGCTATTAATAACCTTTTTATTTTTGCCAATGGTAGACAGGTGAGCGATACAGGGCCATCATGGCCCTCTTGTTGATAAAACTTATTTCTTTTGTATAAAAATATATATTCTATGGAAACTGTTATATCTTGTTTGTTAATATTTAGGCTCTTAAAACTATTTCCCACCTGTTGATTGTCAAATATCACATACCACCAGCATTGGTTCCCTTCATGGTGAAATTTCAAGGTTTGACATGTGTCATGTCAATAGCTCCCAGAAGGACATAGTCAGGTGATGAAGCACATCAACATCTTTTGATTTAGCAGGGATAGCATTATGTTTTCGCAGAGGCAAATCAAAATTGTTTAGGATTTCCTGCTTTCTGAACAGCTGATATACATTCAAAATACCTCCAGCATAGGTTCCCCCACTCTATTTCATTTAGTAGGTGCATGTTTTTCAATTTTCATATTTTCCTTTAATATTAAATGTGTTTCATTTGGTTGGGATGCCATAATATTATAAACTGACACTAACAATTCATGTAAAGAAAACTATAAATTAGTGAATTATTCTGAAGAACCACGGACCTATACGTGTTTATAGTTCCGTGGAAAAACAGATACATTTTGAAACAGTTTCTTGCTCATTCACGAACACATCGAGACTGTGTGGCAGAATCAGTGGATGGAAATAACTTAAACATAGATGACACCATTATCAACATACTCTTTTTGTAAAAATGTCTGTTTACCAAGCCATTGAAAAGAAATAAAAGATTCAGAAATTTACTGGAAGACACCCTTCATCTTTTTGCAGACATTTTTCAAAGTAAGTATTTGATACAAAAAATGAAACAAGAGATTGTTCATAGTGGTGTTAACTATAAGTCAGAATTGTAGGAAATGGGGCTGCAGGGGCGGCAGTCAACGATCCAATATTTCGAGGATCTAGATACATAAACTCTTACTGTACGTATTCTATAATATTATGACAACCCAACTAGGATAAAAAAACCTGATAAAAACAATTTAACATCCATGTTAAAAGGACAATTGGGTTAAGCTTTTAGCATAAATTCATTAAAATCTATGTTGAATTTGGTTTGTTTGAGAATAAAAAAAAAATCAAAAAAAAATCCCTACCTACCATGTAATCTGAAACAAACATATTTTTTTTTAAGGCCTTATTAGAATGGCGATGTCGGGCGGGCGGACGGGTGGGCGGGCGTCAAACATTGGTTTCTGTTGCATAACTTAAGTTAGAAGTGACCAATTGCAATGAAACTTGGTGTGTAGGTAGCTTGCGTGGAGACGCCGCTTGGGATTGCATTTGGGGTCACTAGGGTCAAGGTCACTGTTACTAAAAATAGAAAAACGGTTTCCGCTCAATAAGTCAAGCTAGGAGTGACCAATTACAATGAAACTTGGTTTGTAGGAAGCTTGCGTGGAGACGCCACTTGGGATTGCATTTGGGTTCACTTGGGTCAATGTCACTGTTACTAAAAATAGAAAAATGGTTTCTGCTCAATAACTCAAGTTAGGAGTGACCAATTACAATGAAACTTGGTGTGTAGGTAGCTTGTGTGGAGAGGAAGCTTGGGATTGCATTTGGGGTCACTAGGGTCAAGGTCAAGGTCACTGTTACTAAAATAGAAAAATGGTTTCCGCTCAATAATTCAAGTTAGGAGTGACTAATTGCAATCAAACTCTGTGTGTAGGTAGCTTGTGTAGAGAGGAAGCTTGGGATTGCATTTGGGGTCACTAGGTTCAAGGTCAAGGGCACTGTTACTAAAAATAGAAAAATGGTTTCTGCTCAATAACTTGAGTTAGGAGTGACCAATTGTAATGAAACTCTGTGTGTAGATAGCTTGGGTGGAGAGGAAGCTTTGGGTCACTGGGGTCAAGGTCACTAGAGTCAAGGTCACTGTTACTAAAAATAGGTTTTAATTTATTTTTAGATTTTAGATTGTTTTAAGCAAAAAAAAAAAAATTTCGGGGTCAAGGTCACTAGGGTCAAGGTCAAGGTCAGTGTTACTAAAAATAGATTTTTATCTGTTTTTAGTTTTTAGATTGTTTTATGCAAATCAAAATAACAGCAAAAGGTAATGATCACTGTAATTCGGTAATTTTATCGAGTAAATAATAGATTATGATTTTCGACTTTTATGTAGTAGTTTACATTCAGCAGATTTGGTTTTCACTATTATTTCTTCATTTAGATTGTTTATAGTCCTGGCCAATCCTGGGATTTCTCACAAGGTGAACTTGCCAAGACTGCACTGGCGCAGGTTGAAAAGACAGATGCAGATACAAGGGAATCCGTATACCAGACCCTAGCTCTTTCATAAATAGACCCTTTCTTTTACATGCCCAGTATACAGCACCGATACATGTGACACTATCTCTGGGTGATTGATGGGAATCACTGAAGAATGTTAACCACTCGACCACCGCGCCGGCTGTCACTTTTATTTCCCCTTTATTACTGTAGTGTCAATATCTGTGTACCTTCCACATAGTTATTTTCAATTTTCAACCTGTTGTTTTTTGGTTCGAATCGAGAGAAAAATATCAGCCATAGAGTGGTAAGCATTTTAGTTACTGAAATATACAATGGCAGTATCCATGTGACATCTGCTTACTTCTAGGGCACCATTGAACTATTTAAATCTTTTTTGTGAAAGCAACAATTTGAACAGGAGATATCACCTATCTGAGAAAAGGCATGGTGATACTACCTATTTTAAATGGGTGATATATCTATTTCATCTATAATGTATGGCCAGAAGATCTTGGATGAGCCTGAAACTGGGCTACAATAGTTCATTTACACTCCAGAGAATAATTTCTTATGCAATATTAACCACACTTGCACCAAAGATGTATGTCAACAAGATCTCGGACGAGTTCGAAACTGGGCCTCGTGGGATAAAAAACCAGGTCACTACAGTCTGTCCCATCCCAATCGGAAACTCAACTTTGACCTGGAAAAGATACTTTTGGACGACACAGCTAAAAATATATTCCTGTTTGATAATCTATAAAAAAGTCACCCTCCCAAATTTAAAGGATTTTTCGATTAGATCCCTTGTTTTCTTGTTATCCTCAAATAAAGTTTCTCTCTAATTGGCAGCAGCTGCTGTCCATTGTGTATTTTCGAAGCCATCTTTGTTTTGGATGATGTACACGAAAATGCATGTGTCCTTATTCCTAAAATGTTTGGGAATGTCTCCAAATTGTGAATGCTTATTGAAAATTAAATTAATAAAAAAAAAACAAATTACAGTGATTTATGTTCCTTGTTCAAAATATGAAGAACTACACCGTCTTGTCCACATACTCCCCGTCATTCACGAGCAAGCATCACTAACTTATCAAAACAGTATATTTTCAAGTAGATCTACCGAGATTTTTAAACATGCGTTGAATGATCTAATTCCTAGTTTCCTACACAGCGATCTCCAGGTAAACAACCCTGGGATGTTATTGAAACACTAGTGAATATTTCAGTGTTTCAAAAGCATACCACGAAAAAAACACCTGTAACTTGATGAAATCCTTATCCTATGTATTTCCTCCAGTTGAATCTGGAATCCAATCACACCCATTTGAATCACAACATTCCTAATATATGATTCATGGCGAGCAACTAAACATTTGCAATGCCCATAGAGCCGATAAATGTACATGGCCTGTCTTGTGTTTAGGTATCGCTCGCATTTAAAACCTCAAGGACCAGATGAGACTGTGTAGACTGGTAAATTTACATAGATTTTCACATTAAATGTCTACTGTATATATCTTAAAAAGTAACATTTTCAACTGGCCTTCCCCCGGTCTGAAACCAGGGGCAGGGGAGAGGATCACAACCCCTTTTTGGTGTGTTTGTGTTATATATGCTTATGGTCCACCATCCTTTTTCAAGGTATATATACAGTACTACCTTTGGAGAGAAAGATACAGATACAAGGGAATCCATATACTAGACCCTAGCTCTTTCACGAATAGACCCCTTGGTTCTTGTTTACATGCCTGGTGTAAAGCACCGATACACGTGAGACTACCTCTGGGTTTCTAACCACTGAAAAGCGTTTCTATAATTTCCAGTGCCCCGGCTGGGATTCGAACCGGAGACCTCCGGATTGGCAGTCTAGAGCATTAACCACTCGACCACCGCACCACCCCACCCCTTGTTACATACCAGTATAACTATTGTGCCCAAAACTCATCCCATACTAAAACAAAACGACTGCTTAAATCATCGCTTGTCAACTGGTTCTTAAGAATAGTATGATTTCTGTAATTAGCGCTGATCATCCCGTCAGTGCTCTACTATAAGATGTACCTATGCTAACAATTATATATGACCCTACGCAGACACTATACCATGTTGCCATAAAAGCTAGCTGGCAAGGAAGTATACCTCTACTACATACATCCCCTCCTTACTAGAATTCGTCCTCAAATTCTTGGAATATAAATGTCTGTGGGACGTTCTAAGGGTGCTATCATTTCCAAAAACGTGGGTAATTTATGTTGGGTGCCAAATGTAACAGTGAAAAATAATTTGCCTGGAGCTTGATTGGGACTACAGTATCCAAAGCGGACACTACCGAAGCTAGCTCAATGGCAAGGAAGTACAAGTGCTGTATTATACCTCTACTACATAAACGCTTATCATCACTTCTTGTACAATGGTTTTAGAATGACAGTGCAAACACACACCATTGAAAACTTCTTTAGGCTTCCCCCAGGACGATGTAATTGGGCAGTTTTCTGTAAACTTTCTAATTAAGTCCATCGAAAGTGACGAATACACAAATATGAGTTAACAAAATATATGCAACTATGTGGTCAGCTTCTTTTGCTCTGGGAGGCTTTGCTAATCTCAGATTTAGCTGAAGACTCTGTAAAGCAGTGGTAGCCCCGTTCGCCTTGATTAGGATCAGATAGTCCCGAATTTGATCCCCACTTGTGAAATGGCAGAAGTGTCGAAATCGAGCATAAATAAATATGTAGAAATCGCCTGACTTAACTCAGCACCCCTCCCCCATGAAAAATCTTAGTTTCGGTTATGTTACTGACATGATTGTGACAGAAAATATCATTCCGAGTGACCAGCGTAAAAGTGACTGTTTCACATTTCTGTTACCATGGATATAATAGTTGGAGAATTTTTTCCAATCTCTATCCTACAACGCTCGCCCTAATGTAGGTGGATCGTAAAGGAATGACACCTCTGCATAGACACTGATATATTTTTATTCTCCCAGAGGGTGGCATATTAAAATCGCCGTATGTGCGTCCCTTACACATTCGTGTCCGGAATGTAACTTGTCATGCATTGAAGGATTTTAAAATAACTTGGCGTAAATGTCTAGCACATCAAGACGATGTGTCGCATGCAAGACCCACGTCCCTACCTCAAAGGTCAAGGTCACACTTAAATAATGAAAGCCGTTCAGCTGTAAACTAAAAGTAAAGCCTATCTTATGGCAACATAAAAGTATTATAGAACTACACAGGTCTCAATCACAGTTATCTTCTTACTAGGGCTGTAACGATACATTCGAATATTCGATTTAGTCGAATACAGCTTTGTCCGAATTGTATTCGTTATTCGCCATGTGCTGAACCGAATATTTACGAATATAGATAAAAATTGCATGATTTAAACTAAAATCATTTGAATTTACCTAAAACAGATGAAATCTACTGAAAACGCTTCCGTTTCATAGCGCATTTTGCACTATTTCGTCGTAATACCCCACCCACAACAGTTGACAGATATTTTCACGACATTTATTTAATAAGTCGTCGGGCCGATATTTGATGTTGGTTTACAATTGAATAAATGATTTTCATAACTTTCTGGGTTTTAAACTGATTGAATTCATTTAAATTTCACATTCAGTTAAAATTTGATATCAACAAGTGGGAATTCCCATTTTACGACATCCAAAAACCGTCTACATCAACAACATGTCTAGCATCGAGAACCGTTGAAATCGTAGATCGTCTTTACTCTATAGTCGTGTCTAGTCATTTTTTAGTAATTTTTACTAAACAGTTCTAGTCATTTGAACCCAGAGCTTTTTAAGTTACATGTTTACTCAGTGTTTTTTTTACGTTTGAACAGCATTATTTCACAGTAATTTGAGTACAAAGAAAGTACTATTATCTAGTCAGCAGACTGTAATATATTGTTGGCAAAAGCCATATAATGTTCACTTGTTCAATGACTTTAGTATAGTATTCATATTCATGAATAAATATTCGTATTCGTCACCCTGTATTCGTGATACGTATCGTATTCGCCCCTTAGTGTATTCGTTACAGCCCTACTTCTTACTGTGTTGAACACTTCAAAAATAAATTATGTCAATTTCTTGAAGTGTTCAGCACAATCGGAAGGTGACTATCACTGAGACCTGTGTATTTCTATAATACTTTTATGTTGCCATAAGATAGGCTACATTTTACATTTACAGCTTAACGGCTTTCATTATTTTCTAACATTTTCCTGAGATCTACTTTTGTTTAGAGATTATTTTGATCACGTGATTCCCCAACGTGGTATTTGGTGTTGATGCTATTTTACATTGAATTGGAAACAAAGAATAGCAAATCTTGAAAACGTGTGATGTACAGGACTGTAGGTACTAAAGTAGACTGTAAGCCAATGCTACTTTTGGAATTTCCCAGGAGGTTAGTCCTAATTTCCCATCTCATCTTCCCCACCCAATTTCCTAAAGCGGTTTGAGAAGCACAAAATCATCTAAGTGAGTAATTGTATTTAAAACATTAAATCAGTGTGCTGCATGAAGTCGGGAAAAGAGGGATTACATGGCGCCATGCATTTCTTCTATAATTGGTTTTGAAGCAGGGTACACATTTTCTTACCTGAATGTAGGCTACATGTATGTATTGGCATAGGGGGTCGGACAACCAGACACTTTCATTCTAGGATTTGGGTGAGATTGAAGTTGCAAGTGCAAATCGATCGTAAAAGCTATGTGTGTTGCTATTTTATTGTTTATTCAAGGCTGTGAGTAGTCGTATCATCTGATGAAAATTTGATTTATATTGGCTTTGAGTGAAATGCATATTTGCCATCCCTTTGTTGGTAAAATATAGATGTTCAAGTATTTTTTATTAAATCTAAATTTCTTGTATCAAAATTACATAGCAAATGATTAAAATCTTTGTCGTTATACCAACAAAAATGCTTTAAATTAACATGTGTTAGTTTATTAAATTGTTAAATACTGCAATGTTAGCCCTTTCTCTTCATCAGTATTCAACACGTACTCCGGCTTTAGCAACCTCGAAAAAACCTCATATAAAAACGTTGCAATGTTTTGGAGAACGCGTTACCGTCATATAAAAAATGACGTCTCTTACTTTAAGTTTATCCCTGACAGCGACGTTGCGGGTGCCTTCATATTGGATTCAGCAACGTCATGTCATTAACATTCATCCTATGGGGGGAAATCACAAAAATTCAAATTTTGACCAAAATATCAAGTTAATCAATAAAATGAAAAAACGGCCTGGAGATGTTAATGTTCGAATGATGCTGGTGTATTTAATACTTGTGTCACTTGCTTATTCAAAATTTTATCGAAGTCTACTGATTGAGTGGGACAGACTGTAGGTCAAATAACAGAAAAATATTGTTATCACTTTAGATGTTTTATTATGATCCCCAATCATCATGATAATTGGTCAGAATATTTGTCTCCATGATCTCTAGGTCAAATCACAGAAAAAACTTGCGTACATACAAGAAGCCACATTTTCTATCCAATCATCATGTAAATTTGTCTTGATTACTTAAGATTGAATTTGAAAGTATGTCACATGGCATAAAAAGTAGCTCACCGTAAACCTTGTATGAGGAAAAACTTAAAAGTTTTCGTATTCTTGTTTGTGGCATTTTGTCCTCTACCAAGTAAGTGACTTTCCTTAGCGACTGGGTACTTGCTCAACAACCAATAATTTCCTTAGCAACACTGATTTCTTCTAGCAACCAGTGATTTCCTTAGCAACAAACAGTGACTTCCCCTAATAACAAATGACTTCCTTAGCAACTAGAGCGGGTTCATTTAATTCTGGATATCATCTTAGTCCGAATACATATAGCATATCGCACACATTTTTTTCAAAACCACACAACATAGCCATTTAATATACGTGGGCATAAAGAACGTATGTTCTTCTCCGGTTTCCAGAAGTTATAAGCCCACAAGATTTTCAAAAATCTTGGAGAAATCGTATTGTTTGCAAGTAAGAAATGTTTGCATGTTTCTTGCGTAATACGTTAGGATACAGGGTTGTGTCATATTTCTCGTTGTCATGTCTTGTTTAGGTTATCGGAACCGCTATAAGTGTATTTTGTTGGCAGGATGGAAATTACCACGTGCAATATGTATTTAATGATGTCATGCTTTGTTGACCTTTTTGACCGGGATATTCGGAAGTCGGATCTTCTGGATATCGATATGTTTTAGAAATCATTGGTTTACATTTTGTTATGAACATCTTAATTGATATCGTTTTTGCATGATAACACTTATAGGTTTTAACACCTTTGTCCATCTTATTTCAATGAGTCGCCAGTTGCAATATATGACAAAGTAACAATCCTAGAAAGCAGTCAAAAGCAAATAAACGGGCTATATCTCAATTTAAGTAACATGTTAGGCATGTAACACTCTCAACATCTCTTTGCGGAGTTGTTTTTTTCTTCTGATAAAAAGTATCTGCTACTACAAGAATTACAATGTTATCAATGAGACAATCATATTTATATGCATCATGGGTACAGATTACTTCAGTCTTCAGTCACAGACTTCTAGCAGCTGCACTTCCATTCTAATTACGTCCGTGGTGGTGTATTTCAACTAAAACATTGTTGTTTGTACTAGATTCTATTTCATATACAGTCAAACTTGTATTAAGAGACCGCCCAAGGGAAAGGCCAAAACCGGTCGCTTAATAAAACGGTCTCTTAATACAAAGCATCACCGGAGACGGCAACTGTTTCCCATAAAATCGAATTTATGCCATGTGGTTATTTTTCAAAAATAGCAAACTAGTTTGTACTTGAAAGTACCGAAAGTCGATAAATACCCGACAATTAACACATGCGGACATAAAGATGGATGATAATCCTTACGAGATTTGACACCTCCGTGCCTAATTGGGATGTTAAATGCAACTTTAAAGCAGAAATGATCTGTTTGCACATAAATGGTCGCCTAAAACGAACAAAACACCGATTATTGGTCGCTAATTACTGGTCGCTGGTCGCGTTAGACAAAAGTCGCTTAATGCAATAGCAAAACAGTGTAAAAACGCTTGGGGGGGATTCAAAAGCGGTCGTTTAAGACGAAGGTCGCTTAATACACGTGGTCGCATGGGCAAGTTCGACTGTACTGAATAATCAAAATAAATTTATTACTATATAGGATTTGCTCACACTGGTTGTTTTTCAGATACAAACAACCTATTCAATTATTGTGGCTGCAATCTAGTTTTTGTCGAGCTGCTTGCGAAAGCTTGATATAGCTGTCCAAATGGCGGTTGGGTGCATGTATATGCGTGCGTGTGTGCGTCTGACTTTAGCTTGTCCGGGCTGTAACTTATCCATGTATCAATGGATTCTTAAATAACTTGGCACAAATGTTCACCATCATGAGACGGAGTGTCATGCGCAAGAACCAGGTCCCTAGGTCTAAGGTCAAGGTTACACTTAGAGGTTAAAGGTCAAATTCAAGAATGACTTTGTCCGGAACATATCTTTTTAATGCATAGAGGGATTTTGATGTAACTTGGCACAAATGTTCACCACCATGAGACAAAGTGTCATGCGCAAGAACCAGGTCCCTAATTCCAAGGTCAAGGTCACTTAGAAGCCAAAGGTCAGATACAAGAATAATTCAAGAATGACTTTGTCCGGAGCATTTCTTATTCATGCAAGTAGGGATTTTGATGTTACTTGGCACAAATGTTCACCCCCATGAGACAGAGTGTCATGCACAAGGACCAGGTCACTAGGGCTAAGGTCAAGGTCACACTTAGAGGTTAAAGGTTAATTCAAGAATATCTTTGTCAGGACAATTTCTTCTTCATGCATGGAGGGATTTTGATGTAACTTGGCACAAATGTTCACCACCATGGGATACCCTTGTTTTATGAATAACTTCCCTTTATTTTTACTATAAATAGCTTATATTGTAACCTTTTATGCCCTCGAAGGGTGGCATATTAAAATTACACCATCCGTCTGTCCGTCAGTCTGTCTGTCCATCTGTCGGTGCATCCTACCTTACATTTCTTCATCCAGACTGTAACTTTGTCATGCATCTAAGGATTTTAAAATTACATGGCACAAATGTCTAGTACATCAAGACGATGTGTCAGGTGCAAGACCCACGTCCCTACATCAAAGGTCAAGGTCACACTTAAAGTTTGAAGGTATTGGAATCCTGTATATATATATATGCACATATTCGTGTCCGGACTGTAACTTTGTCATGCATTGAAAGATTTTTAAAAAACTTGGAATAAATGTCTAGCACATCAAGAGGACGTGTGGCATGCAAGATCCATGTCCCTACCTCAAAGGTCAAGGTCACACTTAGAGTTTGAAGGTAATGGATTCCTCTATATTATATGCATATATGCACACATCAGTGTCTGGACTGTAACTTTGTCATGCATTGAAGGTTTTTGAAATACCTTGGCACAAATATCTAGCACATCAAGATGATGTGTCGCGTGCAAGACCCTTGTCCCTACCTCAATGGTCAAGGTCACACTTAGAGTTTGAAGGCAATGGAATCCTCTATATATTTACATATATGCACACATTCGTGTCCGGACTGTAACTTTGTAATGCATTGAAGGATTTGAAGGATTTTAAAATAACTTGGCACAAATGTCTAGCGCATCAAAACAACGTTTCGCGTACAAGACCCACGTTGCTACCGCAAAGGTCAAGGTCACACTTAGGAGTTTTTAGGTAATGGAATCCAATATATATGTGTCCGGACTATAACTTTGTCATGTATTGATTGATTTAAGAATAACTTGGTACAAATGTTCAGCACATCAAGTCGATGTGTCGCGTGCAAGACCCATGTCCTACCTCAAAGGTCAAGGTCACGCTTAGAGTTTATAGGTAATGGAATCCTGTATATATGCATACAATTTGTGTCCAGATTGTAACTTTGTCATGCAATTAATTGATTTAAAATAACTTGGCACAAATGTTCAGCACATCAAGACAATGTGTTGTCTGCAAGAACCATGTCCCTACCTCAAAGGTCGAGGTCACTCTTGTTTAAAAGTAATATAATACTGTATGCATGGAAGAATTTTAAAATTACATAGCACATTTATTGAGCACATGGAAAGGACACAGACTGTGAGGCACCTCTTTCGGGGGCATTCGTCACTTGTGAGGGACCACTCTTGTTTATTACTGGCCGTAGAGAAAAATCGAGACCACTTTTCTGTGTTACAACATGCATGTTACATCCAAAATTGAGGTGTATTTTGACCTATCTCTACTTGGTAAGGAGTTAGCCCTTTTGACAGCTGGCGGCTGGACATCTTGTACGTGGGCATCTAGTATTTGGTCATTTTTAGCTCGACTTTTCAAAGAAAAGGGGAACTATCCTACTTGACCTGGTGTCGGCGTCTGCATCCGCGTTGGTGTCACACCTTGGTTAAATTTTTCGTACCACCCCACTTTATTTCAAAACTATTAGAGGTATTGCTTTGAAACTTACCATACTTATTTACCATCAGAACCTCCATCTACAGACAAGAGTACATAACTCTGTCAAGGTTTTTGACAGAAATATGCCCCTGTTTTGCTCACCTGGCTTCACCAGGGTGAGCTTTTCTAATTGATGATTGTCTGTTGTCCATCAACATTTTGATTCAAATGACATCTCCTCTGAAACCACTAGGCCAATGATGATAAAACTATGCAGGAATGTTCCTTGCATGAAGCTCTACCAAAATTGTTCAAAGAATTCCATTCCATGCAGAACTCTGGTTGCTATGGCAACAAATAGGATAAATATTTGGCATGTAGCATTGTCTAGTGGACCTCTACCAAGATTGTTCAATTTATGGCCCCCAAATCAAAATTGACCCTGTGCAGGTGGTCAATTAGTTTTACATAGGCTTATATAGCAAAAACTTAAAAAAAAATCTTCTTCTCTGAAACCACAAGGCCTAGAACTTAATTATTTGGTATGTAGCATTGTCTAGTGGACCTGTACCAAGATTGTTCAAAATATGACCCCTGGGTCAAAATTGACCCCACACGGGTGGTCACTTAGTTTTGCATAGGCTTATATAGAAAAAAACTTTAAACCACAAAGCCTAGAGCTTAGATATTTGGCATGTAGTATTTGCTAGTTGATCTCTACCAAGATTGTTCAAATTATGACCCCCTGATCAAAATTGACTCCGCACAGGGGGTGACTTAGCTATACATAGGCTTATATAGGAAAAATTTTAAAATCTTCTTCTCTGAAACCACAAGGCCTAAAGCTTAGATATTTGGCATGCAGCATTGCCTAGTAGACCTCTTCAAAGTTTGTTCAAATTATGGGGTCGAAATTGATTTTGCTGGGGGGGTGGGGTCCACTTATTTTACAAAGACGTATATAGGAAAACCTATTTGGTATATAACATTATCTAGTGATCTTCCACCAGGCAAGTGGACTTGTACCAAGGTGAGCGATATAGGGCCATCTTGGCCCTCTTGAATAACTTTAAGATTGTGGCATAACTTATTATATTTCTCCTTTATTGTGCGTCTATTTCCTTGCAGTTTATACTGTTGATAAAACTTATGTACAAAATGTATACAGAATAGAAGTATAAATTTGTCTGTGAAGTTAATAAGGAGCTCCGTAAAAAGTATAAAACTTAGCATGATATTAAAATTTCGTATGCATATGAAACAACTTCAGAATACATTGAACTTTGCTTAATATTTTGATATACATTGATTTGTAAATCTTTAACATGTGATGCTGAATCTATTAAAAAGTGTCTGGTGTTATGTTAAATAAATCATTTGTAGAAAGTATTATATATTAGTTGTAACACGACTTCATTAATTATGCTCACTTCCTACTTTTAGTTTCATCAGGCAAAAGTTGAAATTTGGATGTAACGATATGCGGATATAAAGATGTTATTTCTACCGTCCTCTGAATATTGCTACAAGCAGAGATTGCTGTAGTTTACAATCAACCCATTTTTAGCTCGACTTTTTGAAGAAAAGGGGAGCTATCCTACTCGCCTCGGCGTCGGTGTCGGCGTTGGTGTCACACCTTGGTTAAGTTTTTTGTACCACCCCACTTTATTTCAAAAGTATTAGAGGTATGGCTTTGAAACTTACCATACTTGTTTACCATCATAACCTCCATCTACAGACAAGAGTACATAACTCTGTCAAGGTTTTTGACAGAATTATGGCCCTTTTTTGACTTAGAAAGTGTATTGAGCTTGGTTAAGTTTTTCGTACCACCTCACTTTATTTCAAAACCATTGGAGGTATTGCTTTGAAACTAACCATACTTGTTAACCATCATGACCTCCATCAACAGACAAGAGTTCATAACTCTGTCAAAGTTTTTGACAGAATGATGCCCCTTTTTTACTTAGAAAATACGTTGAATATGGGTAAAATCCACTTATTGCCTTAACCCTTTGAGATATTGCTTTGAAACTATGAATGCATGTTAACATCATTACCCCCATCTGTAGGCAAGAGAAGGTAACTCTGTCAGGGATTTGTTTTAAAAATTAAGGCCCTTTATTGACTTAGAATCTTGGTTAAGTTTTTCGTACCAGTCCACTTTTTGACTAAACTGTTTGAGATATTAATTTGAAAGTTGGAATACTTGTTTACCATCATGATCCCAAAACATGGGCAGGGGAAGGTAATTCTGTCAAGGATTTTATTTGAATTATGACCCTTTTTGACTTAGAAACTCAATTAAAATTTTCATTCTTGTCCACTTGTTGACTTAACCATTTGAGATATTACTTTGAAAGTTGGAGTACTTATGTACCATCATGACACCTATCTGTAAGCAAGAGAAGATAACTCTGTGAAAATGTTTCTTTATTTGTACTTAGAAATTCCTAGTTAAAGTCTTGTGTGCCCTTAACTGTCAAAGTTTTGTTTTATAGACAAGCACTAAAAAGTCGAGCGCGCTGTCCTACTGACAGCTCTTGTTCCTGAGTTTTGTCAGTCTTGTTAACCAGGTTTTCCGAAGGAAAAATCCTAGTTATTAGATTGAGGTATGTTGGCGGGCGTAAACCTTAGATTGAGGTATGTCGGCGGGCGGGCGGCGGGCGTAAATAATTTCTTCTGTGCGCAACTCCTCCTACATTTTTCAATGGATTTCAACCAAACTTTCACAGAAGTATTGTCATGAAGTGCCCTGGCGCATATTGTCGGGGTTTTGTGATTTGGTCATTTTTGACAGAATTATGGCCCTTTGTTTTTTTTCACATATGTAATTCTTCTGTGCGCAACTCCTTCTACACTTCTCAAGGGATTTCAACCAAACTTTCACAGAATTATTGTCACCAAGTGCCCTGGCGCATATTGTCGGGGTTTTGTGATTTGATCATTTTTGACAGAATTATGGGCCTTTGTTTTTTTCCACATAATGTAATATATATAGAGAAATACTCTTCTGTGTGCAACTCCTACATTTCTCAAGGGATTTCAACCAAACTTTCACAGAACTATAATTGTGAACTAAAGAATTTTGAATATATAATGTTCTGCCCCTGGTCGTCCGTCTGTCCGTCCGTTAGCAATTTTGTGTCCTTATTTAAGTATATATACAGTCGAGTCTCGATTATTCGAAGTGCCGGGGACCAAGATTTCACTTGAATAATCCATGTGTTCGAATAATCCAAGTCCCGAAGAAGGCCAGCTGATTGTTATGTAAACCGTCATATAAACATTATATACCTATACACGGACGCTGTAAAGACCCACCCCCTAATATACATTGCGTATATCATTTAGATGAAAGGAAAGGAAAACAGAATAAATCATATCAAGCGTTTAATTTATGTTTTCCTCCCCACCTTTCCACTCGTTGCTGACTAAGTAATCCCCCGTGCCCCGGGTTTTTGCCAAATTGCTCAGTACGAATGGAAAGGAAGACATCAGCTGATCTGGGTATCCCCCAGTTACCGGGTCCTTCGCCAGATTGCTCAACCCAAATACGTTTGCACAAGTAGAAGGTATTTTTCTCTTGAAAGTTAAATTAAAAGTCATGCTTTAAATAGGAATGGTAGTTTGGTAGTCACGAGTTTGTGATTCGAAATTAAAGGTGAACATTTTTAACCGACTTTCAAACAAAAACAAAAGGTGTTCCTTTGGTATTAAACAAACAAGGTTAGAGCGGGTATGTAATTATCACACATTAGCACATATCCTACCGCCCCCTCGTGCTTATAACAAGTTGAGCGTGTCAGCAATTATTGGTTTGATTGGAATGCTTTGATCATGGGTGTGAAATTCCTAACAAACTTGTCAATCGGACTGAAAAACACTTGAATAACACCGGTATTCGTAAACCGAATAACCCGTTTATTTTTATATACATTTATATATAAAAATTTGGGGCCCAAATTTTTCCTTCGATTACACCAGGTCAAAGGTTGTTGAATTAAAAGGGAGAATACTCTGTTATTATAAAAGGGAGAATACTCTTGTTATTACTGTCTATTTTTAGAATAGATTACCAGTCCTGTATACTTTGGAGTATTCTGTTACAGTAAGATGACAAAATTTCTCATGAGACCAGCGGTTCAAACCCCACACAGAGCAAGTTTTTTTTGTTTTTTTTTGTTTAAATTTTTGCCTGAATTATGGCCCTTTGCTTTTTTTCCACATATGTTATATATAGAAGAATACTGTCACGTGCCCACTTCCTCCTACATTTCTCAAGATATTTAAACCAAACTCTCACAGAACTGTTGTCATCAAGTGATCAGGTGCCCTCGTGCATATTGTCTGGGTTTTGTGTTTGGATCAATTTTGCCTGAATTATGGCCCTTTGCTTTTTTTACACATGTAATACATGTATATAGAAGAAGACCTTTGTTTCTTTTTCACATTATGTATATCTACTGACTTTAAAAACACATTTGTGCTCGGCCAGCAGACTGGAAAATAAAAACCTGGTTTTGTGACAATTTCCTGTCACTTGTCTCATATTTGTATTGATTTATTGCTTCTTTTTTAAAGAGATCAGAATACATGTACCAGGAACTGCTACAGCTAGAAAACATGTTGCCAAACATCAGGCTTTCAAGGAAAAGGTTTGCCACCATATGGGGCGGGGCAAGTCTTCTACAAGCACACCTGACATTCATGCAGTATCTGTTAGACATGACAGACTGGCACTGGGACTATTATATCAACCTTAGTGAAAGCGATTACCCGATCAAGTAAGTAAAATGTCCCAAGTAGATTTGAAAAGCTGAGAATATTGATGGAGTTGAGGGAGTGTCTTGAATTTTTACCAAGAAGGGTAACCCCTTTTATTTTGTAAATGGTATATGTTTTTGGATCATATTCTGTCTGTCATATGTAGTACATTGTACGTTCGTTAACATTTTCCTTCAAACGACATCTCCTCTGAAACCACTGGGCCAATGTTGATGAAACTTGGCAGGGATGTTCCTTGCATGAAGCTCTACCCCAAAATTGTTCAAATTATTTCATTCCCTGCAGAACTCTGGTTGCTATGGCAACAAATAGGAAAAACTTTCAAAAGCTTCTTTCAAGAACAGGAAGGCCTAGAGCTTAGATATTTGGCATGTGGCATTTTGTAGTGGACCTCTACCAAGATTGTCAAATTATGACCCTCAGGGAAATATATAAATAATGATCATGATCAGACAGCAAATTAATGAAAAGCATACAGTGCAGATCATGATCAGACAGTGAAATACAGTAAACTCCCTGAAAACCGGACTCTTAGAAAACGGGAACACGCAGAAAACCAGACTATTTTCGAAGTCCCATAATTTTTATACCCCCACAAAACGAAGTTTGGGGGGGGTATATAGGAGTGAGCTTGTCGGTTGGTCGGTCGGTCGGTCGGTCTGTTGGTTTTATGGTTTCCGGATGATAACTCATGAACGACTTGACTGATTTAAATAATATTTGGTACACAGGTGCAACATAAAAAAATACAGGTCAAGTTCGACTTTGGGGTCAGTAGGTCAAAGGTCAAGGTCACAGTGACCCTGAACAGTAAAACAGTTTCCGGATGATAACTCATGAACGACTGGACCAATTTAAATAATTTTTGGTACACAGCTGTAACATCATGAAATACAGGTCAAGTTTGACTTTGGGGTCAGTAGGCCAAAGGTCAAGGTCACAGTGACCTTGAACAGTAAAACGGTTTCCGGATGGTAACTCATGAACGACTTGACCGATTTAAATATTTTTTGGTACACAGGTGCATCATCAGAAAATACAGGTCAAGTTCGACTTTGGGGTCAGTAGGTCAAAGGTCAAGGTCACAGTGATCCTGAACAGTAAAACGGTTTCCGGATGATAACTCATGAAAGACTTGACCGATTTAAATTTGGTACTCAGGTGTTACATCATGAAATACAGGTCAAGTTTGACTTTGGGGTCAGTAGGCCAAAGGTCACAGTGACTCAGAATAGTAAAACGGTTTCGGATGATAACTCCTGAACGACTTGACTGATTTATATTATTTTTGGTGCACAGCTGTAACATCATGAAATACAGGTCAAGTTCGACTTTGGGGTCAGTAGGCCAAAGGTCAAGGTCACAGTGATCCTGAACAGTAAAACTGTTTCCGGATGATAACTCATGAAAGGCTTGACCTATTGAAATAATTTTTGGTACACAGGTGTAACATCATGAAATACAGGTCAGGTTTGACTTTGAGGTCTGTAGGTCAAGGTCACATGACTCGGAACAGTTAAACGGTTTCCGGATGATAACTTAAGAACGCTTGGGGCTAGGATCATGAAATTTGATAGGGAGGTTAGTGATATTAACATGTTTGAAATAAACCTATTAAATTTAATAATAATCCATACTTTCCAACCTTACATATTTTGTGTGCTATTAAAACAATACATTTACACAACTTATTGTATAATAACTGAAATGTATGTCCTTGTGGCCATTCCTTTCTTATGGTTGCCATACTTCTGTGACAAAGCTGTATTGTGGGGGTATAATTCGTCACTCTTGTGACAGTTCTAGTTTCTTCTAAATTCATTGTATATAACTCTCTGAATACGGGACTCTCAGAATTCCAGATTCTGGATAGCGTTTTGCTGTTTCTGAAAGATTTTGAACCAAATTTTAGTCCTGAAAACCGGACACTTCATGTCATTGATTTAACTGTGTACATGTAAGGAAATCATCAACTTAACACAGGACCTTGTGTTATTTTTATTTTTATTTTCTGATTGATGATTGTCCATCGTCTGTCAACATTTTGATTGAAATGACATCTCCTCTGAAACCAGTAGAGCAATGTTGATAAAACTATGCAGAAATGTTCCTTGCATGAAGCTCTACCAAAATTGTTCAAAGAATTCCATTCCATGCAGAACTCTGGTTGCTATGGCAACAAATAGGAAAAACTTCTTCTTCACTGAAACCACAAGGCCTAGAGCTAAGATATTTAGCATGTAGCATTGTCTAGTGGACCTCTACCAAGCTTGTTCAAATTATGACCCCCGGGCCAAAATTGACCTCGCGCGGGCGGTCACTCAGTGTTTGCATAGGCATATAAAGGAAAAACTTTAAAAATCTTCTTCTCTGAAACCACAAGGCCTAGAGCTTAGATATTTGGCATGTAGCATTGTCTAGTGGACCTCTACCAAGATTGTTCACATTTTGACCCCGGGTCAAAATTGACCCCACGGGGGTGGTCACTTAGTTTTACATAGGCTTATATAGGAAAAACTTTAAAACTCTCTCTGAAACTAAAAGGCCTAGAGCTTAAATATTTGGCATGAAGCATTGTCTAGTGGACCTCTACCAATATTGTTCAAATTATGACCCCGGGTCAAAATTGACCGCACCTGGGGGGCTCACTTGATTTTACATAGGCGTATATAGGAAAATCTTTACAATTCTTGTTCTCTGAAACCGCAAGGCCTAGAGATTAGATATTTGACATGTAGAAATGACTAGTTGATCTCTACCAAGATTGTTCAAATTATGACCCCAAATTAACCCATCCCGGGAGGGGGGAGAAGGGAGGTCACTTGATTTTACCTAGGCTAATACAGGGAAAACGTAGAGAAACCAAAAGGCTGTCAGGCAGAGCTTAGATATTTGGAATGTTACTTAGCATTGAGTAGTCATTCTCGTACGTCCAGAGCATTCGTTACATAATTTCATCAAAATTGACCGCGCGGGTGGGCACTTAGTTTTGCATAGGCATATATAGGAAAAACTTTAAAAATCTTCTTCTTTAAAACCACAAGGCCTACAGCTTACATATTTAGCATGTAGCATTTGCTAGTGGACCTCTACCAAGATTGTTCAAATTATGAGCCCCGGATCAAAATTGACCCCGCACGGGGGGGTCACTTAGTTTTGCATAGGCATATATAGGAAAAACTTTAAAAATCTTCTTCTTTGAAACCACAAGGCCTAGAGCTTAGATATTTGGCATGTAGCATTGGCTAGTGGACCTCTACCAAGATTGTTCAAATTATGACCCCCAGGTCAAAATTGACCCCGCGGGGGTAGTCACTTAGTTTTACATAGTCTTATATAGGAAAAACTTTTAAAATCTTTTTCTCTGAAACCACAAGGCCTATGGCTTAGATATTTGGCATGTAGCATTGGCTAGTAGACCTCTTCAAAGTGTGTTCATATTATGCCCCTGGGGTCAAAATTGACCTTGCCCCTCGGGGGGGGGGTCACTTGTTTTACAAAGGCGTATACAGGAAAACCTATTTAGTATATAACATTATCTAGTGATCTTCCACCAGGCAAGTGGACTTGTACCAAGGTGAGCGATATAGGGCCATCTTGGCCCTCTTGTTTAATTGTTTCGTTGTATTAAATGTATTCACTATTGTCTTTGTTCAGCAGGGGGTTTCAAGATTTTTTAATGACTATTTGAGCATTCTGTCTCAGTCGTTCTGGATACATTTGTATTTAGAACTGAAAATGCCAACGAGCATATCATCTTGAAATACAGATGAGATCTAAAGATAAGATAGCCTCGGCTAATATATCAAAGAACTTCGAAGAAAATGCCATGAAAATCAATAGTAAGTATAAGTACATAAAAAATAAAACACAGAAAACAAAGCAAAGATAACCAACAATCACAGAATATATAAAAGCAAAAACAGTGCATAAGACAGTGTCACAAATTAAATAAAAATATCCATTCTCTTAAAAAAAAAAAAAAAAAAAAATCATATGTGCAGGATGCGAACCCATGAAACCTTGTATACAAGTTATCAATAAACAGTGAGGTTTTAGACTAGGTTAAACTGACAAACTTACATGTTCTTTGCCAATCCAAATAACAGGAGTATTAAGGCGATGAAGTAGGTCAGAGCATGCCAAAGAAGTAAACATTGTATTCATGCACCATGATTAGTCAGTTTGGCACTTACCGGTGTCTCTACAATTAGATCCATACCTGATATCACCAGGTTAAAGCAGTATAGATGCTGTGCTGTTTATAGTGTTAAATGTGTCACGAGCTAAACTAGATTTATATTTACAAGTACTACATATACGCGATCGGAACATTTAATAGAATTCTACAGTGGTGCTATTTTCAGCAGAACTTCAAGCTAATCATCTCCTTAATACTCCTGTTATTTGGATCCCTTTTAAGGAAATCGCAAATTTTCGTAAATTATCTCATTTTCGGACACATTTTTCCCCCAAAAATCTACCAAGCCCCTTTTTTTCTGGATTTTATCCCCAAAGAAAACCCTTTCCCAGGAAAAACTTTCCTTGAAAGACATTTAAAGGTCCACTACTAACCGAAAATTAAGTGAAAGTTATTTCAATGGCAAGTATATTACCTTATGCAAGACACTAAATAATGAAGATTGTCAGGTTAAAATTTACAGAAAGTGTTTGGAACACAAAGAAAAGTATGTTTATTATGTTGAAATCTCAGTGATTTGACAAAATGACCACCCAGGTCTTTTTAACTTTCTTCATAATGCATAGAAAAATAATTGTACATGTACTGTAGTTTATTTAGAATTTCTACATACCAACTTTCATTTTTTACTAAAAATAACTTATTTCTGTAGTTTTTTAAGTATATTTGAATTTTCGCTTTCCTTAGTATTGGACCTTTAAGAATGAATTTCTCTTTCTCTATATATATACTCCTGTTATTGGGATCGCCTGTTCCTTAATAGATTATAACAGTTACTAATATATATATATTGTACTAGTAATATAGTATATTTTCTTGTCTGATATTGCAAACATCTGGGATAGTCATTATTTATTAACAGGCATGGGCACGGTCTCACTTTAAATGCCCCATGCTAATTGCTACTAAAGTGAAACTTGTAAAACAATCATTTCTGTTAAATGTGTTTATCAATGATCAAGCTTGGCCAACCCTCACCTTTTTATCACCAATAAATTTTTGAATTGTCAGTTTAATGGCAATCAACACTTTAAGTTACAAACAAGAACTTTAAATTGTTTAACTCCTGAATTCTCTGATGCAGCAAGTTGATAACAACATCTGCAGTTGCATTCTATGGGCACCAGTTAGGGAAGTTTCTTAGTAACAAGTTATGGCAGAAAATAATAATCGTTACATATATCAACTGTGGATAGATATTCAGGATATAATAGGCCCAGCAAGTTTATGGCCAGTGAAAATTCAAAGATTGTTTTGGACAAGAAACATCAGACATTTTGCTAGGATAGTTCTTGTTGCTTTTGCTTACGTGAACGGATTAAATCCTGCAATATTCACTGAATGGGCTAGGATAATTTTTGGTTGCTGTGCATTTAAATGTGTTATATTAATGATTATGCCGCATTAGTATTTGAAGTTGGTGCTTTAGATATAAAAAAATCAGACTGATAAAATGATAGTTGAATGTGTCATTGTTGATGTTGGTAGTGATTTCAGCAGTGGAAGGGAAGCAACTCCTGCATGCAGTTGTTCTTTTCTTAAATTGACTCTCCCAGTCAAATAAGAAAATCAATATTTTGAAAGTTATTTTTTCATACTGGTAGCGGGAAGAGTTTGGTGTATTGGGTTAAAAGTTATTATTTTCTCTACGCTTTTGTACACACCATTTTCAGCTGGATTTTTACTTGAAAAAAAATGCGCATAATGTCACTTTAATCAAATGTTGGCCAAATGTTTGATAAAAATGCAACTTCCCATCAATCAAAAAGTTTCAGAATGATTTTTTGGAATCACTTGATACCTTACATGTGGAAAAATCAGCTGAAAATCAAATGTTTGCCAAAATTGTTACAAAATGTAAAAAAATACCATCAATAAAAATGTTTCATAATCACTGCTTGCAATTATTTGATACCTTACATTTGAAATAGTCAGCCAAAAATTGCCGATTTTTCGTTTGTCACCTATTTTCGCGACCCCAATTTTTTTTTTCCAAAGAAATTGGTGAACAGAAGACTCAAAAAATATAATATATACAATGTTTTCAATAGAAATTCGTTTTATTCATGTGTGTTTTAACACCAATGCCTGTTGCTTTGTTACTGACACCAGTATTTTTTATCTGAAATATTATGTTAAATTTTTTATTCTTCTCTATATATAATTGGGAAAAGAATAATGAAATAAAAGTCAACAAATTTTCAAGGGCATTTTGCTCTGGGAGGGGTGTTCTTGTGTCGGATTTTAGAAGAGAAAGCAGGTCCACGATGAAACAAAGTTTGTCATGTATAAAAAAAACTTTTTTTAAAAAATTTTTTCTCTCCTCCGTACGGACTTTTTTAATTTCAAACTTTGAGTAACAAGAAATAAAAAAATTCTGGCCTAAGCAGAATAATAAAAAGTGGCACATGTAGCTCAGAGCTACTTAACAATTCTTAACAAAGATGTTTGACATTTAGTAAAAACTATATGTTTGAAGAGATGAATTTTCTTTAAATATAGAATTAAATTGCATGAGACAGACTTTAAAATAGAATACAAAAGTTCTACAATAAGTTCTAACCATTTTGATACCAAATTTAGCTTATTTATTTAACATAAATCAATCTTGTTATTTTAAACAATTTGCTGCAAAATTTACAGCATAATATAGCCATAGGAGCGTTCGACAATGAAAGTGGTAAGAACATTTCATGCTTAGTCAGTTGACCTAATTCGTCGCCTTAATACTCCTGTTATTTGGATCGCATTTACAAAAACTGCCATTTTCAGACACTTTCCCCCAAAAATCTACCAAGCCCCTTTTTTAGCTCGACTATGCGAAGAATAAAGAGGGTATTGCACTCGCCCCGGCGTCGGCGTCTGTGTTGGTTAAAGTTTATTATAAAGTCAAATATCTTGAATATTATTAAAGGTATTGACTTGAAACTCAAAATATAGTTTTACCATCAACATCTACACCTGGGGAAACAATCCCCTTAACTCTGTTTTGATTTTTGACAGATTTATGCTCCTTTTTAACTTAGAATTTTTGGTTAAAGATTTTTATTAAGTCAAACATCTTGAATTCTGTCAAAGGTATTGACTTGAAACTCAAATTATATCTTTACCATCATCATCTACACATAAGGAAACAATCCCCATAACTCTGTTTTGATTTTTGACAGATTTATGTTTCTATTCAACTTGGAATTTTAGTTAAAGAATTATTTAAAGTCTAATATCTTGAATACTATCGGACATATTAACTTGAAACTTAAAATGTATGTTTACTATCAACATCTTCACCACTGTTTTTGATTTTTGACATATCTATGTCCCTTTTTAACTTAGAATTTTTTCACAGTTTTTACCAGACTGAAATACTCGAAATGACTTTATTTTTGAAATGTCATAAAATAATTATGCAGCATGCAGCAGTTATGCTTTTTTAATTTTATGCATATCAATTTTGAAATGTTGCAAAGTTATTCATGATCAAATATACAAGGTCATGTATTTCTTTGAAATTATCCCCCCCTCCCCACCCCACTGTTCCCTCCAGTTGGCTTACAGAATCCAGAGTAAGGCTTTGAACGTAATGTACATTTACAGAGGTCTTTGAACAAGTTTCATATCTTTGACCTTAATTCTTATAGACAATCACACAATACACCAGTCCTGTACTTAAGACAAAAATACCCATTTTACTGACAAGCTTTCGAATAGTCGAGAGTGCTGTCGTGAGACAGCCCTTGTTAAACTTTATATCCCCAAAGAAAACCCTTTCCCGGGGAAAACTTCCCCTTTGAGAGGCAATTCATAATGTAAATTAACTTTCATCTCCCTATAATAATTATACTCCTGTTATTTGGATCACCTTGAACATGTCCTTCGTAAAATGAGGCTGAAGCAATAAGGGGAATAAGTATTCGTCATAGTTAGATGAGATTTTTATTATACGATTAAAACATACGGAATAAATTACATTTCTTTAGAGCGATCGAAACAACAGAAGTATATAATATACACACAGGTAAAAGCGATCCAAATAACAGAGTATTATAATAGAACGACGGCTCGGTAAAAAGTAGTTCCGAAATAGATACAATACTAAAATATTAGTTCAATGAAAAAGTAGTCCGACCTAGAAATTTCAAACTGGACATCTGTCGGAGGGGTAATACTGACTTGGATCCCGATCCAAATAACAGGATTATGCCATATGGTAAAAGTTTTGCCTGCTAGGTACTATCATGCACATATCTCAGTAACCACTTATGATATTGACTTGAAACTTTGTTCATACCTTAAGGGATGTCACACAGTCAAGATAGGTAACTCTTGTTTAAATTAAGTGCAAATTATGGCCCTTGTTTGACTTTGTTTAAGTTTTGCATGTAAGGTACTATCATGCACATATCTCAGTAACCACTTATGATATAGTTATATCAAACTTAGCAATAGTGTTCAGGGGTACATTTTGTATCAAACAATTAATATACCAAATATTGAATATATAGTGATAGATTTTGACTTTTTTTATGATTCAACTTTCCTAGTTTATACTTAAGAGTCAGCAGAATTTTGTTTTCCTATTATACTGATAAAAGTTTTGTTTTATTGGCAAGCACCCACAATAGTTGGCCTTGCTATCTTATAGACAGCTCTTGTTTACTCTAATTCGTCACCTTAAATCTTCCTATGACCTCTGCAGTTCCATACTTAAATGTGTTTTTGATTTCAGATAAAACAGCACCCTTTGATTATTCAACAATATGACCCAAAAATCCCATAATATTTCAGCTTTGCTGTTTTCTGTTTGCCAGAGGGTTGCTTTTACAGATTACATTCTTTTTCCCTAGCTCAATTTGATGGTGTTTTCATGATAAAGCTTTGTTAGATAAGTCAATCTAAAAATTTCAGGGGGTGCTTAACTTTTTAGCTCACCTGGCACAGCTATTAGGATCGCATTCTGTCCAGCGTCCGTCGTATGTCCGTCTGTCCATCAGCCCACCATTTCCTTCAAACGACATCTCCTCTGAAACCACTGGGGAAACTTTGCAGGGATGCACCTTGCATGAAGCTCTATCAAAGTTGTTCAAAGAATTCCATTCCATGCAGAACTCTGGTTGCTATGGCAACAAATAGGAAAAACTTTAAAAATCTTCTTCTCTGAAACCACAAGGCCTACAGCTTAGATATTTGGCACGTGGCATTTTCTAGTGGACCTCTACCAAGATTGTTCAAATTATGACCCCAGGATCAAAATTGACCCCACACGGGCGGTCACTTAGTTTTACATAGGCTTATATAGGAATAAGTTGAAAAATCTTCTTCTCTGAAACGACAAGGCCTAGAGCTTAGATATTTGGCATGTAGCATTGCCTAGACCTCTTCAAAGTTTGTTCAAATTATGCTCCCGGGTCAAAATTGGCCTTCCCCTGGGGGTGGGGGGAGGGGAGGGGGGGGGGGAGTCATTTGTTTTACAAAGATATATATTGGAAAACCTATTTGGTATATAACATTATCTAGTGATCTTCCACCAGGCAAGTGGACTTGTACCAAGGTGAGCGATATAGGGCCATCTTGGCCCTCTTGTTTCTTTGTGTATATTTAGCATGTGGCATTGTCTAGTGGACCTCTACCAAGATTGTTTAAATTAATGACCCCCAAGTTAAAATTGACCCCACTTGGGGGTGACTTGGTTTTACATAGGGTTACATAGGAAAACTTTAAAAATCTTCTTCTCTGAAACCACAAGACCTAGAGATAAGATATTTGGCATGTAGCATTGTCTAATGAACCTTTACCAAGATTGTTCAAATTATGACCCCCAGGTCAAAATTGACACCTCCAGGGGTCACTGGATTTTACATAGCCTAATTCAGGAAAAACTTTAAAAATCTTCTTCTCTGAAACCACAGGGCATAGAGCTAAGGTAATTAGCATGTAGCATTGCCTAGTAGACTTCTTCAAAGTTTGTTAAAATCATACCCCTGGGGTCAATATTGGCCCCGCCCAGGGGGTCACTTGTTTTACAAAGACGTATACAGTAAACCTCGCTTATAAGGAACAGCTTGGGACCTCTCAGAATTGTTCCTTATAACTGAGGTTCCTTATATCCGTATAGAAAAACAGTTCCTTGTAACCGAGGTTTGTATAAAGAACACAATTTGTATAGCGAACATTATTTTACTGAACTCTGGGCCGAACAAGAATTTTTAGACTTGAATATTTGTTGAGTTTTTTACTGACTAACTTTTAATAATCAATAAAAAAATAGAAAAATAATTGTAATTTGATGTTTTTCGAAACTTCCAGGCGCCCAAATTGTTTTAATTAAGATGCCGCTATCAACAAACTAACGTACTGTATGATCAAATAAAACTATCCCGGCAACACAATCTAAAAACTTTCTTTATCTATTCCAAACTAATGATTTAATAATCCAAAATATCAATCTATTGTCAATGTCTCAAACTGTCTCTTTTTAGCTCACCTGGCTATGCCAGGGTGAGCTTTTCTGATCGATGATTGTCCGTCGTCCGTCAACATTTTGATTCAAATGACATCTCCTCTGAAACCTCTAGGCCAATGTTGATAAAACTATGCAGGAATGTTCCTTGCATGAAGCTCTACCAAAATTGTTCAAAGAATTCCATTCCATGCAGAACTCTGGTTGCTATGGCAACAAATAGGAAAAACTTTAAAAATCTTCTTCTCTGAAACCACAAGGCCTAGAGCTCAGATATTTGGCATGTAGCATTGTCTAGTGGACCTCTACCAAGATTGTTCAAATTATGACCCCCGGGTCAAAATTGACCCTGCGCGGGTGGGCACTTAGTTTTTGCATAGGCATATATAGGAAAAACTTTAAAAATCTTCTTCTCTGAAACCACAAGGCCTAGAGCTAAGATATTTGGCATGTAGCATTGTCTAGTGGACCTCTACCAAGATTGTTCAAATTATGACCCCCGGGTCAAAATTGACCCCGCGGGGGTGGTCACTTAGTTTTGCATAGGAATATATAGGAAAAACTTTAAAAATCTTCTTCTCTGACACCACAAGGCCTAGAGCTAAGATATTTGGCATGTAGCATTGTCTAGTAGACATCTACCAAGATTGTTCAAATTATGACCCCCGGGTCAAAATTGACCCCGCGGGGGTGGTCACTTAGTTTTGCATAGGAATATATAGGAAAAACTTTAAAAATCTTCTTCTCTGAAACGACAAGGCCTAGAGCTTAGATATTTGGCATGTAGCATTGGCTAGTGGACCTCTACCAAGATTGATCAAATTATGAGCCCCGGATCAAAATTGACCCCCTGCACGGGGGTCACTTAGTTTTACATAGGCTTATTTAGGAAAAACTTTAAAAACCTTCTTCTCTGAAACCACAAGGCCTAGAGCTTAGATATTTGGCAGGTAGCATTTGCTAGTGGACCTCTACCAAGATTGTTCAAATTATGACCCTCGGATCAAAATTGACCCCGCACCGGGGGTCACTTAGTTTTACATAGGCTTATATAGTAAAAACTTTAAAAATCTTCTTCTTTGAAACCACAAGGCCTACAGCTTAGATATTTGGCATGTAGCATTGGCTAGTGGACCTCTACCAAGATTGTTCAAATTATGACCCCTGGGTCAAAATTGACCCCGCACTGGGGGTCACTTAGTTTTACATAGGCTTATATAGGGAAAACTTTAAAAATCTTTTTCTCTGAAACCACAAGGCCTAGAGCTTAGATATTTGGCATGTAGCATTGCCTAGTAGACCTCTTCAAAGTTTGTTCAAATTATGCCCCTGGGGTCAAAATTGACCTTGCCCGGGGGGGGATCATTTGTTTTACAAAGGCCCTCTTGTTAATGCCACGTGCTCACTAAGATCAAACAAACCGGGCATGGCGGCGGCATTCTTTGATCTAATGACACCTGCGGCTTTATCTTTGATAGAAAAACTTTGCAGTACTTAGCAATAACTTTATATGGCCATATTTAGATCCCAAGGTTTAGTAACCATGACCTAAAGTACACGCAAGGTGTTTTTTCCAATTGTCACCCATCACCGCGATCTCCAATCATTGTGACCACGCAAATTTGGTCACCCAAATGCCTCCCTGAGTCACCCGTCACCACGAATTAGCGTGTCCGGTCGTGGTGACCATCGTCACGGTGTTTCGAGGTGTCCACATTCGGGTCGAAACTTGAATATTTGTTATGTTTTTTTACTGATTAACTTTAAATTGTCAATAAAAAATAGAAAAATAATTGTAATTTGATGTTTTTCGAAACTTTCCGACGCCCAAATCGTTTTAATTACGATGCCGCTATCAACAAACTAACATACTTTAGGATCAAGTAAAACAACCCCGGCAACACAATAAATCTAAAAAACAAACTTACTTTAACTATTCCAAACTTATGATCTAATAATCCAAAATATCAATCTATTGTCAATGTCTCAAACTTTTTCTTTTTAATACCACGTGCTCACTAAGATCAAAGAAACCGGCCATCGCGGCGGCATTCTTTGATCTCATAACACCTGCTGCTTTACGTTTGATATAGAAAACACTTTGAAGTAAAAATAACTTTATTTGGCAAAATGAAAAAAAATTAACTGGGAAAGCATGGACGTTGACAGTTACTGAAAATTAGAGGCAATCGTAAATGACAAAACAAAAAGTACGCTGCGAACAGGAACGTAGAATATACAGATTCTACGTTCCTGCTGCGAACAAGCAACTCGTTTTGATATTCAAGATTTCTTTATTAATAATGTGCATTTCCGTAATATTCCGGTTGTTTGTGTGATCCGTACAAAATAATAAAATTCAATATAAAAGAAAGCATAATTCGCAACAAAGAGAGGTCTCACAAGTGAACCTTGCGGTACACCAAATATAGCAGACGGCAATTGTATTTCGGGTACACAACATTCGAACTTTTTGATATAAATCTAGATCATTTTTTGCATTTGAGAAATTCGAACATTGGACAATATAATTATTACAATAATTTAAATATTTACGCACTTTCGATGCATTGTCTGTCGACTTCCGTAAGACAAGAGATACTGAAAATCTCTGCAGACAAATATGCGTATTCACTCAAAATTGACAGTTATCTTTCAGAAGTAATTGTGTCAAATAGCTTGGGTTTGCAAACAATTTTTTGAGTTAAATATGTCATCCTTTATTACAGGCGATATTTTTCACACCCACCGTGATTGACAAAAGGCAAGTTGGGATTAAAAAGATTGACCAATTATGGCACATTGTTTACGTGAATTATTATTTTAAATCTACATAAACGTGATAAATTTAAGTTCAGGAAGGAAAGAAAACGTTTTGAAACAATTATACATGTATCTAAAAATGATGATTTTTTATGCAGTAATACTCGAGCGGCAATTCGAACAGAAATACCGCGGCGACGATGTGCTAATAATAGAGACCGTAGATGAAAAATAAAAAGTGTTTACAGAAATTGATGTATTCTACATTTTGTACACCAATAAATATAATAAAATAATTGTAAAATACTTTATTTCAGTCGAGTTGGTCACCGCGATTCACCGCGACCGGCCACCGTGAATCACCGCGACCGAATATCTCAGCGCATCGTAAATGGTCGCGGTGGCCGTTTGGGTGACCAAAACTTTTTTAGGGTGACCTCGTCACTGTGACCGGTCACCTAGAATGAATTTCTGTCGCGGTGACTGGGTGACATTTGGAAAAAACACCTTGCGTGTACTGTAGTGGCCTTGACTGATTTTCGTTCACTATTGTTAACATAAAATACTTATTACATGTACAAATATAACCCTTTTGAGTAAATATTAAATCTTCTATTGTCTAGATCTAGTCTTTGTTAAACTTTAATGATAGTATTATATTTTTTTTTCTTTTTATCGTTTCCGTGAATGAACAAACTAAAGATCATAGAAATGAAATAATTTATTCATGTAGGCTAACATGAACGCTCATGAAAGTGCCGACGTTACTCTGACGTCATCAGCGTTCCGATTTTTAATAATTTTTATTCTTTATGTCTGTTCGCTATAACCGAGGTGTTTTCCATTGAATTTTGTACTTTGGGACCGGAAAATTTGTTCCTTATAACCGAGTGTTCCGTATAGCCGAGTTCCCTATAACCGAGGATTTTTTATCCCCCCGCCAAAGGCAAAGTGGATATTAGAAATGGTCTCAGTGCATGCGTGCGTGCGTGCGTCCATCCCAATTTTTTCCGGAGCATAACTCCAAAAGTACTTGAGGGATTTTCCTCAAACTTCCTACACTGACAGAGCACATTGGGAGGAAGTGCAGTGTGTAAGAACAATAACTCTACCTTGCCTACTTTTAGAGTTATTCCCCTTTATCAGATTTACATGAAAAACTTTGTCCGAAGCATAACTCCAAAAGTACTTGAGGGATTTTCCTCAAACTTCCTACACTGACAGAGCACATTGGGAGGAAGTGCAGTGTGTAAGAACAATAACTCTACCTTGCCTACTTTTAGAGTTATTCCCCTTTATCAGATTTACATGAAAAACTTTGTCCGAAGCATAACTCCAAAAGTACTTCAGGGATTTTCTTCAAACTTAATACACTGACATAGCACATTGGTAGGAAGTGCAGTGTGCAAGAACAATAACTCTACCTTGCCTACTTTTAGTCAAATAGAAAAATATCATACCTATACTGATAATGAACATTAATATAATTTTGCAAACCTTCTCTTCATTGCCTTATTCTTTTTCCACTTACTTGAAAACTGTACTCAGCATGACCATAACAATACGGCCTTTTAAGGTAGGTCGATACCTTAGACTTCAAATTTGGTAATCCTTCCGATTTTGTTGAAACTTGGTCCAAGTATAGCACTATGATTCTTGTTTATTTTTGTGTCGTCTTAGCAACAGTACGTTATAAGTGATGACGTCACGAACGTCGCAACTTAGAGCGCCAAAATGCCATAAATTCGCCTTGGTGAGTCTTCTTAAAAGTCTAATCTCAATACAAAATCAGCGAAATTTCACAATTTTAAACTTTATTTAATTCATATAAGGACTAGGGTATTTTTCGGTGATAACGCGCTACATTACAACGGGCATTTATCATTTCAGTGAGCAGCCCATGCTTTTTCGGATATAAAATTTTAACAAAAAATCGGCAAACACGGGCAAAAAAGACATCTTTAAAAAACTACAGGCCCGCTAAAAATTTTATTTTCAGCAAAAGTAATCAATTTTCAAGGGAAAAGTCAAATAAAAAAGGGAACTTTACTTCTTCAGTTTTTCACAATATTGTATAGAAGACAAAATGTACTTCCGATTTTTTTACGTACAACACAACGTCTCTTGTTGTCTGCATCGTTATTGACGTAAGAGGCTATAAAAAAATATAATACTATGTTAATTTGATATCTGTACACGTGTTTGTTATTCGTTCTGATAAGAAAATATAACCGATGGTTAATTAAATGTAACGTAAATGATATTGAATCATGCTCAAACGTTCATGTAACTGAAGAAAGTTACAGGTTTTAGTCAGTGAATGCTATATCTATTAAGCAAGCGACACTACCACTGATAAATAATTTTAGTCATATACTGTTTTTGCGCCAACTGGCCAGTGACAGGTCATTTGACATCATGTCCGCCGACTGTTAATTTGAACATCCATTTCCGGGGAAGTTCCAAAATGGTAATACCCACATATAAATACAACTTAACAAATTCAAAAGGCACTAACATCTAAGAAGTTGAGTGGGTTGAAGTTTTTTTCGCGAGGTCTTATAAATAATGTTCAACCCTCGGGCCAGAGTGCACTGCGGACGGGGGTTGGAATCAGCGTGGCATCTATACTTGAATCATACTAGTTAAAAAAACACAATGTAGTTTTCTCGTGATGCGGTCCATAGTATTGTAGTGCTTTTAAAAATATTGTTTTAATTTCAAAGAAAACAAGAAGTACGGATCTCTTCAGATTACCTCATTGTTAATACAATTAGATTTGAATCTGAATTATTAAATGTATAAACGAACAAACCAGTTTACGAATACATTGTATTGTTTAGTTACGTGTATTTTAGGTCATGTAACTTTACTAGGAAAACTGTCGAAAAAATTATATTTTCGGTATGTTAATCAAAATTAAAAAGCAAACAAAGCTATATGACTTTTTATATTAGTAAAAACTTAATTTATCTTAAAAAGGTTATTATATAATCAATATATTACCTACTTGATAACCCATACACTGTTTCATGTTTAATATTAGAAATACTGACGCTCATTAATACTTTTGAAATTGACGTAAAAAATAATGCAACATCTACAGCGCAACGAAGCACCGAGCGACGTCGATAAAACGTTGCGATGTACGTAAAAAAATCGGAAGTACATTTTGTCTTCTATACAATATTGTGAAAAACTGAAGAAGTAAAGTTCCCTTTTTTATTTGACTTTTCCCTTGAAAATTGATTACTTTTGCTGAAAATAAAATTTTTAGCGGGCCTGTAGTTTTTTAAAGATGTCTTTTTTGCCCGTGTTTGCCGATTTTTTGTTAAAATTTTATATCCAAAAAGCTTGGGCTGCTCACTGAAATGATAAATGCCCGTTGTAATGTAGCGCGTTATCACCGAAAAATACCCTAGTCCTTATATAAATTAAATAAAGTTTAAAATTGTGAAATTTCGCTGATTTTGTATTGAGATTAGACTTTTTAGAAGACTCACCAAGGCGATTTTATGGCATTTTGGCGCTCTAAGTTGCGACGTTCGTGACGTCATCACTTATAACGTACTGTTGCTAAGACGACACAAAAATAAACAAGAATCATAGTACTATACTTGGACCAAGTTTCAACAAAATCGGAAGGATTACCAAATTTGAAGTCTAAGGTATCGACCTACCTTAAGGATTTCCTCTCACCAAGTAAAATGTACGAAAGTACAACCTTCAGGTAACTTCTTCCCGGCGGGGGGATTAACCATGTGTAACATGGCTCTTGTTACATTGAATAAAGAAGGATTTAGATCGGGGAATTGAAAACTGTTCCTTATAACCGAGTGTTCCTTATATCCGAGTTCCTTTTAAGTGAGGTTTACTGTATAGGAAAACCTATTTGGTATGTAACATTGTTTTATGGTCTTCCACCTACTTTGTTCAAATCATGCCTCTTGGGTAAAGATTGACCACACCCATCAGGCAAGTGGATTTGTATAATGGCCGTCTTGTTCAAATAATGACCCCAGGGTCAAAATTGACCCCACATGGGGGTCACTTGTGTTTACATAGGCTTAATGTAAGAAATACTTTCAAAATCTTCTCTGAAATCACAAGGCCTAGAGCTTAGATATTTAGCATGCGGCATAACCTAGTGGACATCTACGAAGATTGTTCAAATTATGACCTCTGGGTTAAAATTGATTTTTCATAGGCTTATAGGAAACACTTTAAAAAAATACTTCTCTGAAACCCTAGAGCTTAGCCATTATAGTAATTAGCATAGTAGTTATAGGGAAACTTAAAAAATCTTCTTGTCTAGAACCACATGCTTAGATATTGAGCATGTAAAAGTTCCTACTCGGTGAAAATTGACCATGCTTTGGGGGGTCACTTTATTTTACATAGACTTCAACTTCAAACTCTTTTTGTCTAAAACCACAAGGGTGGAGAGCTTAGATATTTGGAGCATTAGCATTATGTAGTGGACCGCTACAAAAAGTGTACAAATCAGGACCCTGCTGTCAAAATTGTCCCTTTCTGTCATTGTTGACCTTGTATTATACCCAATGGTAGTCAGGTGAGCGATATGAAATGATGTTGGCCCTCGTGTTTAAGCTACATCAATATAATTTGAACCATGTTTACAGTTTTACATGTAGATTTCAACTTCAACATTGGCTGAGTTTGACCAACTGTCCTGTTTTTGAAGCTACAGCAATGAAATTCAAACAATGTATAGTTTTCCATACAGACTTCAACTTTGACCTCCCCTGCGAAATGAACCAGTACTGTCCATGAATTATGCATGAAATATTCATGAATAGTTCAAACCCTGAATTCATGAAAAAAGTTCTTCAAAAAACTTGAAAGTAAAATGAGACAAATTCTTTAAATGTCCATGAAATAAAGAGTTCATGAACAGTTCTTAACAAAGCATCATGCTCTTCAAGTACTTTTCATTGCCAAATATTCTAGAACAGTTCATGATTAACGAACTACTCAAGAACAAATTGTTTTATGAATTTTTCAAGACATGTTCTTGAACTTGAATGTGCATGAACTGTTCATGAATGTTTTGCTCTATAAGCATATTGTCTTTTTTTACTTCATGTTCTGGACATGAACTGTTCATGACTTTAAATGCCTGTCTTACATAATTCATGAACTACAACATGTATTCCTGCATTCAGACTCTCCCATAACTCATCCGACTGTCGGACAAAAGTTTGACCTGTCCAACAAGAAACAAGCAGTTTTTCGTGCTATTTTGTTGGACCATGTTTAAAAGTTTGCATCCCTATCACAATAAACATGAGAAAAACACTGCTTTTTGCTATCTAACACTAAATCCAGTGCTGCATCAGTTTCACTATGATGGACAGTTGTTTTCATATTCGTTCATCCGTTCTTCAAAGGCAATGAATTGTTCATGACTAGTTCAGTACTAAACCATGTTTTTGCAATAAGATAAAACTAATTTGTGAATTTGCAAAACAAAATGTGATTTCATCACAATTCCTCAATTTCATGTTAACAAACTAGTTTAGTATACCTCCTCAGTGCCTGTTGCTAGACAATAAACCAATTAAATTATGAGTTGTGCTAGCAGATGTGTGAAAAAAGTCTGAAAACCTGTGACAAATAAACCTGACACAATTTCTTTTCTTGTAGACAAATGTTCCTTAAAATGTCAGAACAGAAATTAAACAATGAAATCACTTACTTTTGACAAAAAATGACATTAAGTCACTTTTGCGAAAAAAACAAAAACAAAACACTTTCTTATTCCATCAGAAAAATTTCCTCCAAAAAACTTGTGACAAGTTGGTACACATGATATTTACATGATTTACATGAGATTTGTCAGTCCCAGTTCTTAAATAGTTCATGAACTGTTCATGAATGCTTGTGGTTCATGAAATGTCAGTGATTGTCCAATAATATCAGATCACAGGTAATTCAAGAACAGTTCTGTATGATTCTTCAGTAGTTCATGAACTACATGATGAACACTGATTGGTGTTCATTAACGTATGGACATGAACTGCACAAGAACACCCAAAGTCCAGTTCATGAACTGTTTTTGAAGGGCTTGAAATGTTCATGATTTCATGAACTGCATTTCACAGGGGCTTGGTTGACCTTGACCTTCGGTCTAGTTTTAGCTTTTCAAGCTTGAGAGATGGAATTTGGACTATTTGTGCAGTTTTACAAACTGATTTCCTAAATTCTTATGACTTACCATGATTATGACCTTTTGAACTACTTTGTTATTTTAAAGTTCAGTGATAATCAGGTGAACCATATAGGGTCATTATGGCCCTCTTTCTTTAGACAAATCTGTAAAGTTTTCTTTTCATGTTTGTCATTGAAGGAGCTATATGAATTTTAATGTGCATTAAGTTTGAACTCCCATGTGCTTTCCTTTACAGAACTGTGGAGACACTGACAGTTTTCCTCACTAAGTACAGGGGTACAAATTTCCTCAAGTCCAATGGGAGAGAGACACCAACGTAAGGTCTTACAAAATTTTGTTTTGTACTTGTCATTGTACATCAGCACAAGTTTTTGCAGCTTGTTATCTCCTGACATTTTCACAATTCTTTTATACACTCTAGTAAAGTTCTGATTTTCTGATTGCTTGCTAGTATTGTAAAATTACCATGACAAAGTTACCAACTATGTTTTAGCTCATCTAGCTTTGCCAGGGTGAGCTTTTCTAATGGATGATTGTCTGTCTTCCGTCAACATTTTGCTTCAAACGATATCTCCTCTGAAACCACTTGGCCAATGTTGATGAAACTATGCAGGGATGTTCCTTACATTAAGATCTACCAAAATTGTTCAAAGAACTCCAATCCATGCAGAACTCTGATTGCTTTGGCAAAAAGTAGGAAAAACTTCCTTCTTCTCTGAAACCACAAGGCCTAGAGTTTAGATATTTGGCATGTATTATTATGTATTAGACTTGTATATTACCAAGTTTGAAACCAGAATATGTGATTTTAGGTGCGTGAGTGTGTGTGTATCTGTATATGTGTATTTTTTAACTGTTTGCATATGCTGTTTGTGTGTATTTATGGAAGGCCACAATGAAATTGTGATATATGTACGATTTCGTATTAATGTCTATTTGTGTTACCTTCTGGAAATAAAGAATTTATTATTATTATTATTATTATTATTATGAGCCCTGGATCAAAATCAAAATTGACCCCACACAGGGGTCACTTAGTTTTACAAAGGCTAATATAGGAAAAACTTTAAAAATCTTCTTCTCTGAAACCACAAGGCCTAGAGCTTAGATATTTAGCATGTGGCATTGTCTAGTGGACCTCTATCAAGAATGTTGGAATAATGAGCCCTTGGTCAAATCTTCTCTGAAACCACAAGGCCTAGAGCTGAGATATTTAGCATGTAGCATTGTCTAGTGGACCTTTACCAAGATTGTTCCGATCATGACCCCCTAGTCAAAATTAACCCTTCCCGGGAGGAGGTAGAAGGCACTTGACTTCACAAAGGCTTACATAGGGAAAACATTGAAAAAAAAAACACAAGGCCAACAGGCAGATAATAGATGATTGAAATGTTACTTAGCCTTGTGAAGTGGACCTCTACGAATAGCCTTGTGAAGTGGACCTCTACGAATTATGTTAGAATCATGACCCCTTATATTATAGCAACTGGTAGTCAGGTGAGCGATATAGGGCCATCATGGCCCTCTTGTTTAATGTCCTCTTTTAAAAGTTGTTTATGTCGCCGGACATGACATCAAAGTATCATATATTCTGTCAAGTCAATTGATATACAGGTGAGCGATATAGGGCCATGTTGGCCCTCTTGTTTATATGGCTCATACAGAAAAATATGAAAAACTTTGCAAGAAGGAAGGCTTAGGTTTGATTAATCCAGGACAGCCTAAGCTAGAATTATCATGTACTGTCTAGGGTATGAGTAATCCAATACATTTTAGGTTATGGATTGTCTGGCTCAGTTGAGACCATGGATTTTGCAAGTAATCCAAGTCAGCTGAGCCTATGGATAATCCAGGATGGTCAAGGCTGTGAATAAAGATGTGCAGTTTAGGCTAGTGCCTAGCCTGTAAGCCAGGGCAGTGTACTGGTTGAACTAGCTTGTAAAGCCAGGGCATTGTACTGGTTGAACTAGCTTGTAAAGCCAGGGCAGTGTATGTTATGAGTAAGTCTGCATAGACAGGGCAGTATACTAGCCTGTAAGCCAGTATAGTCTAAGCTGTGAGCAAATCTGTAAGCCAGAGCAGTGTACTGGTTGAACTAGCTTGTAAAGCCAGGGCAGTGTGTGCTATGAGTAAGTCTGCATAGACAGGGCAGTATACTAGCCTGTAAGCCAGGACAGTCTAAGCTGTGAGCAAATCTGGCTGAACTGGCCTGTAAGCCAGGGCACTCTACTGCTGTGAGCAAGTCTGGTTGAACTAGCCTTTGTTTTAAAGAAGCCTGCATAATGAGGCTATTGGCAAGTCAGCCTTTGCTGTGAGTTCTAGGAATGGCTCTGTTATGTTTGTTCCATAGTAAATTCTTAGTTCATTATACATGTATTTGTTGTTTTGCCACCACATGGTCTAAACTGCAGTAAAGCTACTGCAGTAAAGCATACATATTTTGAAGTGATCAATTTAATGTTGATTTTGTTAAGAACTACTATACTGTTTTTCTGCTTTCACATATGCTGGTATATCAAAACTTTACTGCTGCAGATTCATCAAGAAACAGGGATTAGACTGGCTGTTCTATGAATGTGACAACCACCTTTGGAGGCTCGGCAAGTGTGAACTTCCGCATGGAATATGGTTTGATGGTGGCAGTGACTGGATTGCTGTGTACCGTAACTTTGTTGAATATTCTGTCAAGTCTACTGATTCACTTAACATGGGATTAAAGGAGTTTTACAAATATACCTTGCTTCCAGTAGAGGTTTGTACAGTAGCTTTATGACTGTTCTAGTGTTCTGACTGCATGTTTACAAAAGTTAAGGGTGAATTCAGTCATGAGTATAGTACAAGACCCCATGATGAGGAAACTTCCTTTGAGTTTGTTTTAGTTTTTGTGCTCCATCTTTGGATCAGTATGCATGTAGTATCAAACATTTGATAAATTTGTTATAAAATCTAACAAGTTTTTTATGCCCCCTTTTTAGCGCCACTATTCAAAGAGTATGTAAAGATCAGGCCCTGGCATCTGTGTCACTGATGTTTATGTTTTTTGTATAAAGCCCAATATCTTAAATACTATCAAAGGTATTGACTTAAACCTCAAAATATATGTTTACCGTTGACATCTACACCTGAAGAAACAATCCCCTCTTTGACATATTCATGTCCCGTTTTAGCTCAGAATTTTTGGTTTAAGATTTTTATGAAGTCCAATATCTTGTTTACTATCAGACTTGATACTTAAAAAATATGTTTGCCATCAACATCTTCACCAGAGGAAATAATCCCCATAGCTCTGTTTTGTTTTTGACAGACTTGTTTCCCTTTTAGCTCGACTTTTCGAAGAAAAGGGGAGCTATCCTACTCACCTCGGCGTCAGCGTCCAAGTTGGTGTCACACATTGGTTAAGTTTTTCGTACTACCCTGATTTATTTCAAAACTATTAGAGGTATGGCTTTGAAACTTACCATACTTCTTTACCATCATAACCTCCATCTACAGACAAGAGTACATAACTCTGTCAAGGTTTTTGACAGAATTATGGCCCTTTTTATACCCCCGAAACAATGTTCGGGGGGGGGGGTATATAGGAGTCATCCGGTGGTTGGGCAGTCAGTCGGTCAGTCAGGTGATCTGTTGCATTTTCCTTGTCTGGAGCATAACTTGAAAACTACTACATGTAGTTGGAATCCAATACAACTTCATACAATGGTCAAGCACATTGAGAGGAAGTGCAGTGTACAAGAACCATAACTCTATCTTGAGTAATTACAGAGTTATTGCCCTTTGTTACTTTTCCTTGTCCGGAGCAAGATTTGAAAACTACTGGTGGGAATTCAATACAACTTCATACAATGGTCAAGTGCATTGAGAGGAAGTGCAGTGCACTGGAACCATAACTCTTTCTTGACTCATAGAGTTATTGCCCTTTGTTACTTTTCCTTGTCCAGAGCATAACTTGAAAACTACTGGTTGGAATTCAATACAACTTCATACAATGGTCTAGCACAATGAGAGGAAGTGCAGTGTACAAGAACCATAACTCTATCTTCAGTAATTACAGAGTTATTGCCCTTTGTTATTTTTCCTTGTCGCAGGGCATAACTTGAAAACTACTGGTGGGAATTCAATACAACTTCATGCAATGGTCAAGTACATTGAGAGGAAGTGCAGTGCACAGGAACCATAACTCTTTCTTGACTCATTACAGAGTTATTGCCCTTTGTTACTTTTCCTTGTCTGGAGCATTACTTGAAAACTATTGGTTGGAATTCAATTTTTACTTTTCCTTGTCACAGAGCATAACTTGAAAACTACTGGTTGGAATGCAATACAACTTCATACAATGGTTCAGCACAATGAGAGAAAGTGCAGTGTACAAGAACCATAACTCTATCTTGAGTAATTATAGAGTTATTGCCAAGAACAATATCACTATTTTAGTTTTTTTTGTAAGGTATTCTGTTACTACGAACTTCTCAGTTTATAAAGCAGTCTTTCAGGGGTATTAATCACATTTAGTGATAGGTCTAGTTTGACTTAGAAAGTGTATTGAGCTTAGTTAAGTTTTTCGTAACACCCACTTTATTTCAAAACCATTAGACTTATTACTTTGAAACTTACCATACTTATTGATCATCATTACCTCCATCAACAGACAAGAGTACATAACTCTGTCAAGGTTTTTGACAGAATTATGCCCCTTTTTGACTTAGAAAATACATAGAATATGGGTAAAATCCACTTATTGACTTAATCCTTTGAAACTTTCAATGCTTGTTTACATCATTACCCCCATCAGTAGGCAAGAGAAGGTAACTCTGTCAAGGATTTGTTTTAAAGATTAAGGCCCTTTATCATCTTAGAATTTTGGTTAAGTTTTTTGTACCAGTCCACTTTTTGACTTAACTGTTTGAGATATTACTTTGAAAGTTGGAATACTTGTTAACCATCATGATCCCCAAACATAGGCAGGAGAAGGTAATTCTGTCAAGGATTTTATTTGAATTATGGCCCTTTTCAACATAGAAACTCAATTAAAATTTTCATTCTTGTCCACTTGTTGACTTAACCATTTGAGATATTACTTTGAAAGTTGGAATACTTATGTACCATCTTGAGACCTATCTGTAAGCAAGAGAAGATAACTCTATGAAAATGTTTCTTGATTTGTACTTAGAAATTCCTTGTTAAAGTCTTATGTGCCGTTAACTGTCAAAGTTTTGTTTTATTGGCAAGCACTAAAAAAGTCAAGTGGGCTGTCCTACTGACAGCTCTTTTTATTATGTCCAGTACCTTGGATACTACCTGAAACTTAAAATGCTTTGGTTCTTTCAACATCTTCTCCAGGATAAACAATGTATTTAATTTTGTAGTATTTGTTTGTTTGGCGTGACAGATTCATGCTTGTTTTGCCTGAGCATGCTAACTTACAGTCAGCTGTTGTTGTAACAGATAATTCAAGGAATTCTTTTGGGGATATACTAAAGAAATATTAAAGATAAATGTTTGATATTCTGTTCAAGATTTTTCTTTCTTAGTTTCTCAGGTTATAAAGCGTTCTTTATTATGTTCCAGTAAACTATTGTTGTACAAGGAAAATCCATGTTTCAGTCATTCTTCCATACACTTTTGGTGAACAGCAAATTCTGTGAGACTTGGATTGACAACAATTTACACCTTACAAACTGGAAACGTAAACAAGGCTGTAAATGTCAACATAAAAACCAAGTGGACTGGTGTGGCTGTTCTCCAAATGTCTTCAAAACAGAGGATTTGGACAGGTTGTTGGTAAGTCCCTTTTCCCACCAACAACAATTTTGTTTTCCTCATAGCCAGCTTTTTCACAGTTAAGATAACTTGTCTCTCAGGATAAAAATTGAACAAACATTACAATGCCTGTTCAAATAAATGCAGATGCTGAAAAAGCTCACCTTCATTTCTTTATACATGTATTGCAGACTTACAAAGGAAAAGTGGCATTTTTTGCAAGAAAATTTGAACCAGTGATAAACCAGGACATTATCAACAGTGTGGACAGTTTCATGGGTAGAGATATATCAGGTAATGTTTATATGACTGTTTCATGTGTAGAGATATCTCAGGTAATGTTATGATGACAGTTTCATGAGTAACTATATATATCAGGGGTCATATTCCAGTAGCATCTTAAGTGATTTCTTAAATATTTTAACTTAAGTCCAAAATTTTTAATTATTATAAATTCTCTCAAAAGTCAATGATTGTGTGTAATTTCATCGTCATTATATAAAATGGTCATGGAAGATTTAATAAATGTTCAACATGCTTTGCAAGGGTGAGCTTTTCTGATTGTCCGTCGTCCATCAACATTTTGATTCAAATGACATCTCCTCTGAAACCACCCGGCCAATGTTGATGAAACTATGCAGGGATGTTCCTTGCATGAAGCTCTACCAAATTTGTTCAAAGAATTTCATTCCATGCAGAACTCTGGTTGCTATGGCAACAAATAGGAAAAACTTAGAAAATCTTCTCTGAAAGCACAAGGCCTAGAGCTTAGATATTTGGCATGTTTTACAAAGATGTATATAGGAAAACTTATTTGTTTTTAACATTGTCTAGTGACCTTCCACCAGGCAAGTGAGCTTGAACGAAGGTGAGTGATATAGGGCCCTCTTGTTTAAATATTTTTAGAAAATTGTTAATTTTAAGGAAAATCTTAAGATTTGATTTAAGATGCTACTGGAATACGACCCCAGGTAATGTAACGAGTAGCTATATATATCAGGTAATGTTAACATTAGCTATGTATCAAGTAATGTTATCATGACAGTTTCATAGGTAGGTATATAGCAGGTAAAGTTAGCAGGTAAAGGTGTAGTAATATATCAGGTTTGGCTATCATGACAGTTTCATGAGTAGCTATATATCAGGTTTTGTTATCATGACAGTTTCATGAATAGCTTTATATCAGGTCATGCTATCATGACAGTTTTGTGAGTAGCTATATATCAGGTAATGTTATCATGACAGTTTCGTGAGTAGCTATATGTCAGGTCTATATGTCAGGTTATGTTATCATGACAGTTTCATGAGTAGTTATATATCAGGTTTGGCTATCATGACAGTTTCATGAGTAGCTATATATCAGGTAATGTTATCATGACAGTTTCATGAGTAGCTATATATCAGGTCTATATGTCAGGTTATGTTATCATGACAGTTTCATGAGTAGCTATATATCAGGTAATGTTATCATGACAGTTTCATGAGTAGCTATATATCAGGTCTATATGTCAGGTTATGTTATCATGACAGTTTCATGAGTAGCTATATATCAGGTCTATATATCAGGTTATGTTATCCTGACAGTTTCATGAGTAGCTATATATCAGGTAATGTTATCATGACAGTTTCATGAGTAGCTATATATCAGGTCTATATGTCAGGTTATGTTATCATGACAGTTTCATGAGTAGCTATATATCAGGTAATGTTATCCTGACAGTTTCATGAGTAGCTATATATCAGGTAATGTTATCATGACAGTTTCATGAGTAGCTATATATCAGGTCTATATGTCAGGTTATGTTATCCTGACAGTTACATGAGTAGCGATATATCAGGTAATGTTATCCTGACAGTTACATGAGTAGCGATATATCAGGTAATGTTGTGACAGTTTCATGCTTAGCTATATATCAGGTACTGGTACCATGACAGTTTCATGGTTAGCTATATATCAAGTTAGGCTATATTGACAGTTTCCTAGGTAGGTATATATCAGGTATAGTTACCAGGATACATGTAGTTTAATGAGTGAACATATTTGGGTTGGTACAGATATTTTAGCTGAACTAAGCATTGTACTAGTTTGCTACTTATTCAGTTCATCTGTCTGAGTTCTGTTTTGAATTTTTGAAGGAAGTTTTATTAAACTTTATGGTTCAATAATTATACCCCTGAAACAAGGTTTGGCGGGTGGGGGGGTATATAGGAGTCACCCAGTGGTTAGTCGGTAGGTGGGTCGGTCTGTCAGGCGGTCTGTTGCATTTTCCTTGTCTGGAGCATAACTTGAAAACTACTTGTTGGAATTCAATACAACCTCATACAAAGGTCAAGCATATTGAGAGGAAGTGCAGTGCACAAGAACCATAACTCCATCTTGACTCATTACAGAGTAATTGCCCTTTGTTAGCTCGACTATTCGGAGAATATGGAGAGCTATTACAGTCACTTGTGCGTCGGCGTCGGCGTTGCTTCTTTGGTTAAAGTTTTGCCTGCTAAGTACTATCATGCACATATCTCAGTAACCACTTATGATATTGACTTGAAACTTTGTTCATGTCTTTAGGGGTGTCACACAGTCAAGTCAGATAACTCTTGTTTAAATTTGATACAAATTATGGCCCTTGTTTGACTTTGAAAATTTGGTTAAAGTTTTGCCTGCTAGGTACTATCATGCACATATTTCAGTAACCACTTATGATATTGACTTGAAACTTCGTTAATGTCTCTAGGGGTGTCACACAGTCAAGTCAGATAACTCTTGTATAAATTTAATACAAATTATTGCCCTTGTTTGACTTTGAAAATTTTGTTAAAGTTTTGCCTGCTAGATACTAAATTTTGTTAAAGTTTTGCCTGCTAGGTACTATCATGCACATATCTCAGTAACCACTTATGATATTGACTTGAAACTTTGTAAATGTCTTTAGGGGTGTCACACAGTCAAGTCAGATAACTCTTGTGTAAATTTAGTGCAAATTATGGCCTTTGTTTGACTTTGAAAATTTGGTTAAAGTTTTGCCTGCTAGGTACTATCATGAACATATCTCAGTTACCACTTATGATATTGACTTGAACTTTGTTAATGTCTTAAGGGGTGTCACACAGTCAAGTCGGATAACTCGTGTTTAAATTTGATACAAATTATGGCCCTTGTTTGACTTTGAAAATTTGGTTAAAGTTTTGCCTGCTAGGTACTATCATGTACATATCTCAGTAACCACTAATGATATTGACTTGAACTTTGTTTATGTGTTAAGGGGTGTCACACAGTCAAGTCAGATAACTCTTGCATAAATTTGATACAAATTATGGTCCTTGTTTGACTTTGAAAATTTGGTTAAAGTTTTGCCTGCTAGGTACTATCATGCACATATCTCAGTAACCACTTATGATATTGACTTGAAACTTTGATAATGTCTTAGTGGTGTCACACAGTCAAGTCAGATAACTCTTGTTTAAATTTAGTGCAAATTATGGCCCTTGTTTGACTTTGAAAATTTGGTTAAAGTTTTGCCTGCTAGGTACTATCATGCACATATCTCAGTAACCACTTATGGTAGTTATATCAAACTTAGCAATAGTGTTCAGGGGTACCTTTTGTATCAAACAATTACTTTACCAAAAATTAAATATGTAGAGATAGATTTTGACTTTTTTTATGATTCAACTTGAAAACTACTGGTTGGAATTCAATACAACTTCATACAATGGTCAAGTACATTGAGAGGAAGTGCAGTGCACAGGAACCATACCTCTTTTCTTGACTCATTACAGAGTTATTGCCCTTTGTTACTTTTCCTTGTCTGGAGCATTACTTGAAAACTACTGGTTGGAATTCAATTTAATTTCATACAATGGTCAAGTACATTGAGAGGAAGTGCAGTGCACAGGAACCATAACACTATCTTGACTCAATACAGAGTTATTGCCCATTTTTACTTTTCCTTGGTCAAAGCATAACTTGAAAACTACTGGTTGGAATGCAATACAACTTCATACAATGGTCCAGCACAATGAGAGGAAGTGCAGTATACAAGAACCATAACTCTATCTTGACTTATTACAGAGTTATTGCCAAGAACAATATCTCTATTTTAGTTTTCCTTTGGAAGGTATTCTGTTACTATGAACTTCCTTAGTTTATAAAGCAGTCTTTCGGGGGTATTAATCACATTTAATGATAGGTCTAGTTAAATTTGTTAAGCACAAGATGTTTATTGTACAAAATTGAGATCAGTATCTCAAAGATTGGGACCAAAAAGTCCATTTTCAGTAACTGTAGTGATTGCTTGTTGAAATAGTCTTGTTTTGTATATAGATGTTCCAGGACTGACCCGGCACTGGCACAATGACTACCACTTTAGAGATCCAGTGGACAGGAAGTCAGACTTGTGGTTGACATATGCCAGGTCTATGGTCAGACACAATCAACAGGTGCTAGGATCTGCCACCTCACAGTGCATCATGTCTAATGTACTCGTCATAGAGTCTCATGTGCTTAATCTGGCAGAAAATTTCCACAGGTAGTGTATTAAGGACAAAGCACAGTAAAAAATTTCTTCTTTGTTTTCATTATTTTGCATTTTTCTTCATAATGTTTACAGTAGACTCTTGTTATCTCGACTACGGTTATCTCGATTTTTCGATATCTCGACTGGATTTTCTCGGTCCCGATTTTTTCCCTTCTTGTTCTATATAAATCAACTACGGATATCTCGATTTGTTTATCTCGATTTTTTCGTTATCTCGACTAAATTTTTGATCCCCAACTATGAAATTTCCTCTATTTTGACATCCGATATCTCGATTTGACATTTATCACCTGCCAAACAAGGTGCAAAAAGCTGCACGCGATTGTATTCACTCAATTGTCGTCTGCTGTCAGAGGTGCGAAAAACACCACGCGCGGTTATTCACTCAGTGATTCGGTTAACAACCCAAAATTAAATTTTTTGTTTGTGACGTAAGCTGTGTAATATGCGGAATGGGTAATTTGTATTGAATTGTGTCAAAACTGAGAAAAATTAGACAGATAACATCTCGATATTGAAAAAAACCGGATGAGTCATGTTGGAGGGCGGAAGTCATGAACTTTTCCGGGCACCAGTCGAACAATCTAGAGAAGGGCCCGGTAACCAACCCAGGAGGATATCTGGATTGGCAAATGCTGAGAGTTTTGGAGAAGGACCCGGGGGGAATTCAATCTTTTGGCACCAAGGTGCAAGGCAACATAAATCAGATGAATTGAACATTTAGTTGATTTAAACCTACGAGCTAGTTTCGTTTTACAACCTGTGTATTACACAGATCATAAGATGGTAGAAAGAAGCAAACGTCTTTCTAATAACAATAATCTTCCTTACCCCACTCCTATCCCCTATCAAGCATATTTTACTCAACTTCGGTTATCTCGATTTTTCGTTATCTCGACATTATCTTCGGTCCCAAAAATTCGAGATAACGAGAGTCGACTGTATATTGTTTTTAGACTAAAAAGCTTGGGATTGCATTTGGGGTCACTAGGTTCAAGGTAAAGGGCACTGTTACTAAAAATAGAAAAATGCTTTCTGCTCAATAACTTGAGTTAGGAGTGACCAATTGTAATGAAAGTTGGTGTGCAGGTAGCTTAGGTGGAGAGGAAGCTTTGGGTCACTAGGGTCAAGGTCACTAGGGTCAAGGTCAAGGTCACTGTTACTAAAAATAGATTTTTATTTATTTTTAGTTTTTAGATTGTTTTAAGCAAAAAAAATTTTTTCAGGGTCAAGGTCACTAAGGTCAAGGTCACTGTTACTATAAATAGATTTTTATGTAATTTTAGTTTTTAGATTGTTTTAAGCAAAAAAAAAAAAAATTCGGGGTCAAGGTCACTAGGGTCAAGGTCACGGTCACTGTTACTAATAATAGATTTTTATCTATGTTTTTAGTTTTTAGATTGTTTTAAGCAAAAAAAAAAAAATTTTCGGGGTCAAGGTCACTAGGGTCAAGGTCACTGTTACTAAAAATAGATTTTTACTTATTTTTGGTTTTAAGATTGTTTTAAGGAAAAAAAAAATTTGGGGGTCAAGGTCACTAGGGTCAAGGTCAAGGTCACTGTTACTAAAAATATAAAAAAAATGTTATTAAATTGTAGCAAAAAAAAATTGAGGGTCAAGGGTCAAGGTCAAGGTCACTGTTACTAAAATAGGGGGGAGTCAAGGTTTTCTTTTTAATTCTACAATTTCTGCAGGCAACGTTTAAACCTGCTTTGGCGGCATTGCTGCGTCCTCTTGCTTTAAATAGAGACAGTAAAACATTGTGAATTTTTGGCATGCTGTTCCCAAAATGTTATAGATAATTATAAATATACAAAAGTCATGCCCTATTTCTAGAAAATGTTGATTTTTCTTAAAAATTTTGATGTTCAAAATTGAACATGGTCAAAAAAATACATGAAAATTGTAATACTATCTGATTTTTAGCTTACCTGGCTTTGCCAGGGTGAGCTTTTCTGATGGATGATTATCCGTCGTCTGTTGTCCGTTGTCCATCAACATTTTGATTCAAATGACATCTCCTCTGAAACCACTAGGCCAATGTTGATGAAATTATGCAGGGATGTTTCTTGCATGAAGCTCTACCAAAATTGTTCAAAGAATTTCATTCTATGCAGAACTCTGGTTGCTATGGCAACAAATAGGAAAAACCTTAAAAATCTTCTCAGAAATCACAAGGCCTGAGCTTAGATATTTGGCATGTAGCATTGTCTAGTGGACCTTTACCAAGATTGTTCAAATTATGACCCCCGGGTCAAAATTGACCTCGTGCAGGTGGTCACTTAGTTTTGCATAGGCTTATATAGGATAAACTTTAAAAATCTTCTTCTCTGAAACCACAAAGCCTAGATCTTAGATATTGAACATGTAGCATTGTCTAGTGGACCTCTACCAAGAGTGTTCAAATAATGCCCCCTGGGTCAAAATTGACCCCCCCTAGGGGTCACTTGGGTATACATAGGCTAATGTAGGAAAAACTTTAAAAATCTTCTTCTCTGAAACCACAAGGCCTAGAGCTTAGATATTTAGCATGTGGCATGGTCTAGTGCACCTCTTCCAAGATTGTTCAAATTATGAGCCCTGAGTCAAAATAAACCCTGCAGGGGGGCAGGGGGGTCACTTGGTTTTACATAGGCTTATATAGGAAAAACTTTTAAAATCTTCTTCTCTGAAACCACAAGGCCTATAGCTAAGATATTTAGCATGTAGCATTATGCCCCTTGGATAAAAATTAATCCTTCCCAGGAGGGGGGGAAAGGGGGGAAGCACTTGATTTCACATAGCTTCATATAGGGAAAACTTAGAAAAAACACTAGGCCTTCAGGCAGATAATAGATATTTGAAATGTTACTTAGCATTGTGTAGTGGACCTCTACAAATTATGTTAGAATCGTGAACCCTTTTATTATAGCAAATGGTAGTCAGGTGAGCGATATAGGGCCGCTCTTGTTTTGTGTCTGGGCTGTAACTTTGTCATGCATTGAAGAATTTTAAAATTACTTCGTACAAATGTCTAGTACATCAATACTATGCTTCACATGCAAGACCCATGTCAGTACCTCAAAGGTCAAGATCACACTTAGAGTTTGAAGGTAATTGAATCCTCTATATATGCACAAATTCATTTCCAGACTATTACTTTGTCATGTATTGAAGGATTTTAAAATAACTTTGCACAAATGTCAAGCACATCAAGATGACGTGTTGCATGCAAGACCCAGGTCCCTACCTCAAAGGTCAAGGTCACACTAAGAGTTTGAAGGTAATGGAATCCTGTATATATATGCATACATTTGTGTCCAGAGTGTAACTTTGTCTTGCATTGATTAATTTTAAATAACTTTGCACAAATGTTCAGCACATCAAGACAATTTGTTGTTTGCCAGACCCATGTCCTTACCTCAAAGGTCAAGGTCACACTTGTTTAAAAGTAATGGAATACTGTATATGTGGTAACTCTTGTCATGCATGGAAGGATTTTAAAATTACATTGCACATTTATTGAGCACATGGAGAGGACACAGACTGTGAGACAGCTCTTTTGGGGGCATTCGTCACTTGTGACAGCTCTTGTTTTTTAGCTGACCTGGCACAGAGTGCCAGAGTGAGCTATTAGAATCCCATTCCGTCCGTCGTCCGTCCGTCCACCATTTCCTTCAAACGACATCTTAAAAACTTCTCTGAAACCACTGGGCCAGTTTCATGTTGATGAAACATTGCAGGGATGTACCTTGCATAAAGCTCTATCAAAGTTGTTCACAGAATTCCATTCCATGCTGAACTCTGGTTGCTATAGCAACAAATGGGAAAAACTTAAAAAATTTTCTTCTCTGAAACCACAAGGCCTAGAGCTATTTGGCATGTAGCATTATCTAGTAGACCTCTACCAAGATTGTGCAAATTATGACCCCCGGGTCAAAATTGACTCCACATGGGTGGTCACTAGAGCTTAGTTATTTAGCATGTAGCATTGTCTAGTGGACCTCTACCAAGATTGTTCAAATTATGACCCCTGGATCAAAATTGACCTTGCACAGGGGGTCACTTAGTTTTACATAAACTTAAAAAATCTTCTTCTCTGAAACCACAAGGCCTAGAGCTTAGATATTTAGCACGTGGCATTGGCTAGTGGACCTCTAACAAGATTGTTCAGATTATGACCCCTGGGTCAAAATTGACCCTACCCGGGGGGGGGGGTCACTTGGTGTCACATAGGCTTATATAGGTAAAAGTTTAAAAATCTTCTTCTCTGTAACCACAATACCTAGAGATAAGATATTTGGCATGTAGAAATGCCTAGTGGACCTCTACTAAGATTGTTAGCTAATCTGGCTACGCCAGGGTGAGCTTTTCTGATTGATGATTGTCCGTTGTACGTCGTCCGTCAACATTTTGATTCAAATGACATCTCCTCTGAAACCACTAGGCCAATGTTGATAAAACTATGCAGGAATGTTCCTTGCATGAAGCTCTACCAAAATTATTCAAAGAAGACCATTCCATGGAGAACTCTGGTTGCTATGGCAACAAATAGGAAAAAACTTTAAAAATCTTCTCTGAAACCACAAGGCCTAGAGCTTAGATATTTAGCATGTAGCATTGTCTAGTGGACGTCTAGTAAGATTGTTCAAATTATGACCCCCAGGTCAAAATTGACCCGGCACGGGGGTCACTAAGCTTTACATAGGCTTATATAGGAAAATAGGGAATTTGATTTACAAAGTCTAGTAGACCTCTACCAAGATCAAATTATGCCCCTTGGATCAAAATTGACACCGCACTGGGTTGTAACTTAGTTTTACATAGGCTGATAAAGAAAAAACTTTAAAAATCTTCTTCTCTGGAACCACAAGGCCTAGAGCTTAGATATTTAGCATGTAGCATTGTCTAGTGGACCTCTACCAAGATTGTTCAAATTATGCCCCTGGGGTCGAAATTGACCTTGCCCTGGGGGTCACTTAGTTTAACATAGGCTTATATAGGAAAAACTTTAAAAATCTTCTTCTTTAAAACCACAAGGCTGAGAGCTTAGATATTTAACATGTGGCATTATCTAGTGGACCTCTACCAAGATTGTTCAAATTATGAACCCCGGGTCAAAATTGACCCCACCCAGAGGGTCATTTGTTAACCAGGTTTTCAATTTTGAAAATCCTGGTTATTAGATTGGGGTATGGCGGGCGGATGGGCGGATGGGCGGATGGGCGGGCGCAAACAATTGTGTCCGCTCTGTAACTCTTCAACCCTTTGAAGAATTTTGATGAAACTTCAGACAAATGTTTACCACATCAAGATGACGTGCAGAACGCATGTTCCGCATGGCTGGCTCCAGGTCAAGGTCCAGTGACTTAACTTGAAAATCCTGTCCGCTTCTGTAACTCTTCAACCCTTTGAAGAATTTTGATGAAACTTCAGACAAATGTTTCCACATCAAGATGACGGCGACGCATGTTCCGCATGGCTGGCTCCAAGGTCAAGGTCACAGTGACTTAACTTGAAAATCCTGTCCGCTCTGTAACTCTTCAACCCTTTGAAGAATTTTGATGAAACTTCGACAAATGTTTACCACATAAGATGCGTGCAGACGCATGTTCCGCATGGCTGGCTCCAAGGTCAAGGTCCAGTGACTTACATTGAAAATCCTGTCCGCTCTGTACTCTTCAACCCTTTGAAGTTTTGATGAAACTTAGACAAATGTTTACCACATAAGATGCGGCGACGCATGTTCCGCATGGCTGGCTCCAAGGTCAAGGTCACAGTGACATTACTTGAAAATCCTGTTTACATGATTTTAACTTGTTTGGCAGTCAAAGGTCATATCATCTTTGGAGGTATTTAAAGATATGATATTTATTTCATGTCTACTTTGTACTTGATCGACACTTTTTGAAAACCTGGTTTCGTGGCATTGCCATGTTTCTTGTTTTTACATAGGCTTATAGGATTTTTAAGCAGGTTTTCCGAAGGAAAAATCCTGGTTATTAGATTGAGGTATGTCGGCGGGCGGGCGGGTGTAAACAATTTCTTCTGTGCGCAACTCCTCCTACATTTCTCAACCGATTTCAACCAAACTTTCACAGAAGTATTGTATATGGCGCATATTGTCGGGGTTTTGTGATTTGGTCAGTTTTGACCTAATTATGGCCCTTTTTTTTCACATATGTAATTCTTCTGTGCGCAACTCCTTCTACACTTCTCAAGGGATTTCAACCAAACTTTCACAGAATTATTGTCACCAAGTGCCCTGGCGCATATTGTCGGGGTTTTGTGATTTGATCATTTTTGACAGAATTATGGGCCTTTGTTTTTTTCCACATAATGTAATATATATAGAGAAATACTCTTCTGTGTGCAACTCCTACATTTCTCAAGGGATTTCAACCAATCTTTCACAGAACTATAATTGTGAACTAAAGAATTTTGAATATATAATGTTATGCCCCTGGTCGTCCGTCCGTCAGTCCGTTAGCAATTTTGTGTCTCCTTATTTAAGTATATATAAAAGGGAGAATACTCTGTTATTATAAAAGGGAGAATACTCTGTTATTACTGTCTATTTTTAGAATAGATTACCAGTCCTGTATACTTTGGAGTATTCTGTTACAGTAAGATGACAAAATTTCTCATGAGACCAGCAGTTCAAACCCCACACAGAGCAAGTTTTTTTGTTTTTTTTTCTTTTTTATAATTTTTGCCTGAATTATGGCCCTTTGCTTTTTTTTCCACATATGTTATATATGGAAGAATACTGTCACGTGCCCACTTCACAGTTTTTATACGCCCGAAGGGGACGTATTATGTTATCGCCTCGGTGTCCGTCTGTCTGTTCGTCCGTCTGTCCGTCCGTCCGTCTGTCCGTTAGCAATTTCCCTTCCGCTCTGTAACTCTTGAACCCCTTGAAGGATTTCGAAGAAACCTGACACAAATGTTAACCAGACTGAGACGACGTGCAGAAGCAATGTTCCGGATGGCTGGATTCAAGGTCAAGGTCATACTTAGGGGTCAAAGGTCATATGACTTTTTTTCCCTTCCGCTCTGTAACTCTTGAACCCCGTGAATGATTTTGAAGAAACCTGACACAAATGTTTACCACATTGAGACGATGTGCAGAAGCCATGTTCCGGATGGCTCACTTCAAGGTCAAGGTCAAACTTAGGGGTTCAAAGGTCATATGACTTTTTTTCCCTTCCGCTCTGTAACTCTTGAACCCTGTGAAGGATTTCAGACTTTTTTTCCCTTCCGCTCTGTAACTCTTGAACCCCGTGAAGGAATTCGAAGAAACCTGACACAATTGTTTACCACATTGAGACGATGTGCAGAAGCCATGTTCTGGATGGCTCACTTCAAGGTCAAGGTCACACTTAGGGTTCAAGCATCATATAACTGTGTGGATATTGCTCTGCATTTGCTCTTGATTACAGTGCTCTTGTTGCCCTTGAATTATCGAAAATTATGAAATTAGCCTTCTCAGCTCATAGTTCAAACAGGTGAATTAGCCTTGTCTGCTCTATAGTTCTAGCAGGTTTTACAAAACAAATGAACTGCCAGATACTGAGTTATGCCTCCTTGACAGGCGTATTTTGTGACAGTTTGGCACTCTTGTTTCACATTTGGTTCCAAGTCAGTACATTGAATGATTTCAACAAATGCAACGTCAAAGACATCCAGGCGTTTATGACATTGTGACGTCGTATTCCATAATGCACAGAAGCAAACAATTATCCTCTATATTTCCTTGATATGGAAAAAAATACTAACTAGGTTTTCTGAAAACAAAATCCTGGTGATTAGATTGAGGTACGTCGGTGGTGGGCCGGTGTAAACAATTCCTTCTGTGCACAACTCCTCTTACATTTCTCAAGGGATTTCAACCAAACTCTCACAGAAGTATTGTTATCAAGTGCCCTTGGGCATATTGTCTGGGTTTTGTGTTTGGATCAATTTTGCCTGAATTATGGCCCTTTGCTTTTTTAGCTCACATGAGCTGGCTCAGGGTGAGCTATTAGGATCGATGATTGTCCGTCGTCCGTCCACATTTAGTTCGTTAACACTCTAGTGGTCACATTTTTGCCTCAATTGTCACGAAACTTGGTCAGGATGTTTGTCCCAGTAATTACTCGGACGAGTTCGAATATGGGTCATCTCGGATGAAAAACTAGGTCACATGACCCAAAAATAGAAAAATCTTGTTAACACTCTAGAGGCTACTGTTTCAGTCCAAATATCCTGGCAATTTGTCAGAAAGGTTGTTTCGATGATTTCTAGCTCAAGTTTTAATATGGGTCACCTGGGGTCAAAAACTAGGTCACACAGCCCAAATATGGAAAAACCTTGTTAACACTCTAGAGGTAACATTTTCAGCCCAAATATCCTGGAAATTTGTCAGAAAGGTTGTTTCTATGATTTCTAGCTCAAGTTCTAATATGGGTCATCTGGGGTCAAAAACTAGGTCACAGAGCCCAAATATGGAAAAACCTTGTTAACACTCTAGATGTTACATTTTCAGCCCACATATCCTTGAAATTTGTCAGAAAGGTTGTTTTGATGATTTCTAGCTCAAGTTCGAATATGGGTCATCTGGGGTCAAAAACTAGGTCACAGAGCCCAAATGTGGAAAAACCTTGTTAGGTACCATTTTCAGCCCAAATATCCTGGAAATTTGTCAGAAAGGTTGTTTCGATGATTTCTAGCTCAAGTTCGAATATGGGTCATCTGGGGTCAAAAACTAGGTCACAGAGCCCAAATGTGGAAAAACCTTGTTAACACTCTAGAGGTACCATTTTCAGCCCAAATATCCTGGAAATTTGTCAGAAAGGTTGTTTCGATGATTTCTAGCTCAAGTTTCAATATGGGTCATCTGGGGTCAAAAACTAGGTCACAGAGCCCAAATATGGAAAAGCCTTGTTAATACTCTAGAGGTTACATTTTCAGCCCAAATATCCTGGAAATTTGTCAGAAAGGTTGTTTCGATGATTTCTAGCAACTTTGTTAAAAGCAGTTGTACTCGGGTGAGCGATAAAGGGCCATCATGGCCCTCTTGTTTACACATGTATTATATAGAAGAAGACCTTTGTTTCTTTTTCACATTATGTCTACTGACTTTAAAAACACATTTGCGCTCATCCAGCAGACTGGAAAATGAAAACCTGGTTTTGTGACAATTTCCTGTCACTTGTTTTTTTTAGATCACCTGAGCTGGCTCAGGATGAGCTATTAGGATCGATGAATGTCTGTCGTCCGTCGTTCGTCCACACTTAATTCGTTAACACTCTAGTGGTCACATTTTTGCCTCAATTGTCACGAAACTTGGTCAGGATGTTTGTCCAGGTAATTACTCGGACGAGTTCGAATATGGGTCATCTCGGTTCAAAAACTAGGCCACATGACCCAAAAATAGAAAAATCTTGTTAAGGCTCTAGAGGCTACTGTTACAGTCCAAATATCCTGGCAATTTGTCAGAAAGGTTGTTTGGTTGATTTCTAGCTCAAGTTTTAATATGGGTCACCTGGGGTCAAAAACTAGGTCACACAGCCCAAATATGGAAAAACCTTGTTAACACTCTAGAGGTAACATTTTCAGCCCAAATATCCTGGAAATATGTCAGAAAGGTTGTTAAGATGATTTCTAGCTCAAGTTCGAATATGGGTCATCTGGGGTCAAAAACTAGGTCACACATCCTGAATATGGAAAAACCTTGTCAACACTCTAGAGGTAACATTTTCAGCCCAAATATCCTTGAAATATGTCCGAAAAGTTGTTTCGATGATTTCTAGCCCAAGTTCTGGGGTCAAAAACTAGGTCACACAGCCCAAATATGGAAAAACCTTGTTAACACTCTAGATGTTACATTTTCAGCCCAGATATCCTTGAAATTTGTCAGAAAGGTTGTTTCTATGATTTCTAGCTCAAGTTCGAATATGGGTCATCTTGGGTCAAAAACTAGGTCACAGAGCCCAAATATGGAAAAACCTTGTTAATACTCTAGAGGTAACATTTTCAGCCCAAATATCCTTGAAATTTGTCAGAAAGGTTGTTTCGATGATTTCTAGCTCAAATTCGGATATGGGTCATCTGGGGTCATAAACTAGGTCACAGAGCCCAAATATGGAAAAACCTTGTTAATACTCTAGAGGTAACATTTTCAGCCCAAATATCCTGGAAATTTGTCAGAAAGGTTGTTTTGATGATTTCTAGCTCATGATCGAATATTGGTCATCTGGGGTCAAAAACTAGGTCACACAGCTCAAATATGGAAAAGCCTTGTTTACACTCTAGAGGTAACATTTTCAGTCCAAATGTCCTCGGGTGAGCAATAAAGGGCCATCATGGTCCTCTTGTTTAAATCTTCTTTTCTGAAACCACAAGACCTAGAGATAAGATATTTGGCATGTAGAAACGCCTAGTGGACCTCTACTAAGATTGTTGAAATTATGACTCCCAGGTCAAAATTGACCCCTCGAGGGGGTCACTTGATTTCACATAAGCTTATACAGGAAAAACTTTAAAAATCTTCTTCTCTGAAACCACAAGGCCTAGAGCTTAGATATTTAGCATGTAGCATTGCCTAGTAGACATCTTTGAAGTTTGCTCAAATTATAAAAAATATTATAAAAATTATAAATTACAAATTGTAATATAATGGTGCCTTTGTTTTTACTTACAGATACCTTGTAAAATACAACGTCACCTTTCCAGGGAGAAATAGTCGAGTAACCTTGGAAAGTCAGTATAGCTACAAGCAGCATTACAAAGTTATAGATCCTCTTGGACCAATTGGTAGACTTAAATATCTTGAGGTAAGTCGCTGAACATCTTGGTGGCAGGAGATGTGAAAGTAACTACATTGTATGTACCTACATACAACATCCAATTTAATAGGACAAAAATTGGTACATACGAGGAATGTTCAAATATGAATGCATCCAAGCACATAAAAATGTATCCTTGATAGATTTCAATGAAAATTTTATTTTGTCCCCTTAAAGTATTCACCTCCAACATATATGCAAAGTTTCAGTCTATTAATCCAATTCTTGAAGGCAGTACCATAGTCTTTTCTAGGTATACTATGAAAACAGTGGAATATTGTAGAACCAAGGTGTTTGCGCTGGAGAAATTTTCGACCAGAAATGTATTTTTTGAGCTTTGGGAAGAAAAAGAAGTCACACGGGGCAAGGTCAGGCGAATACGGAGGGTGAGGGAGCACAACAAGCTTTTCCTGCTTCAGAAAGTCTTGTACAATAGTCGCCTTGTGCGATGACACATTGTCATGTAGCAATCTGACATTGGCCAAACCAGTTGCAGGTCTTCGATTTTTGAAAGGTACAGCAACCTGAATGGCAGGACCCATATTGATATGAAACCAAGATGGCTTTCAATTCAGATCTTAACTGTTACCAATGTTGTCTTTTAAATATACATGCTTTATCTGACAAAATGAAATACATGGTTTATCTGACAGAATCAGTACACAGACATTTTACATTTACAGGTTGGAACAGATTTTGATCCAAAAGAACTTCTATTTAGAAATTATCCGAAGTTTTTGGGTCCCGAGAGTGAGGTTGCATTACGTCATGTATGGGGCTATGGTGCTCAAATAACACTGTCAGTGGCCTGGATAGACCCAGCTGGAATTGTTGCAGCCTATCAAGATATTACAGTTCTCAAAGAATCTCTAATAGATGTACATAAACCAAAGCTCAAAACTCCACTACGACCAGGTGTGTGGACTGTTAAAGTGCTGTATAGATTAAAAGTGTGTGCAGAAACTCAGTTTGCAGTTCTTCCTTATTCTATGCAGAAAAATATGCCATTAACTTTAGATCAAACCATTGCACTGCATAATGGCCCACCAGGGTTATATTCTCATTCAAACTACAGTGATTTTACAGAGAAACTTGGTGTAAAAAATCCAAAAAAGCTCTATGAAGAAGCTGTGATAAATGGACAAAAAGTTGGCCTAGATTTGGAAGCCTGGATTGATGAATTATCGGGCTTTTCATGGTCAGTGCAGGACACTTGTACCACTTCTGATGTTGGCCAGAGTTGTCTGCCCCTTGCTTTGTGTACAAATACCAAATGGAGCTCTCTGTCACCAGATCCTAAGTCTGAAATATCACAGATCATGTTAAATAATCTTAAGATTTAAAATGAAAGGCAATATATTATAAGACTGTAAATAATTGTATTAACCTGTTAGTTAAGTGTAAGATGTGATAGGGCAGGGAGAATTTGTACTGGCAAATTGTAAATGAAGTATGACAAATCTGAATGATTATCCACACTAGTTTTTTGCTCACCTTGAGCTATTAGGACCACTCACAATCCGTCATACATAGTACATCGTCCGTCTATCTGTCCATCCACCATTTCCTACTTAAGACATCTCTGAAACCACTGGGCCAATGTTTATGAGACTTGGGTGGGATTTTTCTTGCATGAAGCTCTATCAAGATTGTTCAGAGAATTTCATTCCATGACGAACTCTGGATGCTATAGCAACAAATAGGAAAAACCTCTGAAACTACAAGATTTTGCATGTAGATTTCAACTTTTACCCTGGCTGTTCTTTACCAAATGACTTTTTAGCTATTAGCATCGCATACCGTCCGTCTGTCCGTCCGTCCACCATTTCATTCAAACGACATCTCCTCTGAAACCACTAGGCCAATGTTGATGAAACTTTACAGAGATGTTCTCTGCATGAAGCTGTATCAGAGTTGTTCGAAGAATTCTATTCCATGCAGAACTTTGGTCGCTATGGCAACAAGTAGGAAAAACTGAAAAAAAACTTCTTCTCTGAAACCACAAGGCCTAGAGCTTAGATATTAAGCATGTAGCATTGCCTAGTAGACTTCTTCAAAGTTTTTCTTCAAATCATACCCCTGGGGTCAATATTGGCCCCGCCCAGGGGTCACTTATTTTACTTATATAGGAAAACCTATTTGGTATGTAACATTGTCTAGTGGTCTTCCACCTACTTTGTTCAAATCATGTCTATATTGACCACACCCATCAGGCAAGTGGACTTGTATTCAGGTGAGCGGTATAGGGCCATCATGGCCCTTTTGTTTTCTGTTTTTATACCCCCAAACACTTTGTGTTATTGGGGGGTACACTGGATTCAGCATGTCTGTCTGTCCATCTGTAGATGGAACTAAATCTCTAAAACCCCTGGTTAGAATTTAATGATACTTCACAAAAGTGATAAGTACCATGCCTAGTTTTGCATGGTCCATGTTTCTAGTCACTAGGTCAAAGGTCAAGGTCACAGGAGCTTTAGATCTGCAAAACTCGTCAGAATCTAATGATATTTATGCCCCCTTCGAAGAAGAGGAGTATATTGATTTGCAGATGTTGGTCGGTCCGTCCGTCCGCATGCATGATGGGTACCTTGGGTGGTAGGAGGTGTGGCCTAAGACAATAGAAATGTATTGTCTTCATTCCGTCTTTTGTCCCTTAAGTGGTCATTCTTTTGTTACTTAAATAGTCACTCTATTGTTCGAGAACAATGGAAATACCACCTAATAACACCTTCGCATGGGTGTCCGTCTACCAACTGGTTTTCAGATGATAACTCGAAGAATGCTTGGGCCTAGGTACCTTAAACTTGATGTGGAGGTTGGTCATGACCTGCAGAGGGTGCCTATTGTTTTTAGCTCACTTGGCACACAGTGCCAGAGTGAGCTATTAGGATCACTCTCCTTCCGTTGTACGTCATACGTTGTCCATCATTTGTACGTCCACCATTTCCTTCAAACGACATCTCCTCTGAAACCACTGGGCCAATGTTGATGAAACTTTGCATGGATGTTCCTTGCATGAAGCTCTATCAAAGTTGTTCAAAGAATTCCATTCCATGCAGAACTCTGGTTGCTATGGCAACAAATAGGAAAAACTTAAAAAATCTTCTTCTCTGAAACCACAAGGCCTAGAGCTTAGATATTTGGCATGTAGCATTGTCTAGTGGACCTCTACCAAGATTGTTCAAATTATGACCCGCGGGTCAAAATTGACCCCGCACTGGTGGTCACTCAGTTTTGCATAGGCTTTATAAAGGAAAAACTTGACTTGATTTCACATAGGCTTATAGAGAAAACTTAAGCATCTCTGAAACCACTAGGCCAATGTTGATAAAACTATGCAGGAATGTTCCTTGCATGAAGCTCTACCAAAATTATTCAAAGAATTCCATTCCATGCAGAACTCTGGTAGCTATGGCAACAAATAGGAAAAACTTGACTTGATTTCACATAGGCTTATAGGGAAAACTTAAACATCTCCTCTGAAACCACAAGGCCAATGTTGATAAAACTATGCAGGAATGTTCCTTGCATGAAGCTCTACCAAAATTGTTCAAAGAATTCCATTCCATGCAGAACTCTGGTTGCTATGGCAACAAATAGGAAAAACTTTAAAAATCTTATTCTCTGAAGCCACATGGCCTAGAGCTTAGATATTTAGCATGTGGCATTGTCTAGTGGACTTCTACCAAGATTGTACAAATTATGAGCCCCAGGTCAAAATTGATCCTGCCCAGTCACTGGGTTTTCATAGGCTTATATAGGAAAAACTTTAAAATTCTTCTCCTCTGAAACCACAAGGCCTAGAGCTTAGATATTTAGCATGTGGCATTGTCTGGTGGACCTCTACCAAGATTGTTCAAATTATGAGCCCTGGGTCTAAGTTGACCCTGCCTGAGGGTCACTTGGTTTTACATAGGCTTATATAGGAAAAACTTTAAAAATCTTTTCCTCTGAAACCACAAGGCCTAGAACTTAGATATTTACCATGTGGCATTGTCTAGTAGACCTCTACCAAGATTGTTCAAATTATGATCCCCGGGTCAAAATTGTTCCTGCCCTGGGGTCACTGGGTTTTACATAGGCTTATATAGGAAAAACTTTAAAAATCTTCTTCTCTGAAACCTCAAGGCCTAGAGCTTAGATATTTAGCATGTGGCATTGTCTAGTGGACCTCTATCAGCATTGTGCAAATTATGAGCCCCTGGTCAAAATTGACCCTGCATAGGGGTTCACTTAGTTTTACATAGGCATATATAGGAAAAACTTTAGAAATCTTCTTCTCTGAAACCACAAGGCCTAGAGATTAGATATTTGGCATGTAGCATTTGGCCTTTCCCTGGGGAGTTTTGGGGGTGTCATTTGTTTTGCAAAGATGTATATGGGAAAACGTATTTGGTATATAACATTGTCCAAGGTGAGCGATATAGGGCCGTCTTGGCCCTCTTGTTTTTCTTTATTTTCATCTGATTGAATCAAAATAATAAGTGGCTTTATATTGAGACAATTGAAATGTGCGAATAATATTCTATACAGTTGAGCCACTAAACAGACAATTGATCGGTATTAAACAAACAATCATTGAAAATTAACAATAGAAGCTTTTCTCGCTACTTTTCAAAACATAGATGCGCCAGCAAAGGTGTGAATATATTTTATCAATCCGCGACTTCGAGTTGCCGCTGGTAAATTAGTAAGAAAACTATCTGACATGACCGCAGGTGTTCCTCGAGTTATCGAGTTACCGATGCTTGAGTTATCCATGGTAATATGCAGTTAAACATATAGGAAATATGGCTGTGACCGACAAGAGACCTTGAGTTATCTGGGTCCTCGAGTTATTGATGCTCGAGTTAATAAAGTTTTACTGTATCTTAATTTCCCTTCCCCTTGGCAGATGGGATATAGTTACAGGCACCGTCCGTCCGTCCGGAGCATTCAAGGGAATTTATTTAAACTTTACACACAGACAGAGGACATTGAGAGGAAGTGCAGTGCCCAAGAATCATAACTCTACCTTGCCTTATCTTGGAATTACTTCCTTTTGTTACATTATCTTGATTTTTCTTGTCCGGAGCATAACTCCAAAAGTACTGAAGGGAATTACTTGAAACTTAACACAGTGATATAGTAAAATGAGGAGAAGTGCAGTTATAATAATAATAATAATAATGACTTTATTTATATAGGGGATAACAACGTTTGGCTAAACCAATTTACAATGTGGTCCACCCTTAACATATTTACAAACATATATTTGACAACAATTACAACATTTAATTTTACAAATACATACAAATTAATTAAGATTCGATAAGACAAAATGTTAAAGTAAATGACAATAGCATTATTTTGCATTTAGATAAATATTTGAGCAAAAATTATACAGTGAGAAGAAACAAAGAATAAAATCAAATATTATCTGTGCACAAGAATCATTTGTAATAATTATTTACAGAGTAAGACAGTTTAAATATCAATTTAATTATGTTGTTTAGAAAAATGCCATTGAATATAAGACTGTTTGAATTTTATTAGTGTATCTGAAGAACGTATATTGTTTGGTTTGCCATTCCAGGTTACTGATCCTGAGTAGTATAAAGATTTGCGAAAAAATTCTATTCTTGGTTTTGGTACTCTAAGTTTATTGTTCCCTGATGATCTTAGTTCATGTGTAGATGGTTCTTTATGGTTAAATTTTTCTGAGAGATATTCAGGTGATTGATTATTGATGGATTTATAAACAAGTATTGCCTTTTTGTATTTAATTCTGTCAGAGAAAGTCATCCAGTTTAATTCTTTGAATAATTCTGCTGATGGAGTTTGAAAATCTTTGTCAAAAATGATTCTTGCAGCACATTTTTGAAATTTATGGACAGTTTCTAAAAGTTCATTATTGCAGTTTGCCCAAATAGTGCAACAATAATCAAGATGTGGTAAGATATATGCATTAAAAAATAGTTTTGGTGAATGTAGGCTAAGGAAAGATTTTATTCATAGAAGTAGATATAAATTGGTATTACATTTTTTTAATGTTTGTTCAACTTGAAATTTCCAGTTCAAATGATTGTCAATATGAACTCCAAGAAGTTTTTCAGTTGAAGAGTATGAAAGTGATTTACCCTGCATCTTAATATCATTTGAGTTTATATGATCCTGCAATTTATTGTTATTATATGAAGCTGAGATGTACATGGCTTTTGTTTTTGATATGTTTGGTAGCATAGAGTTGTCTTTGCACCATTCATCTATGATGTTTATGTCAGTCTGTAGTGAATTGTGTACTCCTATAATTGTTTTCCCAGAAGCAGACAATGTTGCATCATCTGCAAACATGTCCATAGATGTTTTATCTGTATGTAGTGGAAAGTCATTAATATATAATATAAATAGGATTGGCCCGAGAATGGAACCTTGAGGTACTGAGGACCTGCTGATACAGTTTTAGCAGAGGAAAGTTGACCTGAGATGCATACTCTTTGTAAGTGGTTGTTTAAGTATGAATTAAACCAATTTAGACATGATTCACTCACATTGTACAGTTTGAGTTTTTGTAACAATAGAGTGTGATTTACCAAGTCAAATGCTTTAGTTAAATCTAGAAAGACAGCTCCAACATAAGATTTATCATTTATGGCATTGATCCATTCATCTACTGTGTTTGTGAGGGCAGTTTCACATGAATGGTCAGAACGAAAGCCTGATTGGTTAGGAAAAAGTAGTTTATTTGTTTCTAGGAAAGTTTTCATGTGCTTGGATACATGTCTCTCTAAAAGTTTTGATAAAATTGGAAGTATAGATATTGGTCGAAGGTTGCTTATGTCTGTTTTAGAGTTTTTCTTATAAATTGGTGTTATTTTGGCTTCCTTGAATTTTTCTGGGAATTTCAATGTAACTATGCTAAGATTAAATATCTTTGTTAGTGGACTAGTTATTATTTTGTGACTTAGTTTAAGTATTCTTGGACCAACTTCATCTGTTCCTGTTGCTTTAGATTCATCTAGTGATTGTAACTCTTTTGAAATGAAATCTTCATGTATTGATGGGATCTTAAATATTATAGAATTATCTATTTTGCTGCTTACAAAATTGTTAATAAGTTCTTGACTTGTTCCTGTTAAGACATTTAGGTGGATTAGGCACCGATTTAAAAATGTTTGCAAAGTTTGAGTTAGAAGTTTCTGCTGTAATATTGGGTCACCATTATCATCATGAATATAAGTTGATAGTTCTTCTTTTTCCCAGATAACACATTTAGATGTTTCCATAACTTCTTAGGATTTTTCCTGTTATCATCTATTGACTTGGAGTAGAATGATTTTTTGGCCTTATTGATTTTACTTTTTGTCTCCAGAGTTTGAATTGTTTTTGATTTCCTGACTGTTTTGCTTTGTTTTTCTTATTTATTGCTTCTTTAATATCAGAAATGAACCAGTCAGGCTGATGTTTATATTTAACCCGGTGTTCCTTCTTGGGTAAGTGATCATTCAGTACCTTAAGAAAGATCTTTAGAAAAGTGTCCAAAGCATCGTCAGGGTCATCATATATGTCTAAAACAGACCATGGTTGTCTCTAATTCTTGTAAGAAATTTTCTTCGTTAAAGTTTTTGTAAGATCTGTATGTAATTGTTGAGTGTAATGGGCCATTTTTTGCTTGATTAGTAACTTTGCGTGTGGAACATACAGGAAAATGATCACTAAATCAAAGATTGGGTATTTGTTAATTCATGATATTTGAAGAATTGTTAGAATATATGTGGTCAATGATGGTTGATGTTTGTGATGTTACTCGTGTTGGTTTATCTACTAATTGAGTAAAGTTGTGAGAATTAATAATTGTGTTCCAAGCATTATTTATTGATTTATTTCTGATGTAAATTGTAATTGAAGTCTCCTAGTAAAATAACTTCCTTATTTTCAGGAATATTTTCTCCAGTGACAATTCAAATTTCTCATTCCAAGATTGGTTTGAGGAAGGTGGTCTGTATGTGTAGCATAGCAAAAACGTTTTTTGGCTGTAAGGCTTGATTTCTAACCATAATGTTTCTAGATCATTAGTTTCCAGTTCAGGTCTTTGCCAACATGGATATTTTGATTTGACATAGACAGTAATTCCTCCTCCTAATGATTTCTGTCTTTCCTAAACATTGGATAATTTTGTAATTCAAGTTCCTCATCGGAAAAATGGTCATTTAAAAATGTTTCACAAAAGCATAAAATATCTAAGCTTGAGTTTTCATCTAAAAAATGCTTGATTTCGTCTAACTTTGGGTACAGGTATTGTATATTTAAATGCATAAAATTAATTCCTTTTTTCATGAACATATTTGTAGTGCTATCAGTTTGTGTATCAGGGGTACATCCATTTGGTTTTTGAGACTCGCAGTTATCACTAAGTTGTTTTTTTAATTCTGCCGTTCGGCACATGTATGTAAATGTTTCCGATTTCTGAGAATTTCTTCTATTTGTAGAAGTCATCCTTGTCATATTTTCTGAAGTATCAATATTATTTACAGGAACTGGTTTAAGAACTGTTCATTTTGATTCACATAATTTGCAATTTGTGAGTCATCAACATTTATTTCCAAGGATTTGCTGATATTGGCCATTGCCAGAATGGATGAGGGGGACGAAGGCCCAAGTGCATCCGTTTGCTCCTCCAGTGCCCAAGAACCATAACTCTACCTTGCTTTATTTTTAAATTACTCCCCTTTGTTACATTTTCTTGATTTTTCTTGTCCAGAGCATAACTCAAAAAATACTGAAGGGAATTACTTGAAATTTGATACAGAGATAGAGCACAATGAGGGGAAGTGCAGTGCCCAAGAGCCATAACTCCAATTTACCTACTTTTTAAATTATCTCCCTTTGTTACATTTTCTTGATTTATCTTGTCCGGAGCATAACTCCAAAGGTACTGAAAGGTATTGCTTGAAACTGTATACAGTTATAGAGCACAATGAGGGGAACTGCAGTATCCAATAATCTTAACTGTACTTGCCTACTTTTTAGCTCACCTGGCACAAAGTGCCAGAGTGAGCTATTAGGATCGCCAGGGTCCGTCATCCGTCTGCATGCATGATGGGTACCTTGGGTGGTAGGTGTGGCCTAAGACAATAGAAATGTATTGTCTTCATTCCGTCTTTTGTCCCTTAAGTGGTCATTCTTTTGTTACTTAAGTGGTCACTCTATTGTTGGAGAACATTGGAAATACCACCTTATAACACCTTCGTATGGGTGTCCGCCCTTACATTTTTTTGTGTCCGTGCTGTAACTTTGTCATGCATTGAAATAACTTGGCACAAATGCTCAGCACATCAAGACGGTGTGTTGCGTGCAAGACCCATATCCCTACCTGAAAGGTCAAGGTCACACATAGAGTTTGAAGGTTATGGAATTGTCTATATATGCATACATTTGTGACCGGACTGTAACTTTTTCATGCATTAAAGGATTTTGAAATAACTTGGCAAAAATGTTCAGCACATCAAGACAACATGCAAGACCCATGCCCCTACTTTAATTCAGTCCAGTAGAGCAATGGACATCTTGTTTTTTTCATTTTACAGACAATTTTTGACAGTTACTACATATTTATTATAGAAGAAATACTATTTGTTTTAGCTAGTTAATCGTCTAATTATACACAACCATTTTAAGTTTTGATGTGTTGTAATAAACCATAAAGGCTGTAGCAGCTAAACCAGTGTTTATTGAAGATAAACAGTGCTTATAGGGTATAATTTCCATTCTAACATGACATAAATGTCACAACATGCAACAGGTTTTACTTTTACTATTACTTTCTATAGCACCATCATAATTGCTCCCATATTGAAAATGTTGTTTATTGCAGATTTTACAATTGATTTCCTTCTTTTTTTAACTGAAAAATAGAACACATCAAGGTAGAATTTAAGTTTTGCTTGAACACAGTTGAATGGAAAGTGAGATATGTAAAAGTTTATTGGTTACTGCTTAACAGTCAAGTGTTCTTAATTGCCGATTAAGGTTGTAAATTGTGCAGTTTATACAAATTTATTTTAGCTTGTGTTTGAAGCAGGGGGGACATTTAACTGTATCCATTCACTGTCTAGTCAACTTCCCAGGGAAAAATTGGTACTGAGTGATCAAAATGTTATCAGGGTAGCTTTGTGGATATCATTTGTGGATGTCATTTTACATTTTTAGCTAACAGGAAGCACTGGCTCAGGGTGGGCTTTTAGGTTCTGCGAATGTCCGTTGTTTGTCCACAATTAAATTTCTATCACTGTAGCAACCTCATTTCTGAAGCGATCCTATTTAAGTTTGGGTACAACATAATCATGTGGCTTCAAGATTTCGGTCAAGTTTGAGAATGGAATAAGACCTGTAGAAAATGTATATGGTCACTGTATCTTGATTGAGTTTGATTACTGTAAAGCTATAAAAACTTTTGCGTGTTGTGAAATTTATAGCCACGTAATACCCTTTCGTAACAAATCCATGAAAAGTTTAAGCTCAAACTAATGTAACATCTTATTGTTGATGCTACAGTACTTACCCGTTGAATTGATGTATATCCCATCAATTTCTTGCTGTAATGCCATTTAAAAGTTAGGTTTTTAATCAGGGTAAAAAGTGTTAATTTTGAACCTGGGAAGCTGTTTAAATATTGTTACAAAAGTGTCGTGACATTTTTTATGGGAATTTTCAGTAGCTTTTAGAGTCTTTAATATTCTACTATATTATTGAATGAAAGACTGAAGGTTATTATTACTATTATTATTATTATTATTATTATTAAGGGATTTCAATGAAATTTGGCAGAAGTGATCAGTACCAAGTCTAGTTGTGCATTTTGTCGGGAAATTTTAATTGGGTCAGGGTCACAATAACAAACTAGAATTGTGTCCATAGGACATGGATGCCCCCATTCCACCTTTGTCAGATAAAAACAGCAAATTTTCATAACTTTGCTCTGACTTGATTTCCTCAGGTGACCTAAAAATATAAGAAATGTTAAGTGACCCCAGGGCCCAAGGGGTATTATTTGAGCAATCTTGGTACAGGACCACTAGGCAATGCTACAGGCCAAATATCTATGGTCAGGGCCTTGTCGTCTGAGAGAAGGTTTTTTGGAAGATTTTCCTATACTGTTATGCAAGTACCGGTAGTATCGGTCACAAAATGAAGGTTTTTTTAGCTCACCTGGCTATGCCAGGGTGAGCTTTTCTGATCGATGATTGTCCGTCGTCCGTCAACATTTTGATTCAAATGACATCTCCTCTGAAACCTCTAGGCCAATGTTGATAAAACTATGCAGGAATGTTCCTTGCATGAAGCTCTACCAAAATTGTTCAAAGAATTCCATTCCATGCAGAACTCTGGTTGCTATGGCAACAAATAGGAAAAACTTTAAAAATCTTCTTCTCTGAAACCACAAGGCCTAGAGCTTAGATATTTGGCATGTAGCATTGTCTAGTGGACCTCTACCAAGATTGTTCAAATTATGACCCCCAGGTCAAAACTGACCCCGCGCGGATGGGCACTTAGTTTTTGCATAGGAATATATAGGAAAAACTTTAAAAATCTTCTTCTCTGAAACTGCAAGGCCTAGAGCTAAGATATTTGGCATGTAGCATTGTCTAGTGGACCTCTACCAAAATTGTTCAAATTATGACCCCCGGGTCAAAATTGACCCCGCACCGGGGGTCACTTAGTTTTGCATAGGAATATATAGGAAAAACTTTAAAAATCTTCTTCTCTGAAACCGCAAGGCCTAGAGCTAAGATATTTGGCATGTAGCATTGTCTAGTGGACCTCTACCAATAGTGTTCAAATTATGACCCTCGGATCAAAATTGACCCCGCACCAGGGGTCACTTAGTTTTATAGGCTTATATAGTAAAAACTTCAAAAATCTTCCTCTTTGAAACCACAAGGCCTACAGCTTAGATATTTGGCATGTGGCATTGGCTAGTGGACCTCTACCAATATTGTTCAAATTATGACCCCTGGGTCAAAATTGACCCCGCACCGGGGGTCACTTAGTTTTACATAGGCTTATATAGTAAAAATTTCAAAAATCTTCTTCTTTGAAACCACAAGGCCTACAGCTTAGATATTTGGCATGTAGCATTGGCTAGTGGACCTCTACCAATATTGTTCAAATTATGACCCCCGGGTCAAAATTGACCCTCCACCGGGGTCACTTAGTTTTACATAGGCTTATATAGTAAAAACTTCAAAAATCTTCTTCTTTGAAACCACAAGGCCTACAGCTTAGATATTTGGCATGTGGCATTGGCTAGTGGACCTCTACCAATATTGTTCAAATTATGACCCCTGGGTTAAAATTGACCCCCACCGGGGTCACTTAGTTTTAAATAGGCTTATATAGTAAAAATTTCAAAAATCTTTCTTTCTTTTGAAACCACAAGGCCTACAGCTTAGATATTTGGCATGTAGCATTGGCTAGTGGACCTCTACCAATATTGTTCAAATTATGACCCCGGGTCAAAATTGACCCCGCACCGGGGTCACTTAGTTTTGCATAGGAATATATAGGAAAACTTTAAAAATCTTCTTCTCTGAAACCACAAGGCCTACAGCAGATATTTGGCATGTAGCATTGGCTAGTGGACCTCTACCAATATTGTTCAAATTATGACCCCGGGTCAAAATTGACCCCGCACCGGGGGTCACTTAGTTTTACATAGGCTTATATAGTAAAAACTTCAAAAATCTTCTTCTTTGAAACCACAAGGCCTACAGCTTAGATATTTGGCATTGGCATTGGCTAGTGGACCTCTACCAATTTGTTCAAATTTGACCCCTGGGTTAAAATTGACCCCCACCCCCCCGGGGTCACTTAGTTTTAAATAGGCTTATATAGTAAAAATTTCAAAAATCTTCTTCTTTGAAACCACAAGGCCTACAGCTTAGATATTTGGCATGTAGCATTGGCTAGTGGACCTCTACCAATATTGTTCAAATTATGACCCCCGGGTCAAAATTGACCCCGCACCGGGGGTCACTTAGTTTTGCATAGGAATATATAGGAAAAACTTTAAAAATCTTCTTCTCTGAAACCACAAGGCCTAGAGCTAAGATATTTGGCATGTAGCATTGGCTAGTGGACCTCTACCAATATTGTTCAAATTATGACCCTCAGATCAAAATTGACCCCGCACTGGGGGTCACTTAGTTTTACATAGGCTTATATAGTGAATACTTCAAAAGTCTTCTTCTTTGAAACCACAAGGCCTACAGCTTAGATATTTGGCATGTAGCATTGGCTAGAAGACCTCTACCAATATTGTTCAAATTATGACCCCCTGGTCAAAATTGACCCCGCACCAGGGGTCACTTAGTTTTACATAGGCTTATATAGTAAAAATTTCAAAAATCTTCTTCTTTGAAACCACAAGGCCTAGAGCTTAGATATTTGGCATGTGGCATTGGCTAGTGGACCTCTACCAATATTGTTCAAATTATGACCCCCGGGTCAAAATTGACCCCGCACTGGGGGTCACTTAGTTTTACATAGGCTTATATAGTAAAAATTTCAAAAATCTTCTTCTTTTAAACCACAAGGCCTACACCTTAGATATTTGGCATGTAGCATTGGCTAGTGGACCTCTACCAAGATTGTTCAAATTATGACCCCTGGGTCAAAATTGACCCCGCACCGGGGGTCACTTAGTTTTACATAGGCTTATATAGTAAAAATTTCAAAAATCTTCTTCTTTGAAACCACAAGGCCTACAGCTTAGATATTTGGCATGTAGCATTGGCTAGTGGACCTCTACCAATATTGTTCAAATTATGACCCCCGGGTCAAAATTGACCCCGCACCGGGGGTCACTTAGTTTTACATAGGCTTATATAGTAAAAACTTCAAAAATCTTCTTCTTTGAAACCACAAGGCCTACAGCTTAGATATTTGGCATGTGGCATTGGCTAGTGGACCTCTACCAATATTGTTCAAATTATGACCCCTGGGTTAAAATTGACCCCGCACCGGGGGTCACTTAGTTTTACATAGGCTTATATAGTAAAAATTTCAAAAATCTTCTTCTTTGAAACCACAAGGCCTACAGCTTAGATATTTGGCATGTAGCATTGGCTAGTGGACCTCTACCAATATTGTTCAAATTATGACCCCCGGGTCAAAATTGACCCCCGCACCTGGGGGTCACTTAGTTTTACATAGGCTTATATAGGGAAAACTTTAAAAATCTTTTTCTCTGAAACCACAAGGCCTACAGCTTAGATATTTGGCATGTAGCATTGCCTAGTAGACCTCTTCAAAGTTTGTTCAAATTATGCCCCTGGGGTCAAAATTGACCTTGCCGGGGGGGTGGGGAGGGAATCATTTGTTTTACAAAGGCGTATATAGGAAAACTTATTTGGTATATAACATTATCTAGTGATCTTCCACCAGGCAAGTGGACTTGTACCAAGGTGAGCGATATAGGGCCATCTTGGCCCTCTTGTTTAAATTACTGTTAAGAAAGATTCAGTAGTTTAAAAATCCTGTACTGCAAATACTTCAGTTCTTTCGCTTAAAGGGTACATAAACATCAACCCTGACTATTGTGCATGTGCAGAAATAACAGGGCGCTAAAAGTAACTGAAACGGTTTGCTACAAAAGCAGTTTCCGTCACAAGCTTACATGGAGATATCTTGTAAAAGTGAATTATTAAAATGAAACACTAAATATGCTCAGGGTGAGCTTGTAGGATCGCCTTTTGTCCGTCGTCTTTCGTCCTTAGGAATGTGTCTGTTAACATTTTACTTCAAATGACATCTTCTCCAAAACCCCTTGATGGATGTTAATTATATTTGGTGTGGATGATCCTTTGATGGTCGTCTACAAAAGTTTAATTCATTATGGACCTGGGGTAAAAATTGTCTCCGCTGGGTAGTGTTTTTGATTTTTACTTTCTGCCAAGGAAGAAAACTGTACACTAAAACTTTTAAAGTCCCACGGGCCCGATTAAAATACTAAAATTATCAAAGTTCTCGAGTTATCGTAATTCCAGACATTTTACAATCACTATTGGTCTTATTGATAATAAAAGTGCATTGATTTCTCCATCTGTTACGGCCAATAATGGTGCTGTTAATCTGAAATATGCACCAGCTGTATTAATGACGTATCAAATGTACTATGATGAATTGATTTAATGAAAAGAAATCAGTTTTATTTCCATGGTACCGGTGACTCGTATTTATATAACACTCGTGACATTGTTGAAAATATTTCGAAGTGGAGTAATATCTACGGTAGATTCGCCCTTGAAATTCCCTATTAAACTGCATGTTTGCAGAAATGCAACGAGTTACCGACATAAAACCTACATGCCACAAAAGTGTTCAATATTCTGCTTCAGACTGTGTATTTTTTACATAAGTAGCATACCAACAGTTTTTAACCTTTATCATTATCAGAAAAATGTACTACACTGGTACACATTCGAGCACTGTAAAGAACAGTGTACATGTGCTTGCATTTACTGCTGTTAAATTGCTATGTGTAGTAGCGTACTTTGTGTTTGTCTGTTTTGGTGTCTGTTTTGTTTGTGCTTTTCTCCGACAAAATTTTACCTAAAGGAACAAAAAAACTAGGGACTATCGACACATTTCTTCGAAAGCGTATTGTGTTCCAAATGTAATCTGAATTTAAAATAGTTGTCTCTGTTCACTTAGATCTAAAGTTATCCATATTTGGTCCATGTTCATTCTCCATTTGGCATTTACACTCGCAGCAGATGTGAAAAATATGGCTAATCATAAAGGATGACAAAATTTTAGATAATTACTGTCAAATTTTAGAGATTGTACAAAGTCAAGAAAAAGAAAAAGTGAAATAACAGAGTTGTATCACGGAAGTATACAGTACCCTTCAATAGTATCGTCACTGTATTTGTCAGACTAGTGTGACAAAATTTAAGACATTAGTTTCTGTTACAGACTGCATTTGGTAAAATAATTTATATTATTTATGTCATGATTAGATGCAGATAAATTATTCAATTTTGATTTGTTAGGCTGCGTTTAGACTGCTGTAGCAGATTTTAATTTTGCTTTTAGAAGCTCAGAATTTTTGGAAATATGTTTACAACCTGTTTTTAGCTCACCTGGCACAAAGTGCCAGAGTGAACTATTAGGATCATATTCTGTCCGGCGTCCGTGGTCCATCTGTCCGTCCACCATTTCCTTCAAACGACATCTCCTCTGAAACCATTGGGCCAATGTTGATGAAACTTTGCAGGGATCTTCCTTGCAGAAACTCTATCAAAGTTGTTCAAAGAATTCCATTCCATTGAAAACTTTAGTTGCTATGGCAACAAATAGGAAAAACTTAAAAAATCTTCACTGAAACCATAAGGCCTAGAGCTTAGATATTTGGCATGTAGCATTGTCTAGTAGACCTTCACCAAGATTGTTCAAATAATGAGCCCCTGGTCAAAATTGACCCTGTGCGGGTGGTCACTTAGTTTTGCATAGGCTTATATAGGAGAAACTTAAAAAATCTTCTTCGCTGAAACCAAAAGGCCTAGAGCTTAGATATTTGGCATGTAGCATTGGCTAGTGGACTTCTACCAAGATTGTTCAAATTATGCCCCTTGGATCAAAATTGACCCTGCACAGGGGGTCACTTAGTTTTACAAAAGCTAATAATTATAGGAAAAAAATTAAAAATCTACAAGGCCTAGAGCTGAGATATTTGGCACGTAGCATTGTCTAGTGGACCTCTACCAAGATTGCTCAAATTATGACCCCAGGGTCAAAATCGACCCTGCCCGGGGAGGGGGTCACTTGATTTAAATGGCTAATATAGGAAAAAATTAAAATCTTCTTCTCTGAAACCACAAGGTCAAGAGCTTGATATTTGCATGTGGTATTGTCTAGTGGACCTCTACCAAGATTGTTCAATTATGACCCCAGGGTCAAATTGCCCTGCCCGGGGGCGGGTGAATTAAAATATACTAATATAGGAAAAAATTAAAAATTCTTCTTCTCTGAAACCACAAGACCTAGAGATTAGATATTTGGCATGGCAAAATGCCATGTGAACCTCTACTAAGATTGTTCAAATTATGACCCCCATGTCAAATTGACCCCTCCAGGGGGTCACTTGATTTTACATAAGCTTATACAGGAAAAACTTTACAAATCTTAGCCAAGCCAAGGAGGTCACTTATTTCACAAAGATGTATATAGGAAAACCTATTTGGTATGTAACATTGTCTTGTGGTGTTCCACCTGCTTTGTTCAAATTATGCCTCTTAGGTCAAATTGACCACACCCATTAGCCAAGTTGACTGGTATTCAGGTGAGCAATATAGGGCCACCATGGCTCTCTTGTTCCTAAAAGTAAGTGCACTATTCGGGAGATCTGCTGGGCACAAGATAAAATTTTCATCCAAGTTTCATCCACTCTTTAACCTTTTGTATGCAATAAAGGCTGCATTTTTCACTGGATCTTCATGGGCCTTTGTCAATATTGCTACCTTGATGAAATCTAGGTCAAGTTCGAACATGGGTCATCTAGGGTCAAACCCGGTCAAATTATACAAAATCTTGTGTATGCTATACAAGTTGCATTTTTCATTGGACCTTCATGAAACTTTGTCTGTATGATTGCCTTGATTTAAATCTAGGTCGAGTTCGAACATAGGTGGTCTAGGGTAAAAAACTAGGTCACATGGTCAAATCATAGACAAACCTTGTGTATGCAATAGAGGTTGCATTTTTCATTGGATTTTCATGAAACTGGTCAGTATGATTGCTCTGATGAAGTTTAGGTCGAGTTCTAACATGGGTCATCTAGGAACAAAAACTAGTTCACATGGTCAAATCATAGAAAAACAGTTTGTATGCTATAGAGGTTGCATTTTTCATTGGACCTTCATGAAACTTGGTCAGTATGATTGCTTTGATGAAATCAAGGTCGAGTTCAAACATGGGTCATCTAGGGTCAAAAATTAGGTTACGGGGTAAACATTGTAGAAGAACCATGTGTATGCAATAGAGGTTGCATTTTCAGCTCACCTGGCACAAAGTGCCAGAGTGAGCTATTAGGATTGCATTCTGTCCGGCGGCCATCATATGTTGTACGTCTGTTATCATTTTCCTTCAAGCAACATTTCCTCTGAAACCAATAGGCTAATGATGATATAACTTGGCAGGAAAATCTTTAGCCCAAGGTCAAAATTGACCTTTTCTGCTATTGATGGTCTTCTATTAAAGCCAATGGTAGCCAGGTGAGCAATATAGGGCCATCTTGACCCTCTTGTTGCGGCGGGCTGCAGCAGCGGCCAGCTATATTTAATACATGGTTGTAAATGTAGGTGAAGTAGTGTATAGTTCTTTGAACAAAATGTTATGAAATGAATGAAAATCGCCTAGGAAGGTACAATAAAGAATTGGTTAAACCACTCTTCATTGTGTAGCTTTAAAATTGTCAAAAAGTTGATATTTCTATCTTTTATCCATGTAAACGTCTTTTATATGCTAGTAGTGAAAAGTTTTTATTGTTTGGCGAGTATAAAAACCGATATCGGTCAAACATGCCAGTATTTTCCGGTATCGGGTAAAGTGGGTCCATTACGTTACTATGAATTTAAAATTTACAATCACGCTTCATTTTGTTTTTGAATGAAAGTATCACTGTAAAGTCAGTGACAGTCTATTTTAATCAGAAATAGCATGTAAGAGCAAAAAACTGACAGGTAGCCAAAGTTAACTAATTGGTCGGTATGCACTTTAAATTAACAAGACTTTTCAGTAATCGTGAAAATGTGCGTTGTTTTGTTTACAAACATTTTATCTGCAAACGATTTTGTGAGGATAGAGGCAGGAATAATATTGTACATTCTGAAAATCAGGTTAATGGAACATAGCGTAGAACATATTATAATATTGCTGTGTTAACTTTGTTTTGATTAACGCTGAATGAAAATAGGGATCATATATACAATTTTATAAATCCTGATGAAAAAAAAAACGGAAAGAGCGTAAAGATTATTTAAAACTTTTTCATGAATATTGTTTGGTTTCTTTTCAAGTCAGAAATGATACACTGAAAATGAGTAACCATTACTAAATTGTAACTACACAAACCAGATAGTCAAGTATTTGCTTTACATGAACCTAGAATATAGATTTATTCCGTCTATGTTATAAAGTCTATAAAGTTTATTTGCATCTCCCATTTCAAAATACTAAAATGAAAGCTTTGTAAATTCTAGGCCTGCTAGGCTTTTCTAATGGATGATTGTCCATCGGCCTTCAACATTTTGTTTTAAACGCCATCTGTTCTGAAACATCTTCACCAATGTTGATAAAACTATGCAGGGATGTTCCTTGCATGAAGCTCTACCAAAATTGTTCAAAGATTTCCATTCCATGTAGAACTCTGGTTGCTATGGCATAAAATAGGAAAAACTTTAAAAATCTTCTTCTCTGAAACCACAAAGCCTAGAGCTTAGATATTTAGCATGTAGCATTGTCTAGTGGACCTTTACCAAGATTGTTCAAATCTTGACCCCTGGGTCAAACTGACCCAGCCAGATATTTAGTATGTAGCGTTGCCTTGTGGACCTATACTAAGATTGTTCAAATCTTGACCCCGGGGGGGGAGGTCACTTGATTACACATAGGCTTATATAGGCAAAACTTACAAGGCCCACAGGCAGAACTTAGACCTCTATGATTTATGTTGAAATCATGACCCCTTGTATTATTGGCAATTGATATACAGGTGAGCAATATAGGGCCATCTTTGCCCTCTTGTTTACTATTTCAGTATTTGTATACCTTCTATGCCCATGGGTTGCAAGGCTGATTTAACTGAAGTTTTAAAATTACTACTGAAACTAGATTTTTCAAACTAAACTGTAGCTCTTTAGTACTACATTTTGAGCGCTGTATTATTGCAAGTAAATTTTACAAATTTGCAATCTGAAACCCAAGTTTGTGCGACAATTGCAAACCAGACATTGACCTTCATTCACATTTAAACGTCTTGGATTTGAGCAGTTAAGTCTCTGTGAATTGTTGAACAGAATTTCACAGAATAAATGAGTGAACATTTTCACATCTGGGACTTTTGAGTGATCATTTTCACGTCTTGGATTGAACATTTCAGTATATCACTTGGAGTTGAACATTGCAGTATTGCTTGCCTAAACTTGATGTGCACATACCAACACAACCTTCCCACCAGTACTTTCAGCGCTTTGATTTTTATATAGGCTTATGCAAGAAAATCTTCTTGTCTGAAACCAACAAGTCTATAGCTTAGATATTTGACAGATAGCATAACCTAATGGTCCTCTACCAAGATTGTTCAATTCATAGCCCTTGGCACCTTGGGGTCACTGGACTTACTGACCTACTTTCTTGTTAGTTTTTAGAGCTACAGTGTACATTTTACTTTGTTTTTTTGTTGACCTTGTATAATAGCCAATAGTAGCCAGGTGAGCGGTAAAGGACCATCATGTCTCTCTTGTTTTAGGGTATGCTATATAGTACATAAATATATTTGTAAATTTCATCATCACCAATACTAACCTTTTTCCATGATTTCTTCTTTTTATTGTATTTATATGTTCCCACAATCCTTATCCTTAGCATAATGTCTGTATACTACCTATTGAACTGAACTGACCTTTGTTTTTTGATGCAAGTTTTAGACAAAAATTAGGGGATTGCATTATGTCATACCCATAATAGTGCAATATGCATGTGCATATAGATTACACAGGTGGTTTTCATGTAATATGCAACATAAGTGAGCTGGTTCTCAGTTGTACAGTGTCATTGTGAGCTGGTTCTCAATTGTATAGTGTCATTGTGATCTGGTTCTCAGTTGTACAGTGTCATTTTGAGCTGGTTCTTGGTTGTACAGTGTCATTGTGAGCTGGTTCTCGGTTGTACAGTGTCATTGTGAGCTGGTGTTCAGTTGTACAGTGTCATTGTGAGCTGGTTCTCAGTTGTACAGTGTCATTGTGAGCTGGTGCTCAGTTGAACAGTGTCATTGTGAGCTGGTGCTCAGTTGTACAGTGTCATTGTGAGCTAGTTCTAAGTTGTACAGTGACATTGTGAGCTGGTGCTCAGTTGTACAGTGTCATTGTGAACTGGTGCTCAGCTGGTACTCAGTTGTACAGTGTCATTGTGAGCTGGTGCTCAGTTGTAGTGTCATTGTTAGCTGGTGTTCAGTTGTACAGTGTCATTGTGAACTGGTGTTCAGTTGTAAATGTGTCATTGTGAGCTGGTGCTCAGTTGTAGTGTCATTGTGAGCTGGTTCTCAGTTGTACAGTGTCATTGTGAGCTGGTGCTCAGTTGTACATTGTCATTGTTTGAGGAGTATAGTCATGTCATGTCATGTAAGTCAGCAAGCTTGCTTTATGTGTAAAATACTTGTATGAACTGTTATTGTTCAGTACTTGTTTACTATTAATCATTGTCTTAAATGTCTGTGAAGCAATTCCTTTGATTAAACTATTTTCTCAGTTGGAAACAAAATTTCTTATTCTTAAATTATAATGAAAAGTTGAAAATTGTAATACATTTAACCATGTTTTATCACAATTTAGAACAAGAGAGCAGATTTTCTTTATTCATTTGTAGATTTCTATAAATATCAAGTGTCACACATGTTTGGCTGCATTAAAGAACAAGGTCCTTAGAATGCAAACACTAAAATCTTGAAATTTCTGCCAAAAGCAATTCTAGCAGGTTTCATATTATTTCATTTACGGTTAAGACCTCGCTACACACCAGCCCTTGTTTATTAACTGTTATACACTTTCATTGCATTTTCTCAGAAGTCAAAATAGTGAAGGCCTTCTGGAAGCAACTTTAGGTCGAGGGTATAATGCCTTACAGCAGCTCATTCAGTTTCTGGTGAAAAAAATTAGTTTCTCAAAAATGATATACTTAAACATATAAAGTCAAACCAACAGCATACACAAACATCTAGGCAGCATTTTGCAAAATCCCATTGAAACTGTTGGTGGATTTGGTTAAATGGTACCACCGCTACGCTATATGGTTATACAGTTGACTCTCGTTATCTTGAATTTCAAGGGACCAGGCCTTTTACTTTGAGGAAAACGAAGTTCGAGGTAAGAGGAGGGGCTCTTAGTTTTATTTTACGTACATGGACGAATAGTGCTCAAAATACCCAGTTTCAAGACAGACAATTACATTTGTATTTGTATTTACTTCATTGATGCCAATTTTCCCTAAAACATTGGAACACAAACTCAATTTTATTTAAATTTTATTTTTGCATAATTATACCCAATAATCATTCAATAATAAATACCAAACACTTCTACATGCTTGTATTGGCCCGAGCGAAAATGGAAGTAGCCTACGCATCGGGCGAAAGTGAAAGAAGCGTTTCTTGAACCGGAAGTCGGAACATTCGTATATACAAAACATCAGAACAGCATCCAACTACAAAACAGTTTTTTTACAGATTGATACATTCGTTCAGAAATCATTTTTTTGACGGGACCAAAAAATCCCTTCGACACATCCTGAGTCTCGGTATGTCAAATTTTGTCTTAAAAGGAGTTTAAGTACATAAATAAAGAAGGAATTTTAACTTTAGAATTTCTTCAACTTAAACGTAAATTCTATTTAAGCAAGTTTGAGATACTGAGAGTAGACTGTATTTGAATTTTGCGTTTGAAACCCTTTATAATTTGGGAGTGTTTAACACATATACTTGAAAGGAATTTTTACTGGAACCATTTTATTTGACTATTTGTTCTGAAATATGTTATTTTCAGTGAGTTTGAAGAACTTTATTTTTTCATCAAAATCTTCCATCATTACCAACCTCAGTCAGTACTTTTGCTACATGCTCATGTGGTTTAGGGGCTTCAAAGTGGACACAAAATAAAGTCACAGATCCCTTAATGTGATCTTGACATTGAACCAAGATAGCCAAGATGTAAATCTTTCACAGGGTTAAAGAGACCTTTGACCTCTAAATGTGACCTTGACCATCTCCATGAGGTTACATCTTGACTCCACTTTGAAGACAATTCTTAAAGGAGTTTGTCACATGACCTTTGAACCCAAGTGTGATGTTGACCTTGAGGTGACAGGGTTGGAACATAGATTATGCACATCATCTTGATAAGATGAATAATTGTCCAAAGTTTCATAAAAATCCTTCAAGAGATGTGGAGCAGACACAAAAAATCAATGACCCCTGAACCAGTGACCTTGACCTTGAGGTGACTAGGTTTGACCCAGGCACATCACCATGACAAGATGATCATTTAATCCAAGTTTCATGACAAGAGGGCCATGACGGCCCTTTATCGCTCACCCGAGTACAACTGCTTTTAACAAAGTTGCTAGAAATCATGGAAACAACCTTTCTGACAAATTTCCAGGATATTTGGGCTGAAAATGTTACCTCTAAGAGTGTTAACAAGGTTTTTCCATATTTGGGCTCTGTGACCTAGTTTTTGACCCAAGATGACCCATATTCGAACTTGAGCTAGAAATCATCTTAACAACCTTTCTAACAAATTTCCAGGATATTTGGGCTGAAAATGTAACCTCTAGGGTGTTAACAATGTTTTTTCACATTTGGGCTCTGTGACCTAGTTTTTGACCCAAGATGACCCATATTCGAACTTGAGCTAGAAATCACCAAAACAACCTTTCTGACAAATTACCAGGATATTTGGGCTGAAAATGTTACCTCTAGAGTGTTAACAAGGTTTTTCCATATTTGGGCTGTGTGACCTAGTTTTTGACCCAAGGTGACCCATATTGAAACTTGAGCTAGAAATCAACCAAACAACCTTTCTGACAAATTGCCAGGATATTTGGACTGAAACAGTAGCCTCTAGAGCCTTAACAAGATTTTTCTATTTTTGGGTCTTGTGACCTAGTTTTTCATCCAAGATGACCCATATTCGAACTCGTCTGAGTAATTACTGGGACAAACATCCTGACCAAGTTTCGTGACAATTGAGGCAAAAATGTGACCACTAGAGTGTTAACGAACTAAGTGTGGACGGACGACGGACAATCATCGATCCTAATAGCTCACCCTGAGCCAGCTCAGGTGAGCTAATAATCCTTAATGGAGTTTAGGAGAAATGAAACAAAAACCAACTGACAAGCTGACTCCTATATACCCCAAGCTGTTTGTTGGAAATAACAATGATTTATCATAACAACATCTCTGATAACATAAATAGAAACAAGCAAATTTTAGTAGAACAAGAACTGTTGTGAAATCCAGACAGAAAAACTGCCTTTACATAAAATGGCCATTTGAAAGTAACAAAGAAAGGGCTCTAACTCTGCCATAAATAAATTGATCACAAAGGCAGTTAGCATACATTATATTCACACCAAGTTTCAAGGAAATCTGACCAGCCAATACCAAGATATTGCTCCGGGCAGAAAAATTGCCATTTCAAAGTAACAAAGGGCTATAACTCTGCTATAAACAGGTGGATTGTGACAGCAACATTCACCAACCCAAATATCCACTCCTGCCAAGTTTCAGTATAATCTTAACAACCATTACAAATTACGGCTCCAGGCAGAAAATTGCCTCAACAAGCAAATTCAGTGAACTTATATCTTGCCAAATGAAGCAAATACAGTCAAACTTGTATTAAGAGACCGCCCAAGGGAAAAACCAAAACTGGTCGCTTAATAAAATGGTCTCTTAATAGAAAGCATCACCGGAGACGGCAACCGTTTCCCATAAAAATCGTACTTATGTCACGTGGTAATTTTTCAAAAATAGCAAAAAAGTTTGAACATGAAAGTACCTAAAGTCTATAAATACCACCTGCGGACATAAGGATGGACGATAATCCTTATGAGATTTGACACATCCGCGTCTAATTAAGCCGTTAAATGCAAATTGAAAGCAGTCAGTTTCCATAGAAATGATATGTTTGCACATACATGGTCGCCTAATACGAACAAAAGACCGATTATGGGTCGCTAATTACTGGTCGCTGGTCGCGTTAGACAAAAGTCGCTTAATGCAATAGCAAAACAGTGTGAAAACGCTCGGGGGGGATTCAAAAGCGGTCGCTTAAGACAAAGGTCGCTTAATACACGTGGTCGCATGGACAAGTTTGACTGTAGTTGAAAAAGAACAACTGAAAGTGTATTGGTCTGTTTCAGATAAAAAAAAGATTTATTTCCCCACCCCACTGAGGCATCTCCGAGGTGATATCTCCTTTAGCTCACCTGGCTTTGCCAGGATGAGCTTTTAGGATGGATGATTGTCCAGCGTCCATCAAAATTTTGATACAAATGACATCTCTGAAACTTGACTTGATCCTGAGTTTATTTTTCAACTGCTGCGGTTGTCCCTGGTCCCGGGGTAGGCAACAGGTGGCTAGATTACTCAACACCTGATCTCCAGGCTGTTCTGTCATGTGGATCGGTGTTGCCAGGGTTTATGCGCATACATGTCAGCCTTGACACAATCAGACCAGGTCTTCCTTGGTCTCCCTTGTCCTTCAGAGCTTTGTATGGACAAACTCGGATCATTGATCTGTCATTACAACAAAGCCGCTGTATGTCCGAAGCAGGTGCCCAGGTTTCACTACCATGCAGTAGGGCAGAGCGAACACAGGCGTTGAAAATTTTCTCACGGGTACTGAGGGATACATGCTTGGATGTCAGAATAGGAAGGAGCTTCTTGAACTTTCCCCAGGCAGTACAACATCTGGTAATGATGGCAAGCTCACATCCCCCACCGGCACACAGCATATCGCCTAGATAGCAGAAACTGGCTTCCACGTCCAACTGGGTACCATCCAGATCAACATGGGTGACTGGTCTGCCATCAATAGGCGTAGCCTGGCCACAACATCTTGGGCACACATAAGATGGATTGGCTATAAGTCTACCTTTGATGCCACTGCAGTTCTTATGCACCCAAAGCTTGCACTGGGAGCACTCAATGGAGTTAACTCCAACCCCACTCCGACAGACAGCACAGGGAAATGCACCAGTCTCGGAGAAGATCCATACCAGGTCCAGATATCATGAATTTTGTCTTTTTCAAGTTTACCCTCAGCCCCTTACCTTCCATACCATCCTTCCATGCCTTCAGCTTAGTGATGCAATCCTCCAGAGATTCTGCAATCACAGCAAGGTCGTCTGCATAAAGAAAATCCCATGGCACTCTAGTGCGGAACTCGCGCGACAGAGCCTCTAGTACAAGGATGAAAAGTAGAGGAGTGAGGACAGACCCCTGATGTACTCCAACTCTGACCCCAAACTCTTCGCTGTACTGACTGTTTACTCGTACACGGCTTCTGACATCTGTGTACATACCCTGAATGACACGCACCGCCCACTCCTCTCCCAGACTCCTCAAAGCCCACCAGATGACTTTCCTTGGTACTCTATCAAAGGCCTTCTCCAAGTCGACAAATGCAATGTACAGTGGCTTATTTGCCGCTATGTACTTCTTTTGCAGCTGGCGTAAGATGAATATAGCATCAGTTGTGCCTCGACCAGGCACAAAGCCAAACTGCATTGAGTCTATATCCACCATACCACGGATGAATGTGTCCAGCACACGCTCTAGCAACTTCATGACCTGGTCTGTAAGCTTAAGTCCACGATAGTTGCCTCGGTCAAGAGCATCACCTTTACCCTTATAAAGGTTCAGGATATAACTCTCTTGCCAATCCTTGGGAATCAAACCATTGGTGAGACTACTTCTGTGAGCAGCCTTAACATGTCTGTACCCTCCTCGCCAGCTGCTTTCAACATCTCAGCCATGATGCCCGAGGGACCTGGAGCTTTGCTACACTTCATTTTTCTGAGAGCTGTACGTATATGGTCCAGTGTTACAGGTGGAGGGGGACCTTCCACGGGAGCAACCTCAGGTAGTAGGTCACTAGGCCACCCAAACTCTACATTTAGTAGTCTTGCATAGTGCTCAACCCAAGCCTTCATCTTATCCTCATCATTCAGTGAGATTTCACCTGCATCGTTCTTAATGCATTTCTCACCAACAACATCCTGGTTTGTCCTGTCCATTTGTTTCGCTAGCTTGAAGATGCTCCCATCGTTGGGTGATATGTGGGCGAACCTATCCTTCTCAGCTTCTGACTTGGCCTGCCAAACAGCGTGTTTTGCCACATGCTTAGCCTCATTGTAGGCAGTTTTGGCCTCCAGTGCAGAGATTGTGTCCCCTGCTTCAGTTAGTGCTTTGAAGGTCCTGAAACAGGCTCGCTTTGTCTTTATAGCATCTTCCACCCTATCATCCCACCACCAGGTTTCCCTTTTCCACTGGTGGTTTTTAGGGAGGCCACACACCTCAGATGCTGTTTCAAGGAGTGGGGTTTTGAGTCTTTCCCACACATTTTCCACAGAGCCAGCAGACTCGATAGTAGCAGAATCAGTTAAAAAACCACTGGGCTAATATTGATGAAATTATGCAGGGATGTTCCTTACATGAAGCTCTACCAAAATTGTTCAAAGAATTCCATTTCATGCAGAACTCTGGTTGCTATGGCAAAAAATAGGATAAACTTTCAAAATCTTCTTCTCTGAAACCACAAGGCCTAGAGCTTAGATATTTGGCATGTAGCATTGTCTAAAGAACCTCTACCAAGATTGTTCAAATTATGACCCCCAGGTCAAAATTGACCCAGAGGGTCACTTACTGTAAAAGTGGTTAAGTTCGCGATGTGGAAATGTTTGCGAATTTCGAGAATATATCCACCAGCGTAAATACCCACGCTATCATATGCATTTTTTACCTCACCACCGTATAGCACCGTGTAAGTGTTTAAAAACTTTAAGAAACAAGTAAATTTGATAAACCCAATTTACTACTTGCATTATGGAAACACATCTGTATAATTGTTGTGAATAAATACAGAATATGTATGCAAAATATTGATCAAAACATGCAAGGTTTATGTAAAAAACTGATCACCAACTGAATGTCTAAACTGCTGACAAATAGATATTTTACACACAGTCACAGACGGGGCACTTTTCAAATAAATACGAGTTGTAGACTGAATAAATTTACTGTTTTGACCACCGTGATTGTTAAAGTTTTGCAATTTTACACTCCCCATTTTTCAAGATGATTGAATTATATTCAGTTTTGCATAGAGCGCCTCATGTGCTTTCATGAGCCACTTTGCGTGTACAAATAAACAAAAGCTACAGATTAGTTTTCACACCAGTATTGTGATACAGCAACCACATAGCTACTGTTTCTTTGTTTCCTCATATTGCCTATAAATGAAATTTGTAGTGTATTGTACACAAACAAAGATTTTTATTGTTTCGAACTGCACAAAAATAACTGTTACTTACCTGCCCAATTATCAAATTGCATATTGTTAGAAAACTAAGGTTGTAAGCTTTCCAATGATGTATTTATTGTAGGGATGTCAATATCCGGTTATTTCACTAACCGGTTAACTGAAATATCTTCCGACCGGTTACCGGTTAACCGTTTGAAATGTCAAAAACGTCGGATGCTGAGATCGGGACTTTTTTTCTTGGGTATTATTTATCGTGACACCGTTACTTCAGTATAGTATAATGCATGAACGACTCAATCCTTAGACTGCAGCCTGCCTGTTTTGAAGGGGATTAAAAGCATTATGAACTATTTGTACATAACTGAAATAGTGTTGAAAACGGTAAACTGTTTGCCTAAATATAACTGAAATAAAGTTGAAAACTGTCATTGAACCAAACGACTACACGATGGTATACAACTGTTTTAATTTTAAAATAACAAGAAAAAACAACGAAAATATATCAAATACATCTGTGCAATGCATATCAATATTATTTACAATGTCATAAAACAGTGACATCACTTGCACAATAAGCCTAAAACGAAATAATTGTAACAAACTCATTTTATTACTGAGATTATTTCTATTTTTCAACAAAAATGTTATAAATGTCTCCTTTCATCGTTTAGTATAATAATGATTTCAAATAAATTTTACGAATACTTTTTTGCTAATTGCTTTTTATTTTAATTTCATAAAGGTGCCTAGACAATAACATAATTATTAACATCAAACGCTAATCTAAAAGGCCTTTGATCTTTAATAATAAAATTGTTACTACTCGAGAAATTTTAGTTTAATGGGTTAGTTAGGGTAAACTGCGCACTTTTTTTTCGTATCACAGATTAACAATTATTCTAAAGTCAACAAAGCTAGCTATGCCTTGTCAAAACAAACTCTGTTGTCATGATCGTGTCTAATTAACATATTGACACTTATCACACCTTTCTATCTCCACGCACCGGGTTGCAACGTGTTCAAGGTTGGTGACAAAAATAAACACACAAGATTTTTTCAATACATTTATTCATTTTATTGCAATTTTCTCTCTTTTTATCATATACATATTTTTTTTTTTTTGATAACCTGTTACCGATTTCGTAACCGGTCGGTTAACCGGTTAATCATTGACATCCCTAATTTATTGTGACAATATCATGAGCAACCATCTCAGACGGACATTAAACAAATAGCTTATTTTCTAAAGACTATAAGCAAAATACATTCAGTTTACTCGAAATTCAAGGAAGATAACTCAAGTTCACTCCACATGCTTCGGATATCTATGTTGTACAGTCTCGAAACTGTAAACCCGTGTATGTTACCTGCAAATATCAAAGCTCTAGGCCTTCTTGAAAAGAAGACTTTTAAAAGTTTTTTCTATTTGTTGCCTTAGCAACCAGTGTTACGCATGGAATGGTATAATATGAACAACTATGAGAGGGCTTCATTTAAGAAACATCCGTGCCAAGTTTCATCAACATTGGCCCAGTGGTTTCAGAGGAGATGTCTTTTGAAGGAAAATGTTTCCGGAAGTACGACAGATGGAATGCAATCCTAACAGCTCACTCTGACACTTTGTGCCAGTTGAGCTAAAAACAAAGGGCCATATCTCTGCTGTAAAAAGGTGAATTGTGACAGTATTTGGCATGCTCCAGTGCTGTACCCTAATATGCATTCCTGCAAAGTTTCAATAAAATCTTAGCAACCAGTAAAAAGATATTGTTTAGGAAGGAAAAGTGTGACAGATGGACAGACAGACAAGGCCCACACAATATCCCTCCACATTCGGTAGGAAAAAATAAAAGAATAAACAGGTATTATATTATACATGTATGTGTAATTATCACAGCATTTCAACAGCAAAATCATGGGTAGTCATTATGGGTAGTTTGATAAGTACAGTCAAAACTGCCATAGCGACCCACTGTATTCAACGACTTCCTGTCTTATGTGACCTTGTTCGAGTCCGCCCAACCATTTTGGCTATAAAGTTGCACTGTATTAGACGACTCACCGTGTTACGTGACTAGCGACTGATTTATACGGTCCGGAACGTGCATATCACTGTTTTTAGCGACTCTGTTATGAAAGATAACTCTGTTCTTACTTCCTGTCTGGTTAAAAAAATGTCGGAAACAAAGAAAACAAAGAAAATACATATTGTTTTAGATCTTCAGCAGAAGTATGAAGCCATACAAAAACTGGATAAAGGAATACCGGCGTAAAAAGTTGCTGAAGAACTATGTGTTGGAAAAACACAAATCCAGAACCTTCGTAAACATAAAATCGAAGTAATTTCGGACTTTGAAAATAATGTTCCAATGAATACTAAACGTCGGAGACATGCAACTGGTAATGAGAAAATCAATGACCTATCCTTAGCTTGGTTTGAGGATGCAGTGAAAAGAAAAATTGTGGTTACAGGTCCTTTATTGAAAACAAAAGCGTTGGACTTTGCATCAAAATTAACCTTTTCTGAATTTCAACTATCAAATATTCAACTACATGTATACAATTTTAACACTTTACTCACTTTTACTGCTTTTATTATATTTTAGATAATTGTGTTTATATCTGATTTTTATCTTACCATAAATAAATGTTTTAACACTATATGCTCTGTTAGTATTATTGAACTTTTACAGTAAACCTGTATTAAGAGACTCCCTGTGTTATGTGACCTTCTTAAGAAAGTCCCCTGGAAGGTCACGTAAGACAGTTTTGACTGTACAGTAAATTCGGTATATTACAACTTGAGATATAATGAAATTCCTGATAAAAGGAACAAACTTCATAACTAATATAACTAATAACTGTGATACAAATATTTGAGCTTAATTTCCACAGATTCATAGTCTATTTCTTTGTCTTGTAAAATCCCTCTCCAACTTTGTTCCCTAGCTTGCCTTCAGCTACATATTTGTCGAGCAAAGGACAAGGTTCAAATAAAGGATTATCTGGGAACTTGGCATGCCATCCTGAAAACCAAACAGAACTGTCCATAAGTTTTTATTCATTTTATTACACATTAATCAGTAGAGATTTCATTTACACAGGTACTAAATACCTAAGGCACAAATCAATCTATCTTCATGCAAAGTCAGTTTTTAAAGATATTCTTCTATACCAGTTGACAATGATGAAATAGCTGGCACCATGGGTCCCTGGTGATGACTTACTGGCACCATTACCATGGGTCCCTGGTGACCACCTACTGGCACCATTACCATGGGTCCCTGGTGACCATTCACTGTGACATCTGGTACCATTACCATTGGTGTCCACCCACTGAGGCAACCTGGTACCAGTACCATTGGTGTCCACCCACTGAGGCAACCTGGAACCAGTACCATTGGTATCCACAAACTGAGACAACTGGTACCAGTATCATTCCTGTCCAACCAATTGAGACAACAGGCACCGTTGGTATCAACCTACTGAGACAAGTGTTATCAGTATCACTGGTGTCCACCCTCTGAGAGATCAGGTCCCAGTACCACTGTTGACCACCTACTGAGGCAAATGGTAATAGTGCCACTTGAGTAGTTTAGTAGCTGAACTGGATTATTATCTAATGACCTGATATTGAAATCTACATATTTTAATTACTTCCAATTTCTGATGATTGTTTCTGCATTAATTCAAGAATTTGTAGAAAATATCTGAATTTTACTGGTGCAACAACTCACCATCTAAGATAAATTTGCATGTGTCAAGTCCAACATAATCTGTAAGTTCAAATGGTCCCATGGGGTAACCAGCCCCTAGTTTCATTGCTGTGTCAACATCCTGTGGTGAGGCATCACCTCTCTCAACCATACGCACTGCTTCCATCATGTAAGGAACAAGCAATCGATTGACAATGAACCCAGGTGTATCCTGTAAGAAAGTTATACTGTCAAAAATTGACTTGTATGGCCTGTAAGTGATGACTTTTGTATCAGGGAGACAATTTTCAATAAAATGTTAGCAGCATTCCATGATTATGTGTCCTTGCACTTCCTCAATTTATGCTGTTTCCTCAATCAGTGCCCCCATATTTCTTATCATTTTCTGCAATACACCACTTGTTTAATTTGCATTTTTATGTCTCCCACCACAAAAAGGTGTGGAGTATATTGATTTTGTGCTGTGTGTCTGTTTCTCCACCACAAAGTTTGTCTGGAAAACACACAGTGTATTTTAATAAAAATTTGTAGAAATGTTTACTACCTAGTACAGTTGTGCATATTATCAGGGTTTTATGCTTGACTGAGTTTGGCTGAGTTATGGGACTTTAAGATGTTTGGTGTATTAAGATGACATGCTGATATTCATTTAAGCATTTTTCAATAAACTTCCACAAAACTTGCCCAGAATCAGTATGAAGTCTAGTTGTGCACATTATAATTTGGGGACACTAGCTCAAAGGTCAAGGTCACACGAACATGAAAATAAACAATATTGTCAAAAACCTTCCTGGATTTTCATAAAACTTTGCAGGAAGCATCAGCATTAAGTTTAGTTGTGCATGTTATAATTTTGGGTCACTGGGTCAAAGGCCACAGGGACCTGAAAACTGAAAATCTTGTGAGCGCTTTTTTCCCAAAATCCCTTGCTGAGTTTTCATAAAACATTGCAGGAAGCATCAGTATGAAGTCTAGTTGTGTATATCATTATTTGCAGTTACTAGGTCAAAGGTCATAGTGGTGGGAGGCATATGTTTTTTATGAAAAACTCTAGTTTTTGAAGACCAACAACTTGATTTGCCAAAAGTGCCAAGCTGAGCTACAAGAGCTGTCAGTAGGACAGCGTGCTCGACTTTGACAGTTAAGGGCACACAAGACTTTAACAAGGAATTTCTAAGTACAAATCAAGAAAATTTTTCACAGAGTTATCTTCTTTTGCTTACAGATAGGTCTTACGATGGTACATAAGTACTCCAACTTTCAAAGTAATATCTCAAATGGTTAAGTTAACAAGTGGACAAGAATGAAAATTTTAACTGAGTTTCTAAGTCAAAAAGGGCCATAATTCAAATAAAATCCTTGACAGAATTACCTTCTCCTGCCCATGTTTGGGAATCATGATGGTAAACAAGTATTCCAACTTTCAAATTAATATCTCAAACAGTTCAGTCAAAAAGTGGACTGGTACGAAAAACTTAACCAAGATTCTAAGTCGATAAAAGGCCTTAATTTTTAAAACAAATCCCTGACAGAGTTACATTCTCTTGCAATCAGATGGGGGTAATGATGTGAAATAGCATTAAAAGTTTCAAAGCAATATCTCAAAGGGTTAAGGCAATAGGTGGATTTTACCCATATTCAATGTATTTTCCAAGTCAAAAAGGGGCATAATTCTGTCAAAAACCTTGACAGAGTTATGTCCTCTTGTCTGTTGATGAAGGTCGTGATGGTAAACAAGTATGGTTAGTTTCAAAGCAATACCTCCAATGGTTTTGAAATAAAGTGAGGTGGTACGAAAAACTTAACCAAGCTCAATACACTTTCTAAGTAAAAAAAGGGCCATAATTCTGTCAAAAACCTTGACAGAGTTATGTACTGTTGTCTGTAGATGGAGGTTATGATGGTAAACAAGTATTGTAAGTTTCAAAGCCATAACTCTAATACTTTTGAAATAAAGTGGGGTGGTACGAAAAACTTAACCAAGGTGTGACGCCAACGCCGACGCCTACGCCGGGGCGAGTAGGATAGCTCCCCTTTTCATAGAAAAGTCGAGCTAAAAATCAAACCATATTCAGATGCTGTGTTTGGGAAAGTGATATCACAATATTTATTTTACATCACAAGTTATTGTTCCATAAGTGACAGGTCAATTTTTCCAGTATGGGTAAAATCACCAGAATTGCCGATCCAATATGCAACACCATTCTTATTAGAGGTCCATTAGACAAGGCTAAACACCAAATATCTAAGCTCCGGGCCTTGTGGTTTTCAAGAACAAGAGTTGTGAAGTTTTAACAAGTGACACCCCCACCAGTTTTGACCCCAGAGGCAATCTGTGAACAAACTTGGGAAAAGACCACTAGGCAATGCTTCAAACTAAATACCTAAGCTCTTGGCCTTGCTATATTGGACAATAAGATTTTTTTCTTTCAGTTGCTATGGCAACAAGAGTTATGCATGAAATGGAATTACTGTAAACCAAGAAATGATTTCTTGCAATTAAATTTAGTGATTTTTGCAGTCAGTTCATTTCCAGGAAATTAAATAGCCGCGAAAAACCAATGTATTGAACAATAGCGAAACTTTCTAGCTGCAGAGAAACTAGTCGTGAGAGAATGGTATCTCAACTTACACATGCCCGCAAACTGTCATTAACTGTCATTAATTGTTTTAATTCCGATGTAGTTAAAGCAACGCATCAGTTTCAGATTAATGTTGATGTTTTAAATATTACTGAAATCAGTTATATTATTGAGAAAAAAATCCATTTAACTCCTTCAGTTCATGATATTTAGGCGTTATCAAATGAGTACACAAACATGAAAAGCGGCTTATTGACAGGTGGCTACTGTGTTACGTCACAGCTTTATCAATCTCAGGATAATACTAGTATATAAGCAAATGAGACTTGTTTTGATCCTGAAATGTGATAAAATGAAGTTGCTAGTGCATGTAAACAGTGACCTGTCGGCCAGTAAATGTAGTGTTAATTTACTCTGATTCAGCGGCCGGCCAGTAAATGTAGTGTTAATTTACTCTGATTCAGGTGACCGACTTTAACCTAATAACAAAAAAATTCTGTGAGAAAAGTCAAACACAGCTACATGTACAAACTGCAAATTGTTGACAGACCATGTGTGGGGGTGTGAATAACTGTTAGATCTACTAAAAGTATTGATACAATACAAAGGATAATGATTATCGAGCCTATTGTAAAATGATACTGAACTTGAACTTAAACTTATTTCTTGACACAAAAAAGTGCTGACTTCACATTATATTATTTCATTCGTTAGTGTAGGTATGGGCGAGAATGACTTCCAGGACATGTAGAAGACAGTAAACACCTGATATCCGAAATTTAATTCTATCATATCGATGGAAAGAACGTCATTTTTTAACAATATCGAAACTGCTGTTGTTACATCATTCTGTTAACTACAGTATGCAAGGTATGCCTGTACCGAAACACTGTATCAGAGGTGGAGGGCGGGGGTATGATGTTACCAAGTTGTTTTTAAATGACTAGACAAAAATAATAGGACAAATCAACAAAAGTTTAACAAAATCAGTGTTGACAGCAATTAACTTTAATAAGCCCCTCTTTCTCGCACTTCAGGATCAATTTCATGCCAAAGTTACTAACACATGTTCAAATCTGACACTTAAAGTGAAAATAATTTGCGCCTATGAAAACTGGATCGTTAAAATTTATTGAAGTCTTTCTTTTTATTGTGAAGGTGTGTAATCAATTACAGCTGATTACAATTAATGATTACCACATCTCTGCGTGTTACGTTTACCACATCTCTGTGTGTTACGTTCTGACTCCTGTACAATCTCAAAGTAAAATCAAGTGAGCACTTCATGCTCAGGTGAGCTAAAAACAATAATTTTCTTCATAACTGCATAGAACTTTTTTACTTGTTTTAAAGACCTTATTGCTGTGCCATTCAGGAATGGGTAAAATCATTTTGTAACATCAATAATTAACTCACTTTACAATTCACTGTCACTTTTCCCATTGCTTTACCAAAGGCAAGAAGTACATCGAATGTCTCATCAGTGGTTTCTGGTATCCTTATTACCTGCAACAAAAAGTCATCATTAGGGAGGTTTCTGCTCTATTATGCCTCACAAATATGTGACTGCAGACAATATCCAGTAGCAAGTCCAGTAGCAAGTCCATTGATAGTGGTGCGGCCATGGCTGGACCACTTATTTGGCCATACCATTTGTTTTTCTTTTGTGAGCTGATCAAAGGTGCCGAAATTATGACTTGTAAATTCCATTATCTATAGCCAGTGTGCTTAACTGTCATCAATCACATATTGGAGGGTGTGAAAGATACAATTAGTCATTTTAATTAAGATTAAGACTTTTAAACAAGAGGGCCAAGATGGCAATATATCACTCACCTTGGTACAAGTCCACTTGCCTGGTGGAAGATCACTAGACAATGTTATATACCAAAAAGGTTTTCCTATATACGTCTTTGTGAAACAAGTGACCCCTCTCCCCCCCCATGCAAAAACTAAGTGCCCACCCGCGCGGGGTCAATTTTGACCCGGAGGTCATAATTTGAACAATCTTGGTAGAGGTCCACTAGACAATGTTACATGCCAAATATTTAAGCTCTAGGCCTTGTGGTTTCAGAGAAGATTTTTAAAGTTTTTCCTCTTTGTTGCCATAGCAACCAGAGTTCTGCATGGAATGGAATTCTTTGAACAATTTTGGTAGAGCTTCATGCAAGGAACATTCCTGCATAGTTTTATCATCATTGGCCCAGTGGTTTCATAGGAGATGTCATTTGAATCAAAATGTTGACGGACAATGGACGACAGACAATCATCAATTAGAAAAGCTCACCCTGGTGCGCTAAAAAACAAGTTGTAAAACAATAATATTTCCTCAGATTCATGGATGTCACATTCATAACAAGAGGGCCAAGATGGCCCTATATCGCTCACCTTGGTACAAGTCCACTTGCCTGGTGGAAGATCACTAGATAATGTTATATACCAAATAAGTTTTCCTATATACGCCTTTGTAAAACAAATGATCCCTGCCCCCCCTCCCCCCCCACCCCCCAAGGTCACTTTTGTGGTTTCAGAGAAGAAGATTTTTTAAGTTTTTACTATATATTCCTATGCAAAACTAAGTGACCCCCGGTGCGGGGTCAATTTTGACCCGGGGGTCATAATTTGAACAATATTGGTAGAGGTCCACTAGACAATGCTACATGCTAAATATCTAAGCTCTAGGCCTTGTGGTTTCAGAGAAAAAGATTTTAAAAGTTTTTCCTATTTGTTGCCATAGCAACCAGAGTTCTGCATGGAATGGAATTCTTTGAACAATTTTGGTAGAGCTTCATGCAAGGAACATTCCTGCATAGTTTTATCAACATTGGCCTAGAGGTTTCAGAGGAGATGTCATTTGAATCAAAATGTTGATGGACGACGGACAATCATCGATCAGAAAAGCTCACCCTGGCATAGCCAGGTGAGCTAAAAATGTAAACTTTTGTTTTTTTCCAACATTGCTGCTACTGTTTGGAAGCATCAATATCTAGTCGGACATGTTGTTGTTGTTGTTGCATTTTAATTCTTCTTTTACATTGTTGAAGGCCATATGAAAATAAGATTGTTCTAAATTATAAATTTACTTCTACAAATATATTTCCACACTTACTTTTGGACTAAATTTTTGAGTGTCTGTTATATCAAAAGAAAGTTTCAACAGTTTAAACAATTTTTGTCTCACTTTTGTCATATTTAACTTTGCTAAACAAAAAGACTTTTAAACAAGAGGGCCAAGATGGCCCTATATCGGTCACATTGGTGCAAGTCCACTAGCCTGGTGGAAGATCACTAAGACAATGCTATATACCAAATAGGTTTTCCTATATACGTCTTTGTAAAACAAATGACCCCCCCTCCAGGGGACATTATTTGAACAAACTTTGAAGAGGTCTACTAGGCAATGCTACATGCCAAATATCTCAGCTCTATGCCTTGTGGTTTCAGAGAAGAAGATTTTTTCTATATAAGCCTACCGTATTTCCCCGCTTATAAGACGAGGAAATAAAGTCCCGATTTTAGCCTCAAAGTGGGATCCTCGTCTTATAAGCGAGGCCATGAGAATCAACCAAAAATAAAAATCAATCCTAGATACATTTGTGATGAAATCGGCAATATTGGATGTTGTCCCGCGAGTGTTTATGTGCAGACGACAGTCGAACAATTACCGGTACCGTACGTTGGCAAATTACATTATTGTGTTAACTCACCTCCGCTGCCGATTGCCAATGTTGCCAATTTGCAATTATTTAAAGAATTTGAAGGTAAACTTGGCGAAAATAAGTGGTGCATACTTTTTCCGTCATTTTTTTTTTTCGGTATGATATAAGCTGCCTAAAATTGATATCTGAATCAAGCGTTTTACCAAGCGTTGATTGTAAAGAAAACCGATAATCAGTCTAGTCTGTGAATTGTTAATTCAGATATTGATTTTTGGTGACACTTTGAGATGATAATTGCGTACGGTAAATGCGTGTCATCGACTGATTAATCAATTTATGAAAACATCTGGCAGCTTGTGTATAATTATTAAGAGTGCCAAGGATCCCCCAAATTAGCGACAATTACGTCGTAGTTTAAAGAAAAAAGGAGCGAGAGGCTTAGACAAAAGGCCGAAAGGCTTTTTTGTAAAATTTGTCGTCGCGGTTGTTTTGACACTTTTAATTATAAATACGAAAGTTTGCTTTTTTTTTGCAAGCATTTTGTGATAACTCCCAAGAAATTGTAACAATGGGAAGGAAAAAATAATTTTTAACTGACTTAATTGCCATCTCGCTCCTTTTTTTCTTTATACTACGACTTAATTGTCGCTACTTTGGGGGATCCTCGGCACACTTAATAATTATATACAAGCTGTCATATGTTTTCATAAATTGATTAATCAGTCGATGACACGTATTTATGCAATTATCTTCTCAAAGTGTCATCAAATATCAATATCCAAATTGACAATACACAGATTAGTTTATAATACTAAAAAAAATTGGCGATTAATAAATAAATAAATTAACTAAGAAATCATATGAACTTGAAGAAAATAAAGTAACTGGGTTTCACTTAATAAATTGCCCCGTCTTATAAACGAGTCTATTCAAAAACCACACAATTTCCATGGCAAAGTAGGGGGGTCGTCTTATAAGCGGATCGCCTTATAGGCGGGGAAATACGGTATGTAAAACTAAGTGACACCCCAGGAAAGGTCAATTTTTATCCCAGGGGCATAATTTGTACAATTTTGGTAGAGGTCCACTAGACAATGCTACATGCCAAATATCTAAGCTCTAGGCCTTCTGGTTTTAGAGAAGAAGATTTTTAAAGTTTTTCCTATATAAGCCTAAACTTAGTGTCACCCCAGGCAAGGTCAATTTTGATCCCAGGGGCATAATTTAAACAATCTTGGTAGAGATCCACTAGACAATGCTACATGCCAAATATCTTAGCTCTAGGCCTTGTGGTTTCAGAGAAGATTTTTAAAGTTTTTCCTATATAAGCCTATGTAAAACTAAGTGACCCCCGTGCGAGGTCAGTTTTGACCTGGGGGTCATAATTTGAACAATCTTGGTAGAAATCCACTAGCCAAAGCTACATGCCAAATATCTAAGCTCTAGGCCTTGTGGTTTCAGACAAGAAGATTTTTTAAGTTTTTCCTATTTGTTGCCATAGCAACCAGAGTTCTGCATGGAATGGAATTCTTTGAACAATTTTGATAGAGTTTCATGCAAGGTACATACCTGCAAAGTTTCATCAACATTGGCCCACTGGTTTCAGAGAAGATGTTGTTTGAAATAAATGGTTGACAACCGGACAGAAGGACGACGGACGCCAGACGGAATGCGATCCTAATAGCTCACTCTGGCACTTTGTGCCAGGTGAGCTAAACTATACTGTTAAATTGTAATGTATAACTAGCAAATCATATTTTGTTTCATATTTCTCTATCGACGATATGTTATTGTTGTTGCATTTTAATTCTTCTTTTACATTGTTGAAGGCCATATGAAAATAATAGTACAGTGGAACTTCCGAAAACCGGACTTTCCAAATACCAGAAACTTCCAAAAAACGGACGATTTTCAAAGTCCGGAAATTTCCTCCTCTATTTTCTATGTAAAACGTACTTCCGAATACCGGAACTTCCAAATTCCGAATATCGGGATGATATTTTTGTCAATTTTAACTTATCTCAGTACAAATTGTCTTCCAAAAACCGGACACTACAAATACTCGGATTATGAATAATTGCCTCCGGCTAAGTGGCCAATTAGTGGTTATCGTTTATTTTGACACCCGTTAGAATCACAACCTGTCAGTCAAAGGATTAAATATTAACATAAGACTGTAAGTATTACATAATGATATCGAATTGAAGAAAGGATCAGCAGATTAATGTTCAAACACCAATAAATTCTAATTTAGTTATTATAAAAAGTATGATTTATTTATAAAATTAGACCGAACAATGGTTTTGTTTCGTAACATATCACAAACTGTCCCGACTTCAAATTCTGAAATAGGTTAGTGAAAATTGAACAAATTAATTTTCACGAGAATATCAATAAAATGATGACATTTTATAAAATTGTATCATTTTGATATTAAAAATGCCAGAGACAACTCCGATACGTCGTATAATTGATTTGTCGCTAAAGGACAGGATCAAAATAATTCTTGAGTCTCAACTGGTTCCAAAACCAACTCTTAATGTGTGTGTTTTATTTTGAAATTCATTTGACATGATATTGATTGAAAAATCGTTTTCTTGAAGTACAAATGTATCTTATTTTCCCCGAACACGTCCCGATTTGAACTTTATTTGAGAACAGTGTTCTGAATTTACAATTTACAATCACTTCTATGCATTAAAAACTAAGGACTTTTCAGACCAAGATGGACCTTTGATTATCTCTCCCCTTTTCAGTCTTAATCACCCCCAGTCTTCCAAATACCGGAAACTTCCAAAAACCGAACTTTTCTGCAGGTCCCGTCGGTGTTCGGTTTTCGGAAGTTCCACTGTATTTTAATTTACATGTAAATCCTTGTATTTCTATAAGTAGCCTTCAAGAAATAAAGATTTTATCATTATTATTATTATTATGTTAATTTCCATACTTCTGAAAATTGGCAATATATTTCTCCGATCTTTACAGAAATGTGATAAACACAAAAGTGGGACAAACAAGAGCTGTCCCTTGTAAGTGACAAATGCCCGCAAAAGAGGTATCTCATATTCTGTGTCCTCTCCATGTGCTCAACAATAATTATTGTGCCATGTAATTTCTTATTACACGCCGCCTGGATGTGACGTAACTACTTTTTGACTGTAGATTGATTTCACAGTGTGTTCTTTTGTAACAAGCGGTCTTTTGATTTGAGATCGCGAACCAGTCTAAATTTTACGGAAATAGCCGATTTTAAATGAATGACTGCTAACAGATATTTGAATATACTTTACTAAACTACCAAGTTTATGATGTGTCCACTTCTTATTTAAAGTGTCTGGGAAGTTTAATTTGTTTGTTTACATAAATTTGTACCGCCATTCCGAAACAAACGTCTGTATTGGTGAATAACGAAGTTATACGCTCTGAAACTCAATGCTTCGATAGGGCAGTGATATATATCCCCGCTTGGCACGCGGGAGATCAGAGATCGAAACCTCGCCGGAGTAGAATGAACTTTATTTATATAGTGGGAACAAATTAATTTATATCTTGGAAATATTTTTTCTTTCGTACAATAATAATATAAATTGAAGCAAATTTATATGTTAGAATTCTAAACTTAGGAAAATAAAAAAAACTAGAGCTATCACTAAATGTGATTAATACCCCCAAAAGGATTGCTTTATAAACTGAAGAAGTTCGTAGTAACATAATACCTTGCAAACAAACTAAAAAGAGATATTGTTCTTAGCAATTCCTCTCATTGAGCTTGACCATTGTATGAAGTTGTATTGAATTCCAACTTGTAGTTTTCAAGTTATGCTCCGGACAAGGAAAAGTAACAAAGGGTAATTACTCTGTAATGAGTCAAGATGGAGTTATGGTTCCTGTGCACTGCACTTCCTCTAAATATACTTGACCATTGTATGAGGTTGTACTGAATTCCAACTAGTAGTTTTCAAGTTATGCTTCGGACAAGGAAAAGTAACAAAGGGCAATAACTCAGTAAATACTCAAGATAGAGTTATAGTCCTTGTACACTGCACTTCCTCTGAGTGTGCTTTATCATTGTATGAAGTTGTATTGAATTTCAACCAGTAGTTTTCAAGTTATGCTACGGACAAGGAAAAGTAACAAAGGGCAATAACTCTGTAATTAGTCAAGATGGAGTTATAGTTCTTGTGCACTGCACTTCCTCTCAATGTGCTTGACCATTGTATGAAGTTGTATTGAATTCCAACCAGTAGTTTTCAAGTTATGCTTCGGACAAGGAAAACTAACAAAGGGCAGTAACTCAGTAAATACTCAAGATAGAGTTATAGTTCTTGTACACTGCACTTCCTCTGAGTGTGCTTGATCATTGTATGAAGTTGTATTGAATTCCAACTAGTAGCTATCACTAAATGTGATTAATACCCCCAAAAGATGATAAACTAACAAAGTTCGAGTAACATAATACCTTGCAAACAAACTAAAAATGGAGATATTGTTCTTTAGCACTTCCTCTCATTGGGCTTGACCATTGTATGAAGTTGTATTGAATTCCAACTTGTAGTTTTCGAAATATGCTCCTGACAAGGAAAAGTAACAAAGGGCAATAACCCTGTAATTAGTCAAGATGGAGTTATGGTTACTTGTGCACTGCACTCCCTCTCACTGTGCTTGACCATTGTATGAAGTTGTATTGAATTCCAACCAGAAGTTTTCAAGTTATGCTCCGGACAAGGAAAAGTAACAAAGGGTAATAACTCTGTAATGAGTCAAGATGGAGTTATGGTTCCTGTGCACTGCACTTCCTCTAAATGTACTTGACCATTGTATGAGGTGGTACTGAATTCCAACTAGTAGTTTTCAAGTTATGCTTCGGACAAGGAAATGTAACAAACCGGGCAATAACTCAGTAAATACTCAAGATAGAGTTATAGTTCTTGTACACTGCACTTCCTCTGAGTGTGCTTGATCATTATGTATGAAGTTGTATTCATACAAGAATTCCAACTACGTAGTTTTCAGGTTGATCCTACCGGACATAGGAAAAGTAACAAAGGGCAATAACTCTGTAATTAGTCAAGATGGAGTTATAGTTCTTGTGCACTGCACTTCCTCTCAATGTCAACTATGTAAACCATGCATCGTTTAAGAATTTAAATTGATTCTCAACATACCAATATTTTCTCAAAAAATGCTCTGAGAACAAGAAAAAGTAACAACGTGGCTGAATAACTCAAAACTAATTAGACAAAAGATGCAGTTATAGTTCTTGTCAACTGGCACTATCCTTATCAACTGTGCATTACCAAGTATCAAGTTGTATTGAATAATCCTAACTAGTAGTTTTCAAATTATGCTCCGGACAAGGAAAAGTAACTCCGAAAGGGCAAATAACTCAGTAATTAGTCAAGATGGAGATATAGTTGAACTTGTATACTGCACTTCCTCTCAATTTGCCATTTGACCAGCAAAGAGATCCTTGTACGAAGTTGTATTGAAGTGTCCTAACTTGTATTTTTCAAGTATCATCCGGACAAGGAAAATGCAATATACCCGGCCACTGACCGACGATTGACATTAACACTACCGACCGACCGACCTAACCACCGGACTTCATATATACCCCCTAAACTTCGTTTTGGGGTTTTAACTTTGTAGATTTCAAGTTATGCTCTGGACTTAAGTGGAAATGTAACAAATTTTGGGCATTAACTTTGTTATTAGTCAAGATGGAGTTATGGTTCTTGTGCACTGCACTTCCTCTCAGTGTGCTTGACCATTGTATGAAGTTGTATTGAATTCCAACCAGTAGTTTTCAAGTTATGATCGGAAACAATGAAACTTAACATAGAATCATCTTTTTGGCAATTACTCTTACTGGTCAGCTAAATTAGAGTCAAGATGGAGTTATAGTTCTTGTGCATGCACTTCCTCTCATAATATGCTTGACCATTGCATGTTGTATTGAATTCCAACTAGTAGTTTCCAAGTTATGCTCCGGACAGGAAAGTAAACAAGGGCATAACTCTGTACATTAGTCAAGATGGAGTTATAGTTCTATGTGCACTGCACTTTTCCTCTCAATGTGCTTGACCATTGTATGAAGTTGGTATTGAATTCCAACTAGTAGTCTTTCAGGTGAGTATCAAGGAACAAGAACTGTCCCTCACAAGTGACAATGCCCCCGAACGACTGTCCCATACCCCTGGGTCCTCTCCATATACCCCCTAAACTTCGTTTTGCGGGTAATAAATATTATTATCCTTCAATGATTTGAGCTACCAATTGCATACAGGGAAACCATACTTTTACAGTTGCCGACTTGTAGGGTGTGGGCTTGGATCATTTTGTCTAACTTTGTGAAGATTTTAAAATATCAATGAATGCCCAGGTTTTTGGCCAACACAACGTGTGCTTAAAAGGACAAACTTCAAATCAAAGTATATCTTGACCTTTGAGGTAGGCCATGGTCTTACACGACAGTTGCTTATGTGCTGAATATTTGTGCCAAGTATTTAAACCTTACCAAAAAAATGGAAGGACACATGCAGGTGCCATTTATAAGCACATTTAGTAAACCCTTGTATTCTATAAACTCAAAATAATTTCTCATATGCAAAATTATTACTCAAACAAAATTTGTCCTTTCATGAAATTTTAATGAAACAAGATATAATTTCCTGAGTATTTACATCTAGAGGTTTATAACTGATCTGGATACAAAGCAGTAAACAAAACAAACAAAAGCAACAATTTTATTTCTTTCAACTGGCGGTACATAATCTTTAATCAACTAGTACATTAAATAAGTAATCCCATATAATCATATTTAATAATCCTGTTCAAAGCGTTTTTCAAATAGTATGGAAACAAAGGGAAGTACTTCGTAATGCGCTAAATAACTTGCCTCGGATCACGTTGACAAAACATCCGGTACCGCAGTTTTGGAAAAAAGAAAGAAAATATTGAAACTTTATATACATATATCATGATATTTTACCAATCAATTTGACCAGCAAAGAGATCCTTAATACAATATATACTATTTGAAAGACCTTGTCCTGACGTAGTCACCTCTGGTTTGCAAACAATCAATTACGGTCAATCAGTTTGCGCTAAGTATGGTACCTCGAGCTTTAAATGACCAGATTGAGTGTATTGACAATTAACACTAAGTCCGATTTTTAGTCACCTAACCTTCAACCAATTATCGAACACCGCATTGTCAAGGTTTTGACTTTGTACGTATTCAAACTTGGACTTAAGTGGCTTATCCAAATTAACAAATTTTATGGATTTTCTTTTCTTTCAAGACAAAATTTTTGATTCAGGTTTTATCGTGAGATTTTTTTCTGAAATTCTGATTTTTCGTGTGCGCTTAACTTGGGCGACACATGGTAAGGGTCTAAATATCGGGAGAACCCGGCGAGTAACGGGAGAACGGCATGTATGGGAAACAATGCCTATAGACTTGACGTAGAATCATCTTTTTTTAGCATTAAACATTAACAAATGGTCAGCCATATACAAAATTAGAGTGCAAAAAGATTAGGTTTGGTTAATCATAATAAACATTAAATCCAACATTACTACTTATCACAACCCCCACTCCATTTGGCGGCATTCAAACATTTGACTTGTATCCTTCCATGTATGACAGAGTTACCATGCATATACGACTCCATTACTTTTAAACTCTAAGTGTGACCTTGACCTTAGGGCAAGGGATATGGGTCTTGCATGCAACACATTGTCTTTAGGGCTGAGTATCAATAACAAGAGCTGTCCCTCACAAGTGACAAATGCCCCCCAAAAAAGTGTCCCATAGTCTGTGTCCTCTCCATGTGCTCAATAATTGTGCCATGTAATTTTAAAATCCTTCCATGCATGACAGAGCTACCAATTGCATACAGTATTCCATTACTTTTAAACGCTAAGTGTGACCTTGAACTTTGAGGTAGGGATGTGGGTCTTGTACGTGACACGTTGTTTTGATGTGCTGAACATTTGTGCCAAGTTATTTTAAAATCAATCAATGCATGACAAAGTTACAGTCCAGACATGAATGTGTGCATATATAAAGGATTCAATTACCTTCAAACTCTAAGTATAATCTTGACCTTTGAGGTAGGGCCATGGGTCTTGCACACGACACGTTGTCTTGATGTGCTGAACATTTGTGCCAAGTAATTTTGAAATCCTTCAATGACACAAAAATAAATTGTAGATGAAAAAACCTTTGCCATCCAGGAAAAGGTCAGTTTTAATATGCCCATCTTTAGGGGCATAAAAAGACCACCCATGTTAATCTATAGAACTACAAAAGTATTCATTTGTTTCCCTGCAGAAGGTATTCAAACGGGAATATCCCTAAGTGATCTTAAAGTTTGTAAGCCTTTTTCAATAAACGTATTATTTTAATAGTAAGAGTGCTATAGCTAATTTTCCTTAGTTTTATGAATAAGTATTTTACATCTAGAGGTTTATAACATGTATCTGTATATTAAAGAACATGTCAACAAATGATGTATAACATTTTTCTAGATATAAACATATTAACAGTCAGTTGATCTGTGAAGTCATATCTTTTGAGATGGCTGTAAATATTACTGGAGAGGCACAGCCTCAAGTGTGATCCTGCACTATGCAGCCAATAAGAAAGATGCACCCGCAGATCAACCGACTGTTATAGTATTCCTTTTATTATATACCTTTACCCGATGTCATGTAAAATTTTAGATAAACGTTATGTGCCATTAGTGGAATTAAAATCAACATAACTAGTCAAACTCTTTCGGGTCATTTTTTGTATGACGTCCATGATGTCACTTGCATCTTCCATTTTAACAACAGCAATAAAAAGTAAAGGCAAAAGGTAATTCATCTATCTGGTTCATTTAACGAAAAACAATTAATCGATTAACTCGGACATTTTCCTTTACTTAACATCAATATTAATAAGAGCTTAATCAAACCCCATTAAAGTTCTAAATTATCGATAACTGACAGTAAATTCTAAACCAGACAGATCATAAGAATAATTAGTAGTTGAATAGCGGCAAACATACTAATTAAATCTTTAATTAAATGTTGTAAAGAATACTTAGGATGGAATGTCCAATTATGACTTAAATAATTTTACAAATATCTCATAAAAAAATTATAAATGTATGGAAAAAAATATGTAACATTGACCACTAACATAGTTTAGATAATTGAGTAAATTGACTTTTTTTTTTAAGGTCTAAACTTTAAACAAACATGTCTTTTTTGTAAACAGCACATTTTGGTCATCAGCACTATTTAGGACCACTTTTATATAATTACTATCATGCAATGTTCATCACATGAGCATGCTAAATAATGATGTTATTACACCAATCTGTAATGATGTACACATAAATGCAGTTGGTATTCAAGCGATAAACTGTATTCGATGGAATGCAACTAGTATTCTCACGGAATTCCATGGTATTATATGGTTCCAATGGTATTCAGTACATGACATTCCACTGGATACTAAAGGAATTCCTCAAGGTTGAAAAACATAACCTTCTTCCATCTAAAATCGAGTGGCTTAAGACTGGAATTCCAGATAAAGAACAGTGGTTTCCGCATTATCATGAAGTTTACATCTTTGTATAATGACATAAACTTGATATTATATCATTATAGTATTTATATTGTTTGTTATGTAATGCATGCATAACAATAATATGCAAATGGTGCCGTTTTAGCATGAAAAAATCCTTTGCCATCCATGAAAATATTCATTTTTAGTATTCACTCAGTGAAATATATCTCGAGTTTTCACCGACTAGTTTAACATCCTCTATAAAATCAGACTGGATGATAGATTGTTTGTCATTCCAATACTATGATTTAAGCAAGGATAAGCAAGATAAAACACAAAATGTTACTTGTACCTCAAGCAGTTTCATCATAGGCACTGGGTTAAAGTAATGAAGACCACCAAATCTGTCAAGTCTAGATGTAGATACAGCTATTTCTTTGATGGGTATTGATGATGTGTTACTCGTGAAAATTGTATGCCTGCAATAAATGTTTAAACTCCACTTTAAGCAACACAAGTATATATATACTGAATTCAAAATGTAACACTGTAGAATCATGACATTTGGTTCAATGTTGTATAATATTTATAGGATGCTTCAGTGTTGTTGAGCAAAAAATGTTTCCTACCTAATAAGAGCAAGAGGGCCAAGATGTCCCTATATTGCTCACCTGGCTACCATTGGCTATAATACAAGATCATCAATAGCAGAAAGGGTCAATTTTGACCTAGGGGACATGATTTGAACATTCTTGGAATATGTCAACTAGGCAATAATACATGCCAAATATCTCAGCTCTAGGCCTTGTGGTTTCAGAAATAAAGATTTTTCCTATATAAGTCTACCGTATTTCCCCGCTTATAAGACGAGGAAATAAAGTCCCGATTTTAGCCTCAAAGTGGGGTCCTCGTCTTATAAGCGAGGCCACGAGAATCAACCAAAAATAAAAATCAATCCTAGATACATTTGTGATAAAATCGGCAATATCGGATGTCGTCCCGCGAGTGTTTATGTGCAGACGACAGTCGACCAATTACTGGTACCGTATGTTGGCAAATTACGTTATTGTGTTAACTCACCTCCGCTGCCGATCGCCAATGTCGCCAATTTGCAATTATTTAAAGAATTTGAAGGTAAACTTGGCGAAAATAAGTGGTGCATACTTTTTCCGTCATTTTTTTTTTTCGGTATGATATAAGCGGCCTAAAATTGATATCTGAATCAAGCGTTTTACCAAGCGTTAATTGTAAAGAAAACCGATAATCAGTCTAGTCTGTGAATTGTTAATTCAGATATTGATTTTTGGTGACACTTTGAGATGATAATTGCGTACGGTAAATGCGTGTCATCGACTGATTAATCAATTTATGAAAACATCTGGCAGCTTGTGTATAATTATTAAGAGTGCCAAGGATCCCCCAAATTAGCGACAATTACGTCATAGTTTAAAGAAAAAAGAAGCGAGAGGCTTAGACAAAAGGCCGAAAGGCTTTTTTGTAAAATTCGTCGTCGCGGTTGTTTTGACAACTTTTAATTATAAATACGAAAGTTTGCTTTTTTTTTGCAAGCATTTTGTGATAACTCCCAAGAAATTGTAACAATGGGAATGAAAAAATAATTTTTAACTGACTTAATTGCCATCTCGCTCCTTTTTTTCTTCGACCTTTTGTCTAAGCCTCTCGCTTCTTTTTTCTTTAAACTACGATTTAATTGTCGCTACTTTGGGGGATCCTCGGCACACTTAATAATTATATACAAGCTGTCATATGTTTTCATAAATTGATTAATCAGTCGATGACATGTATAATACGCAATTATCTTCTCAAAGTGTCATCAAAAATCAATATCCAAATTGACAATACACAGATTGGTTTATAATACTAAAAAAAATCGGCAATTAATAAATAAATAAATTAGCTAAGAAATCATATGAACTTGAAGAAAATAAAGTAACTGGGTTTCACTTAATAAATTGCCCCGTCTTATAAACGAGTCTATTCAAAAACCACACAATTTCCACGGCAAAGTAGGGGGGTCATCTTATAAGCGGATCGCCTTATAGGCGGGGAAATACGGTAAGTAAAATCAAGAGACCCCTGGGTGGGGTCAGTTTTGAGCTGGGGGTCATAATTTGAACACTCTTAGTAGATGTCAACAAGGCAATGCCATATGCTAAATATCTAAGCTCTAGGCCTTCATGTTCTTGAGAAGGAGATTTTTAAAGTTTTCCTTTCTGCTGGTTCTGCATGGAATGGAATTCTTTGAACAACTATGAAAGTGCTTCGTGCAAGGAACATCTTTGCCAAGTTTTTCCTACATAAACATATATAAAAACAAGTGACCCCTGGGAGGGGTCAATTTTGACCCAGGGTTCATAATTTTAACAATCTGGTAGAGGTCCACTAGGTACTCATACATTTTTAAATATCTAAGCTCTAGGCTTTGTGGTTTCAGAAGAGAAGATTTTTAAAGTTTTCCTACATAAGCATATATAAAAACAAGTTACCCCTGGGCGGGGTCAATTTTGACCCTTATAATTTGAACAATCTTGGTAGAGGTCAACTAGGTTAATAATATATATAATTTCTACTACCGGCAAAACAAGATTAAAAGGTGTGTATACTTAACAGTTTTCACCAGAATCTATTGTTTGCGAGAATAAATTAACCCTGCTCCATATTTTGTCAGCCGTCTTGACGGTTCATCTGCAGGATTTTCTTGCGAAGGAACATATTTTAATGTCAAGTATATATCATTTGAAAACATGAACTTGAATTATTCTTTAATTGTTGCATTAACTTCCTTTGACCTGCAGCCTTCATTTGACCACGCACTATGTATTATCTTATTACCAACATAAGCGTCTGCCCGTTAAGACTGAATGGATTTTTCTACAGATTTTAGTACGTGCAGTAGTGCCCGTATGCTGTTTACCGGCCAGTAATCGGACGTCTTTATTCGCTCACCTGGTAAATGATTATCCTCCATATTTGTACAAACTTGAGTCCGTAAACAATTCTATTTTTAAATGTAACAAGAGCTGTCACATGACAGCACGCTCGACTATTCGAAAGGTTGTTGGTAAAATGGGTTTTTTGTCAAAGAACAGGAGTATTGTGTAATTGTCTGTAAGAATTAAGGTCAAAGATATGAAACTTGTTCAAGACCTTTGTAAATGTACATTACTTCAAAGCCTTACTCTGGATTCTGTAAGCCAAGTGGAGGGAGGAGGGGAAATTTCAAAGAAATACATAACCTTGTAAATTTGTCATGAATAACTCTGTAACTTTTCAAAATTGAAATGTATAGAATTAAAAAAGCTTGACCGCTGATGCTGCATAATTATTCTATGACATTTCAAAAGAAAGCCATTTCGGGTATTTCCATGTTAGTCTGGTAAAAACTGTGACAAAATTCTAAGTTAAAAGGGGCTAAATGTCAAAATCAAAAACTTGGTGAAGATGTTGACAGTAAACATACATTTTAAGTCCATAAAAAAAAATTAAAGTTAAAAAGGGGCATAAATCTGTCAAAAATCAAAACAGAGTTATGGGGATTGTTTCCCTCAGATGTAGAGTTGATGGTAGACACATCCACCTTTGAGTTTCAAGTCAATACCTTTGATAGTATTCAAAACATTTGACTTTATAAAATCTTTTACCAAATATTCTAAGTTAAAAAGGGGCATAAATCTGTCAAAAATCAAAACAGAGTTATGGGGATTGTTTCCTCAGGTGTAGATGTTGATTGTAGACACATACTTTGAGTTTCAAGTCAATACCTTTGATAGTATTCAAGATATTTGAATTTATAAAAATCTTTAACAAAAAATCTAAGTTAAAAAGGGGCATAAATTGTCAAAAATCAAAACGGAGTATGAGGTTGTTTCCTCAGGTGTAGATGCTGATGGTAAAGATATATTTTGAGTTTCAAGTCAATACCTTTTGATAATTTGAAAGATATTTGAATTTATAAAAACTTTAACCAAAAATTTAAGTAAATAAAAGGGGGCTAAATCTGTCAAAAATCAAAACAGAGTTATGGGGATTGTTTCCTCAGGTGTAGATGTTGATGGTAAACAAACAGTTTGAGTTTCAAGTCAATACCTTTGATAGTATTCAGGATATTTGACTTTATTAAAAACTTTAACCAAAAATTCTAAGTTAAAAGGGCATAAATCTGTCAAAAAAAAACAGAGTTATGAGCATTGTTTCCTCAGGTGTAGATGTTGATGGTAAAGATATATTTTGAGTTTCAAGTCAATACCTTTTGATAATATGCAAGATATTTGAATTTATAAAAACTTTTACCAAAAATTCTAAGTTAAAAGGGGGGCATAAATCTGTCAAAAATCAAAACAGAGTTATGGGGATTGTTTCCTCAGGTGTGATGTTGATGGTAAAGATATATTTTGAGTTTCAAGTCAATACCTTTGATAGTATTCAAGATATTTGACTTCATTAAAAACTTTAACCAACGCAGACCCCCCCCCCCCCCCCCCCCCCCCCCCCCCCCCCCCCGCCCTGCCCCCCACGCCTCGCGACGCACATCCCCCCCCCCCCCCCTGCAATGTCTCCTTATTCTTCGAATAGTCGAGCTAAAAACCCCCCCAATAAGCTATCTCTGCTAAAAATCTTCTGATACCCAGAGTTGTTTACCCGTACTTCCAATAGAAAAAACCATGTTCATTTCTCGAGTCTGTTACAGCCAGCATGAAAGATATGGCACTGTCGCATAATTTTTGTAACTCCATTTTTCAAGCTTGCTTGTGGGAGCTTTTTGGAAGCATATCTGGAAGCATTTTCGTTACGAGTCAATTATAAACCCTAGGAAGGTAGGAGTTTGCGTTGGACAGAATCCGCTCTTATTTAAGTCAGTGCAATATCCCAACCCCAGAAGCACTTCACAAACAATATAATTTGTTAAATGAGCCCTATCCTTTCCAGACAAGTCAGTTTTACAGCGAACTTCTTCAAATAAACGATTGTCGATGTATAAAAACATTGGTACTTGAAAACACCTTCGGGTATAAACAGTAGCTTATATATAAGATTAGGGTATGATACACATAGCTGGATAGTTTAGAACCAAATGGCAATGTATTATAACTAAAATAGTATCCACCGCATTGAAATGGCACCAGCATGGCAGAATTTGAATTTAACGGCACAGCAAATCCTCTATAGAAATGAAATAGGCATCAGCGTAAGTTGCTCTGGGAATGTCCCACAGCGTGTCAAGAAAAGAAAATGTTTATTTTTATCCAATTAATGACATACATTAAATTGGTGGTGATACTTCTCCTACTCTTCCGACACAAGTAAGCGAACCATTATGCAATCTTTCTAGAATTGTTTCGCTAATAAACGACAAAAATTGTTTACAAATGTTAGCATTATCAATTTATCGATCGAGAGGATAATTACAATCATCATCTATTCCTCTGAATGTCCCTTTAAACGGCACAATAATTTGTAACCACGAAAGAATATTATTAGCATAATCACTGTCACCGAGTATTGTTTTCCATGCACTTATGTTTTGATGTATCTGCCCAGCCATGAAATAGTCATTGTCAGTAAACCGCAAAGAAGATAAATCAGGAACTACCCCTCTTTGAAAAGCTTCTTCTGCTAATACAGGTTCTGATCCTACTGCAAGAACCCCATCACCGAAGCGAACAAAACGCTTAATCCTAGTTTGTTTTTTCAATGGGTTAAAAAGTAATTTAGTGTGTTTTTCCCATGCCTTCACCACAAATGGTTTCATAGTAGACGCCACACATTTCGTCTCTCTCTTTATGTCCTTCAGTCCGCCACCTTTTTTCTTTCACCTGCTTTTCAAGACTGTTAATCTTTTCCGTCAGCGCCTCATGATCATATATACTGTTTATCATAATTAGATATTTTTTTGGAGTATGCGTTTCGTGCGCCGTAACAAATTATAACAAAAACGCCATATTACAGGGCACGCTTCTCAAATAATGTTAACGCAATTACATATAATTACATATTTGTTGAAAAAAATGGAAATAATTTAATAAAATACATATGTGTCACAACCTGGCTATTATCCCTGTCAGAACGTATGGGTAGCCAGACTGCGCACCCTCTTGTGTGTTTTTTTAAAATTATTATCATTATAATTATTGTTATTTTTATTGTTTTTTGTTTTTTATCATCATGATCATGATCACCATTATCACTACTACTTCTATTATACTGAGAAGGTATTGTAAGTAAGATCCAGATCAGGAATAATAAAATGCGTTGTGTAAGTTTGTATCTGTATTGTGACTCTCTCGATAACATACATAACAATGACAACATAACATAACGTCGGAAGTGACGTTAACGTCATTAACGCAGTAAGACGTAACGTGCATACTAGCGTAATTCTACAGTACTATCTAACTCGCGGACATACTGGGGGGCGCGAAATGTTAGATAATGCTTAAGTTAACAAATATTAAGTGTCCGGTATCGCATGTATACTTACAAATGCGAATGTCCATGATTTCAGGTATTAGCATCATCTTTAAATACCAGTTAAAGTCACTATGATTTATTCGCGTTATTGCACAAGAATGTATTAAAACTAATAAGAATAATTCATCGTATTAAATTAGTCCAAATCAGCCTATATTAAAGCATTATCATATCGTATCAGTGTCATTTTTCACGAATTATGTAAATCATATCTATAGTTCTGTAACTTCCAAAGGGAAGAGTTTCACTATTGGTCTATTAGTAGTACCATTGTCTGTTCTAATTTTTGCTGACCGAACAAGTCCATCTCTCCCGAGCACGAGTTCTTCTATGACCGCCAACTTCCATTGTGCACGTGGAACTTCATCATGGACTTGTACAATGTCGCCTACCGCTATGGATTGTTTGTTCCGCCCTGATGTACGATGCTGTTCTCGGATAGCAGTAAGATATCCGTGTCTCCATCATTTCCGGAAGTCGTTTATCAGCTTTATCTGGATCTTAGCGTGTTTATTAATGTCACGGTGTGAACCAAGGATTGAGCTTGGGTCTGTTTCATCTTTAGGGTCGTTATACGGTAATGTTGTAACTCGTCTGCCATATAGAAGATGCGCTGGTGTTAGTGGTTCTGGATTCATTCCAGAAGATACGTTAGTGGCCTGTCATTCATAACGGCTTCTATCTCGGTAACCACTGTTTGTAGCATATCGAAGTTCACGTAAGAGCGACCAACAGTTTTCTTGAGTGCTGTCTTAGTGAGCCCGATTAGTCTCTCCCACCAGCCGCCAAACCATGGAGCGCGCTTGGGTATGAACTTCCATGTGGTTCCTTGACTGGCAAGGTCGTCCTGTACTTTCCGTGACTCGAACAGACGTCTTATATGGTTAGAAGCAGCCATGAACGTTGAAGCGTTGTCGGAGATCATGACGTGTGGTAGTGATTTCCGGCTGCTGAATCTTCTAAAAGCTTGGACGACTTCTAAGTGTACCGCTCGTGTTGATGCACATGTAAATAAGCAGATGTATGCCTTCTCTTCAGTACCATTCTTACTTCTGACGTACAGTGCGCCTGTGAAGTCGACACCTGTTACTGTGAACGGTACTGTATCATCTACTCTACACCTGGGTAAGGGAGGTGGATCAGGGGATACATTTGGTTTCCCAGCTACCTTTCTGCACGTGACACATTTGCGAATGATTGTCTTTACACATTGACGAATGGCTGGGATCCAGAACTTCTGGCGAATATAAGTAATAGTAGAATCAACGCCCGCATGTAGCAATCTCTGGTGGCAATCAAGAACAATCAAATGGGTCAACGGATGCTTTGATGGTAACAGGTAAGGAAATCTCGAACTCTCGGCCAGCGGCGCATTGTGAATTCTACCTCCACAACGGACTCCACCATCGGTGTCGATGAATAATCTAAGTTGCTTGACAAGTTGTGAGCGTGATTTACCGGATCTCATGTTGAGGATTTCTTCCTGGTAAGTAGTGGTTTGACAGTCTATCAGCCATATTCTCTCGACATGTGCAAGTTCACTAGAGGACAGGGGTTCGAGTCGTCTGCTAGAATGTTTGCAGTTATGTATAAATCTAATTACGAATGCTGTAACACGTAGTAGCTTCTGGTATGTGCTGAATCTGTTGATATCAATTACTTGATGAATTCCTAGGGTAAATGCCGGTTCCGTAGGTATAGTCGTGGGATTAGCACCGGAAGTGTCGTCTAAAGTTGTAAGTACCGAAGTTTCATGTGTGTTCCATATAGGCCAACTTGATGGGTCGTTGATCCATGGTGGTCCATGCAGCCAACTATCGTTTTCTTCATATTGCTTAGCTGTAATTCCTCGGGTAACTAGATCTGCTGGGTTTGAGCGGGTGGGGCAATATTTCCATTTGCTGTTCTTTGTAAGTTCTTTCACTTCATTAACTCTGTTTTGGACAAATCGTGGTAAGGGTTTAGCCGTCTCCAACCAGTGTAGAACGATTTGGCTATCTGACCAGAAGTAAACATCTGTGTGCGTCAGTGTCTTTTGTATGTGGTTCGCTAATCGAGCACCAATTGTAGCTGCCATTAGTTCTAGTCGTGGTAACGTAAGTTTCTTAAGTGGTGCTACACGATTCTTCGCCATGATGAGTGATGATTGCTGTCCCTTGCAGAGGTATGCTGCAGCTCCATATGAAGACTGACTTGCGTCTACGAACACATGTAGAGTGAGGGGTAAATTGTCGTCTGCTTCTTGGGTTTTCTCGTCTGTGGCGGGATGTTAAAAGTAACATCGTCTGTATTCGGTTGTGGATATAGTATTCAAGTCATTTACAAGGTTTTCCCATCGGTGTTGTATGTCAGCTGGTAACAGAGTATCCAAGTCTAATTTCTCTTGCCAAATGTGTTGTAGCATAATTTTAGCACGTACCGTAACCGGACTAAGCAGACCTAGCGGATCATACAATCTTGACGTTTGTCGTAAGATTTCACATTTTGTTGTAATGGCTCTTATTGGTATATATGTTGGTTGAAACATCAGCATATCTGTTTCTACATTCCATCGCATACCAAGAATCTTTGTGATATTTTCTGTATCTAGAACATCGTTGGTTGTGGCTAAGTTTCGTAGTCGGTGGCTGTTAGAATTCCACGAGCGTAGATTGAAGTTTGCAGACGACAATAGAACGCGCGAATCCCGGAAGTAAGCAAGCGTCTGGTTCTTATCTTCAAAACTTGACAGAATGTTGTCTACATACAAGTCTCGTTTCAAAATGTTGCTGACCCATACATCACTATGGCTTTCTAGATGTTTCAAAAGTGTCGCATTTAGAATGAATGGAGAACACGTTGCGCCGAACAGAACTGCCTTGAACCTGTACATGATCAAACTACTGTCGGGATCTTGGGGGTTCGCTCAACCATAAAAACCTCGTGACATCTCGGTCTTCTTCTGCTAGTTGTATCTGGAGAAAAGCCTTTTCTATATCAGAAGATACGGCGTACTTGTTTAACCGGAAACGAATCAAGATGTGGGTAAGGTCATTTAGCTCAGGTGGGGTTGATTTTAGACAGTCATTAAGACTGGGCTGGCCATGTGACTGATGACAACTACAGTCATATACTATACGTATGGGTGTAGTAGCAGAATCTTTCTTAACTCCGTGGTGTGGGATGTAGTGTATCTGGTTTTGTAGTGCGATAGTTTCATCCACCTTCTCAATAAAACCTCTGGTCTCCTGCTCTTTGATAATTTCTCCATATTTCTGTAAGATTTGTGGGTCTTGACGTAGACGCTTGATGACGTTTTCAGTACGTTTCTTCGTTATATCAAAATTAGTGGGTAAAGTCTCATGATCATCTTTCCAAGGCAGTTTTGCTGTATACCGTCCATTGCTATAGGTGATAGAATCACGCTGGTAATTCTCTATATAAGTAGATGTAGACTTGTTTTCTTCCTTTTCTGATATTCCTAGATCCTCAAGCCTCCAGAATCTCTCAATATCACAGGGGTCTGTTGGTGACGTAAGAACGTTAAGCATATGGTGCGTGGGTCTACCGGAAGTGGACCTGACAGAAGATATCCAATTCTTGACTGCACTGCAGCTGGACCGTTCCCTCGGAACACTCTGTCTTGAACTATTTTCCAATAAGAATCTGCACCAATCAGCAACGATATCTCAAATTCTTTGTCATTTATAACTGGATGTGCAAGTTTCAAACCGCGTAAGTATGGTAGAGATGAACTGTTCTGATTTACATTACGTAACGGAACAGCAATTTTTGGCACAATCAAAACGTCAATGTCTATTTTTTCTTTGTCGTCTGTAACAAGATAAATAGTTCCCTTTGTCATGATTCGAACTCGCTGGCTGGTATCACCGAAAGACGCTAAATGTACAACCTCACTTCCGGCCTTTTCTGCTAACACTTCCGTAATAAAAGAACGCTGAGCTCCCTCATCAAAAAGAATGTTTGTTACTAAGGAAACATTGGCAGAACATACCTGGGCAACAGCGGTCTTGAGTAGTACATCCGGTCTGGACTGAGTTGTTGAGTGTAAAATTGCTGTATCTGGTTGGGAAACGACGTCCTGCGTAGCTGGTACTGTGAAAATTGCGGCGTTGGGATTTAATGAAGATTGCTTGAAATATTTATCACATATACTTGAATGGTGTTTGCGCTGACAGTGACGACATCTATTTATGGAACGGCACGACGATACTTGATGTTTCCGTAAACAGTTGAAACACAGATGTTCTTTTTTCACAATAGCAATGTGCGACTCGTATGAAGTGACCTTTTTGCACTCGTTTGGAGAATGTTCATCTTTACAGAAGGGACACACTTTCTTGTCAGTTTTCTTGTAGTAATCGTTTCTATGTCTGTTGCTGAGTTGCTTCGGCTTTGATCTGGTGCCAGCAAAGAATAACGCTGTTGGTTTGTGTGCTTCTGACATTTCAGTTGTTTCACCAGCTTCCAGAAAAGAAATTTCTTTAGATAAAGCTAATCTTAAGTCTTGTAATTTCCAATTCTGACTACCATATTCACGTGCCATGTTTCGCTTGATCTCACCAGGTAATTTTTCCAACACTATTGGTACAAGTAAACTACCGTAAGATTCTTGCGATTGCCCGAGAGATTCCAAACCTCTAATAAAAGTTTCCATTTTATCATAAAAACATTGCAAACTCACCACACTGTTGTCAGGTCTTGGAAGTTCCAACAAAGACTGCATATACGTATGAATAATCTTTTGAGGTTGACCGAAACGCTCTCTGAGTAGACACACTGCCTTGGAATAGTTAGCATTCGTCAAAGGAAATCCGTCTATACACCGTGCAGCTGTACCTTGAACCTGAACGTCTGATAACGAAGCATTCAAATGAACCAATGACTCAAAAGAGTCCCAGAAAGTTTGCCAGTTTGTTAAATCTCCATCAAAGGTAGGTAAAGTCAGTTTCGGAAGCTTGTGTTGAAAAAACGTACTCGAACTTGCATGTCGCGTAACGCTGGGTGTTCTTCATGTTCCACGGAACTATTGTTTGTAACGTCTTGAGTAGAACTATGCTTGCGAGAAGTGTCACGTAATTTCTGAAGTCTGAGATCTAAGTCATATGAATACTCTTCACTTTCTATGATTTCCGTTTCAATGTCTGCGACATCACACTGGTTTACTATCTTCTCATTCAGTCCTTTGATTATCTCAGCTTTCTCTGTCAAATAGTCTATCAGCGACGAAAATTCAAGTGGCGACAAATCGTCAGTTATGCCATCTAATTTTCTCTGTATAACTCTGCGCTGACCTTCTCGTGTTGAAATTAGTTTCTGAAGATTCATGGTTATTCACAAAAGCTGGTCACGGCACCAAAATGTAAGTAAGATCCAGATCAGGAATAATAAAATGCGTTGTGTAAGTTTGTATCTGTATTGTGACTCTCTCGATAACATACATAACAATGACAACATAACATAACGTCGGAAGTGACGTTAACGTCATTAACGCGGTAAGATGTAACGTGAATACTAGCGTAATTCTACAGTACTATCTAACTCGCAGACAGGTATAACTTATATGTTTGTGCCCATTACGAGATAAGGCGGCGAATCACAACAAATGTCAAACATTAACTACACAGTAGTGTAGTTTCTAGTTTCCGATGTACTGTCATGCGCAAAGTACATACACATGTACAGGGTGCTTATTACATCTTCTATCAGTTCACTTTGACCTAACCTTTTTGAAATACTTCCAGGCTTGATTTCTCTAATACTAGGAGGTCATGAACAACTGTTGACTTGAAAAGATCTCACAACAACAGGATGTGGTGATCCAACCCGATTATCTAATCCTATGTTATCAAATTAACATTTTAGTGCAAATTAACTTCTCCAGCTACATGTAAAAATAGTAGTCAACACCTGAATCGCAACAGGAACAAGAAAAAGGTTCGGAGCGGGCTGTTACATTGGCTCATTCCATGATTTAGTACCATAACTATGCCATCAGATGAACTAACCGACATAAACAGGAATTCATTGTTAAACAAAATGCATATGTCGCTGCATCCAGCGAAAATCAAAGAGAAATAAAAGTAATTCTGACCTAGTATGTACCCTGACTTTCTAGCCTGGCCAAAGAGCAGCAACCGCACCACTTCAAAATAGCTGACTTGTTATTTTTTTTTATTGAAACCATCGTACAAGATACATAAATGGTCCTAAACTAAATTATGTAATTGTAGCTTTGAACCGAGTAGGGTTTTTTGTTCTGCCATTACACACATCTGGAACATGTGCCGTTAACATTTTGGAGGCATTACTATCATTTCCAACTTCATGTATCACACTTTATACCAAACTACTACAGGATTACAACTATTTGAAATAAATACTATCAGCATTATTAATTACTACAGAAATCAGTCAGGGTGGTTCATTGAAACAGTCAGTGCTGATCTTTGATATTGCCAGAAAGTACCACATATTACGTAATTCGTGCTTGTAAGAATGCACCCATAAATTCCGCTTACCATTTGTAACTTCAGACAGTAATCCCAAACAAAGTGTCTTGACATGTGAACTCGGATATTATTCAAATAGTGATCTAAAACCGGCTGATCTGGAGCTATTATATAGCCCCTATTACCAACTCACAAATTGATGACTTGATTATATAACATGTTGTACCTCCCGTAACCAGGAAACAAACTGTTTAACCACATTACCTGATGAAACATATATTCATCAATCAATTAGGTTACTCTTTTTGATCTTTTAGTTATTTTTTATTCATTATTATTTAACTGGTAGATGAAAGTATATTATAAATGATGTTACTGTCTAACTGCCAATAATATTTCATGACACATTTTAGTTATTTTGAATCTATCGCAGCCATCTATGACACTACAAATAACCACAACCTTGCACATCACTTATTGTTACGCTGCTTATTCTGTAAATAGTCACACTTTACTTGCTGCAAAGTTACACACTCATTTATTGCTAAGCCAATTTTGTTCCTAAAAGTCAATTGTCACACGTGCCAATGGCGATATTGCTCATAAATATCACAATTCTCTCATTGATACACAAAGAAATTATCCATACAACTAACACGTCACATTTGCGACCTTTATTTTGGCTATGCAAGTCATAGCTCACAGTTGCAACATTAATTTTGTCCAAAATAGCCACACATCGCTTAGAATAGTCAGAAATTGGTAATAAAATTCAAACTTTTTCTTTGTTGCCAAAGAGACTATACTGTAAGTCCTAGGTCATTTGTTGCGACACAAGTTTTGCTAAAAACAAATCACACGACTTGTGATTTTGCCCCTAAAAGAGACACGTCACATTTGCCACATAGGTTTTGCCCAAACATTTATTGCTACATTGGCCATACCTAAAAGTCCCTAATCTGAATTTGTTCACAATGAAAAAATTCTTTTGCTGCGACACTGATTATACTCAGAAATGTTACATGGCGCTATTGCGGGTCAAATTCTGCCTTTATAAGGCACACGTCGCTTGTTTCGACACAACCATTGATCAGAAAATACACAATGAAAAAAATTATTTGGCTGCGACACCGATAATACATAGATGCGTTACACGTCGCATATAAAAGGCACACGTCCCTTGTTGCGACACATGAATTACTCGGACAGGTCACACGTCACATGATTGCGACACAAATTCTGCCTATAAAAGACACACGTCGCTTGTTGCAACACAAATGTTAACCAGAAAATACTCACGTCACAAGATGTGACACAACTTCTGCCTATGAAAAGCACACGTCGCTGTTGCGACACAAATGTTAACCAGAAAATACACACGCCACCAGATGTGACACAACTTCTACCTATGAAAAGCACACGTCGCTGTTGCGACACAAATGTTAACTAGAAAATACACACGTCACCAGATGTGACACAACTTCTGCCTATGAAAAGCACACGTCGCTGTTGCGACACAAATGTTAACCAGAAAATACACATGTCACAAGATGTGACACAACTTCTGCCTATAAGCGGCACACGTCGCTTGATGCAACACAGATATAACTGAAAAGTTTACACGTCGCATGATTACGACACAGATTCTGCCTATAAAAGGCACACGTCGCATGATTGCGACACATATTCTGCCTATAAAAAGCACACGTCACTTGATGCGACACAGATATTACTTAAACAGGTTACACGTTGCGTGATTGCGACACAGATTCTGCCTATAAAAGGCACACGTCGTGTTATTCCGACAAATATTCTGCCTTTAAAAGGCACACTTCGCTTGTTGCGACACAGATATTAACCAGAAAATACACACGTCACAAGATGTGACACAAATTCTGCCTATAAACGGTACACATCGCATGATGCGACACAGATATTACTCAAAAGGTTACACGTCGCATGATTGCGACACAAATTCTGCCTTTAAAAGGCACACGTCGCATGATTGCGACACATAAGGTACACTTGGCTTGATGCGACACAGATGTTACTCAAAAGGTTACACGTCGAATGATTGCGACACAAATTCTGCCTTTAAAAGGCACACGTCGCATGATTGCGACACATATTTTGCCTATAAAAGGCACACGTCGCTTGATGCGACACAGATGTTACTCAAAAGGTTACACATCAAATGATTGCGACACAAATTCTGCCTTTAAAAGGCACACGTCACATGATTGCGACATATATTCTGCCTATAAAAGGTACACGTCGCTTGATGCGACACAGATGTTACTCAAAAGGTTACACGTCGAATGATTGCGACACAAATTCTGCCTTTAAAAGGCAAACGTTGCATGATTGCGACACATAAGGTACACGTCGCTTGATGCGACACAGATGTTACTCAAAAGGTTACACGTCGAATGATTGCGACACAAAGTCTGCCTTTAAAAGGCACACGTCGCATGATTGCGACACATATTTTGCCTATAAAAGGCACACGTCGCTTGATGCGACACAGACGTTACTCAAAAGGTTACACGTCGAATGATTGCGACACAAATTCTGCCTTTAAAAGGCACACGTCGCATGAATGCGACATATATTCTGCCTATAAAAGGTACACGTCGCTTGATGTGACACAGATGTTACTCAAAAGGTTACACGTCGAATGATTGCGACACAAATTCTGCCTTTAAAAGGCACACGTCGCATGACTGCGACACATATTTTGCCTATAAAAGGCACACGTCGCTTGATGCGACACAGATATTACTCAAAAGGTTACACGTCGCATGATTGCGACACAAATTCTGCCTTTAAAAGGCACACGTCGCATGATTGCAACATATATTCTGCCTATAAAAGGCACACGTGGCTTGATGCGACACAGATGTTACTCAAAAAGGTTACACGTCCCATGAATGCGACACAAATTCTGCCTATAAAAGTCACACGTTTCTTGATGCAACAAAGGTATTACTTAAACAGGTTACACGTCGCATGATTGTGACACAAATTCTGCCTATAAAGTTATCAATCAGAAAATACGCACATCGCAAGATGTGACATGAATTCTGCCTATAAAAGGCACACGTCGCTTGTTGCGACACAGATATCAATAAGAAAATGCACACATCACATAATGTGACACGAATTCTGCCTAGAAATGGTACACTTGCGACATACGTTGTGCCAAAAACAATTTCGCACATAACTAGGTACTACACATGTTGTGTGGATAAAACACAAGGCAATTGTTGCACCTGAAAGTTGCACATTTTTTGTTTCCAATGAAATAGTTTGTGCATAATGCTAACTCACTACTGGTACATGTTACATCAACAATGATGTGCTACAACCATTAATTTGTTCACGATATATTCATAGATATAAGTCACAATTTGGCAATTTTACGCATGTTGTAATCCCAATATGTATTCCGCACCAATAAAACAGCATCCCTAATCTGATAAGATAATTTCCATATACCTCTATTATTGACCTTCTAGTCTATATATGTAGATGCATAATCTGCTTGAAACTCGTAACGACAACACCTATCTCTTATTGCAGATATTGAACGTTTCCCAGATCTCAGAAAATGCTTATAACACATTACCGTACCAAATTAACAGCTGAAGAAATTCTACTGTAGCACGGCGTAAATATTTCATACACTCGCTCTTCACTGAATATAATTATATACAGTCACTTGCAATTTGCAGAAATCCAGAAGCATCAGAACTATTATTATCATGACTATATGGTTAACTGCTTTTTTAAAATTAAAGTTGTGACCACATATATGGTTTTAATGGTAGGAAATGTCTTAATGGTGACGGCAATCCTATTCTAACGCATAATGCTAGGACACCCGTTCATCTTTTTGCGACTCTATGTACCGTACATTATTCAAGCATTACCAGTTGGAATGACATAACCAATCAGACACAAGTGTTAGGAACATACACTATTTATGCATGAAAAACACTCCGCGCATAGATATTATAATAATTATAGTAATCTAGATACAGTCGACTCTCGTTATCTCGATTTTTTTGGGACCAAAGAAAATAAGTCGAGATAACGAAAAATCGAGATAACCGAAGTTGAATAAAATATCAAGTTCAAGAATCGCCTGGTACTTCTCTGTGTAACATTTTGTGTTTAATTTTCTCCAAAACTCTCAGCGTTTTCCGATCCAGATATCCTCCCGGGTTGGTTACCGGGCCCTTCTCTGGATTGCTCGACTGGCGCTCGGACAAGTTCATGACTTCCGACGCCCTCCGATATGACTCTTCTGTTTTTTTTTCAATATCCAGATGTTATCTGTCTAATGTGTACGTATTGATGACATGATTTATAATTGACAGAATCTTCATTTCTTGGTGTTTATAAATGCAAATAAATTTCCTCAGTTTTGACACAATTTAATACAAATTACCCATTCCGCATATTATACAGGTTACGTCGCAAACAAACAATCAATTAATTTTGGGTCGTTAACCGAATCATTTAGTGAATAGCCGCGCGGGTGTTTTTCGCACCTCTGCCAGCAGACGACAATTGAGCGAATACAATCGCGTGCAGCTTTTCGCACCTTGTTTGGCAGGTGATAAATGTCAAATCGAGATATCAGATGTGAAAATAGAGGAAATTTCATAGTTGGGGATCAAAAATTTAGTCGAGATAACGAAAAAATCGAGATAAACAAATTGAGATATCCGTAGTTGATTTATATACAATAAGAAGGAAAAAAATCGGGACTGAGAAAATCCAGTCGAGATATCGAAAAATCGAGATAACCGAAGTCGAGATAACGAATGTGGACTGTACTTCCTTTACAATAGTTTTCGGAAATTCATCATGATAGCCTCATGTACAATAAGTAGTGTCCAAAACCAAAAGATGTAACATAACCACTTGTAATTCTATAGCGCATTCGATACACTTTTTAAAGTAAACTAAAGATCAACCCAATACCTAGTCTCAATAATTCAACTCGACATTACCCAATACCAAGCCATATCATGCAATCTACTCACGTGCACCTATTATCCCTTGTCACAAACCTTGCTGGTTTTCCATATGAAACTAATCCATTTTTATATATATTAATATATATCCAATCACACATACTTCCCAGTGAAAATAATTGCATTGTATTTAAAACATGTATATTGGCCGCCGCTAACACATTACTAGTATTATCATGAGTTCTAACAGACTCCATGGTTTAACCTGTCAGCACTTTCGCGTCTAGTATAAGACTGACTATCCCTGCATCATATTCGGGGTCATGGAATAGGTCATTTGGAATAGTAAACCCATGAGCATACAATTTATTTAAAGACAGATAGCAGAAATACACAGAACGGCTCCATCAAAGACGATTAGCGCATACGATGCAATAAAATATTTTGGTACAAGAGGCTTACCCCTATCTGCAAGCCTTACTCAAAACCGATGATATGAAAGACACTTTATTACCATAACTGCACTGTTTCTTTTTGTAAATATGGGCATCACCATTTGTTTTGACTTTGAAATGACATTTCTAAATGTGTATGTATTAAAATACTATCTACACACAAGAAAAAAGATAAAAACCTTTGTTGATCTTGGCGAATGAAATTATAGTCGTTGTCAGGCGCTTCTTTAAAGGACCTTGACTCATTCTTCTAGTGACCTTGATTTTATTCCAACCAATGAAAATGTAAATATTTTTTTAGAGTATTTTTAAGAAAAAGTGCTGACATATATCATACAGCAGATCACATAGAAGAAACATGCATTAGCTACAGGATGTTATCATAAAGCATAAAGTTAGAAGTGGTGACATGACCAATCATTACTTCTAATTATATCAATATAATTATGATTTATAAAATATAATAATCAACGAATGAAGTAGCTGTTGCATAGATAAAGTACTTAATTAGTAGCATGGTGCCGAACCTTTGCAGAGAAAGTATAGAAATTGACTTATATCAGTAGATTAAGTACATTTTGTAACCTTTTTGTGATGCTGACCTTGACCTTTTCTTGACCTACAGAACATTGGATCTGGTGACCTTGATTGTCATGTAGTTTTCGAGATACAAAGACATTCATAAATATATAGAAAATGTGCCATATGGTTATTGTGACCAACCATAAAGTATGTGTTTATGATATAAATTTTCACTTTATATCCATATTTGCAGATTGGTGTTGTCACACAATTCATTTTTATATGCCTGTTACGAAAAATGAACAAATAAATAAAAACATTTTAGGGCAGAAGAGAATTTTTTAAACAGTATTCTACATTTTGACCTTTACCTTGAAATATAATGGCATTTAAAAGGAGGTCATTTGAAAGCTTTGTATCTGGACATAAATAACCACTTACATTAAAATCAATATTGTGTAGCATTCAATAGTTATGATCGTTATATCTATACGAGTCATAAGCTTATGAAATGGCGGCCATCTTGGACGCCATCTTGGTTTCCATGAAAACTGACATTAGGTCAACTGTCCACCATCGATAAAATTGAACTTTAATCATCCTTCTACACAAATATACCAAGAAACACTCTGGACAAAAAGTTCACACAAATACCTCCAGGGACTAGACTTACAGGAAATTTAACAAACAATCAGGACAAATTTGATATTAAAACTTCAAATCTCACTTTTCAGCGACTACTTTCGTTTTCGGTAGCCATTTGCAAAACAGTGCTAAAGCGCGCACCGTCCCGTGCCGTATTAAAACGGTCGATATCGTTTGATTTTTTTATAAGTTATTTTTTATCTAATTAATCGATTTTTAATTTCATTCTTCTCCTTCCAAACTAAAAATATATCGGTCCAAGTTCATTCAGTCTGTAAACCCAAAATAATTAATCGGCAAGTTCGAAAAAAAATGTCGGGCGTTAATTCTTAAAATCTTTTCAATTGTTATTGACTTCAAATGGCTAAACAAACATGACAATTAAACATCTGTAGATGTTTTCTTTAGATGATTTAAGAAGGCGACACGCCGAAGTGTTAACAGTTGAATAAACACAAACAACAGCCAGGGGTCTAACTGTTTTGAGTAAATTTCTTGTTCATTGACACGCGTATTCGCAAGACCGATTGCTCAAAATTAAAACGCGATTGGATAATAATCAAGGTGGGCATGGTTTATGTTTGATTGACATAATTTTGCTGATTGACAGACAACCATAACAAGAGGGCCAAGATGGCCCTATATCGCTCACCTTGGTACAAGTCCACTTGCCTGGTGGAAGATCACTAGATAATGTTATATACTAAATAAGTTTTCCTATATACGCCTTTGTAAAACAAATGATCCCCCCCCCCCCGGGCAAGGTCAATATAGACCCCAGGGGCATAATTTGAACAAACTTTGAAGAGGTCTACTAGGCAATGCTACATGCCAAATATCTAAGCTCTAGGCCTTGTGGTTTCAGAGAAAAAGATTTTTAAAGTTTTCCCTATATAAGCCTATGTAAAACTAAGTGACCCCCGGTGCGGGGTCAATTTTGACCCAGGGATCATAATTTGAACAATCTTGGTAGAGGTCCACTAGCCAATGCTACATGCTAAATATCTAAGCTCTAGGCCTTGTGGTTTCAAAGAAGATTTTTAAAGTTTTTACTATATAAGCCTATGTAAAACTAAGTGAGCCCCGGTGCGGGGTCAATTTTGACCCAGGGGTCATAATTTGAACACTCTTCGAAGAGGTTCACTAGACAATGCTACATGCCAAATATCTAAGCTCTAGGCCTTGTGGTTTCAGAGAAGAAGATTTTTAAAGTTTTTCCTACATAAGCCTATGTAAAACTAAGTGACTCCCTGTGCGGGGTCAATTTTGATCCGGGGCTCATAATTTGAACAATCTTGGTAGAGGTCCACTAGCCAATGCTACATGCCAAATATCTTAGCTCTAGGCCTTTTGGTTTTTTAAAGTTTTTCCTATATATGCCTATGCAAAAACTAAGTGCCCACCCGCGCGGGGTCAATTTTGACCCGGGGGTCATTATTTGAACAATCTTGGTAGAGGTCCACTAGACAATGCTACATGCCAAATATCTAAGCTCTAGGCCTTGTGGTTTCAGAGAAGAAGATTTTTAAAGTTTTTCCTATTTGTTGCCATAGCAACCAGAGTTCTGCATGGAATGGAATTCTTTGAACACCTTTGATAGAGCTTCATGCAAGGAACATCCCTGCAAAGTCTCATCAACATTGGCCCAGTGGTTTCAGAGGAGATGTCGTTTGAAGGAAATGGTGGACGGACGGACGGACGGACAACGTACGACGGACGGAATGCGATCCTATTAGCTCACTCTAGCACTTTGTTCCAGGTGAGCTAAAAACACGATTACCGATTTATTTGATAGATATTTTGTTTCTATAACAATACAGACTTGATAAAATAATCAGTAAACAATCTAAATTAATTCATGGTGATAGAAATTTGTTTGATAACAATAATAGGCCAGCAAAACTTAAAAGAATGTTTGCTTGTTTGTTTTTATTGAAAAATTTTTTACGATGTAACCAGTTTTAAATGAATGTGTAACTTATTGAAGTAAATAGATTGTGATACAAATTTGTTTGATTTCAATTATTTAACAGTGATTATGCTATATACAGTATATAATTAATATAAAATGGTTTATTTCTTTATTTTTGGACACACGTGAAATTCTTCGAAAAATTTGATGAGGTTTATTTTAATTTCATTGATTTTTACATTGTAAGCAGCGCTTGTTTGAAAGTTTTTTTACCCGTCCTGATGTGAAAATACGGCCGCGTCTTATACGAGGGTCAAAGCAAGAAACTCAATTTTCCAAACCCTAGTAAGGGATGCGTCTTACAGTCAAGTGCGCCTTATAAGCGGGTATATACGGTACAATAGTTAACTTATACCAGTCCTAATGCTAATTAAATTGCAAAACACTGTTGCTGAATAGCGATGTCTACCGTGGTCATACAATGAGACATGTACTGAATGATGATTTTAGTAAGTATCACAATCAATGGACATGATTTATATGATACTAACCTTGGCCTTCAGCCTTGGTAAATATCACATACCTCAGGTTCATAGATTTGAATATTCACCTCATCATCAGTCAATATTTGTATGATATCGTCTTGAACATATCATCGTCAGGCAATCCAATCAAGTGATGCATGAATTTCACAGTAAGAGTGAAACAGCTTTCATAAGTGTTTATTTTTATTATGCTGTCATAACAAATAGCAATTATGTATTGAATCTGCTGCTTTGGAAAAAAATAATGAAACTGCTGAAATGTGACAACAACAGAATTAACTCTCTTAGATTCTTTCTTCTACTCAAGTAAATCTTTATCCTCGTAAAGATGGAGAGGTACTAAATTCACGAAACACAGTACCATTTAAAGTTTCAGAACATGAACTTTGATTAAGATTGTGATAAAAAGTTTGGTTCTCACCGAGGAGCAGCCTTGTCCAGTGTCGAGAACAGCTGTTTTTTAATGTCAAGGTTTTCCACTATAGCCTCTGTAACAAGATCTGCATTTTTCACAGCCTTAGCTGCATCTGTTTGTATGCTCAATCTACTGAACACATCCTCTACAAATGCTTCACCAGCCTGAAGTATAATAAATCTTTTGGTCAGGCCAATAAAACAACAGGGCCAACATGGCCCTATATCACTCACCTTGGTACAAGTCCACTTGCCTGGTGGAAGATCACTAGACAATGTTATATACCAAATAGGTTTTCCTACATACGTCTTTGTAAAACAATTGACCCCCCGGCAAGGTCAATTTTGAACAAACTTTAAAGAGGTCTACTAGGCAATGCTACATGCCAAATATCTAAGCTCTAGGCCTTGTGGTTTCAGAGAGGAAGATTTTTCCTATTTAAGCCTATGTAAAACTAAGTGACCCCCTGTGAGAGATGAATTTTGATCCAGGGGTCATTATTTGAACAATCTTAGTAGAGGTCCACTAGCCAATGCTAATGCCAAATATCTAAAGCTCTAGGCCTTGTCGTTTTCAAAGAAAAAGATTTTTAAAGTTTTTCCTATTTCTTGCCATAGCAACCAGAG
>JAFMSR010000002.1:47948205-47958205 GCA_022818135.1 Saxidomus purpurata
ACAGCATGTTCGTTATAAAAAAGAATCTATAAATCTAAAACAAATATATTTATTGCTAAATGGCTCATATTTAATATTACAAAATATTCAGTTCTAACCTTTGATTATGTACTAGAATTATCAATTATTCGTATTATTTTTTGATAATTTGATATTTTAATATTACAGGTGTGTAAAGTTGTATTTATCGTTTTTGTCCGTCTAGATAAGACCAGAGGCTGCGTATCTCTATGATGCTATCTGGTTGTATGCGGGAGCTGTACATGAATGTATAAATGAAGGACAAGATTACAAGAACGGCAAACTTATCATTAATATGATAAAACATAAAACGTATAAAAGTAAGTTATTTCCATTCTTCCAAAAATGTGTAGGTTTACATATTTTCTACATGAATATAAAAGGTAAAAACCGTTGAAAATTTTAGCAAATGAAATGCCAGCTTTCAGCAGGCGCTACCTTACGCAAAATCAGTTCTAGACTATTATGCCTTAATGAAATGGATTGACTTATAATGCGTACCACTTCTTTGAAACTTACAATGTAAATGTTGATTCCCGGAAAGATTTAGTAAAACCTTGAATGGTTTACTGATTTCAAAGTTTAAAATCGTTGGAAGGTTTTGCACGATACACGAGGAAGTTTAAAGTTTCCTTCGAACACCTCGTTTCCGATGACCAGAGTTTCATTTCAAACTATACAGACACCAAAAAGAAACTGTGCACTTTTATATTGAGCGTAACGTTTCGTTACTAAGTTTAAAAAGATAGATTTTACTATCATTACTAATTTCACTCATTAACAAGATGCCATGGCTTCAAGAAAATGAACGAATTCATGCACTTCTGCAACTTGCATCCGGCGTCAGCGTCACAGTTTCTTTTTGGTGTCAAGATAAAATGTTGATTTCGATTTTTTGGTCCTCGTGCTTGTAAAAGTAACAAGAGGGAAATTGTCGCCATATATCGCTCACCTGACTACCATTGGCTATAATACAATGTCACCAACAGTGTCGTAAAAAAGCAAAGTAAAAGTACAGTACACAGTGCCATGGGGTATGATTTGAACAGACATTGTACAGAACCACTAGGCAATGCCACAAGGTCTGAGACAAGAAGATTATAAATATTTTCCTATATATATCAATGCAAAATCAAGTAAGCCCCGGTCGGGGTCTATTTATTTGCTAGAAGTCTATGTACCTGCGGGTCCTGCTTTGACCAATCTTGGTAGAGGTCCACTAAACAATGCTACATTCGAAATACAAGTTTTATCTCAGTTGTCGACCTTGTGGTTTTAGACCAAAACAGAAGGTTTACCTATATAAGCTACACTTTTCTAAGTATACACCTAAAAGAAGTATTGTAGTTTATTCAATTTTTAAGATATGTTGATGAATATTTCCAAACCCTAAGATCAAAGATAGATATTTAACATTCCACCTGAGTTATAAAGATAGGTACCAAACACTATGATCTGCAGCGCTGTAAACACAGTAACTCAAATATTCAAAAGTCACATAAACGTTAAAATTACCAGACTGTGATCAATCTGCGCATAAAACAGACACTCGTTTTTGATTCACTAATATAAAATTAGCAGACATGTGGCAATGTTTGCTCATTCAAATCCTTTAAGAAGATGTTCTTGGGCAGATGTAAAGTGTAAAAAGGAATCTTTACAGTTTAAACTGATTTTAATCCTCAACTGCATTTCAACCGGATGAAGATTTGATAGAATATGAGTACCCTGACTTCATTTTCAACTCATTTGTCGCTTTGACGTACCCGTGTTCAAGAATTTGTATTCGGTATTTCTCATTGATCACTCATGGTCAGTTCGGTGTGTAAAAATTTAAATTTGGAGAAAATACAGCACTGTATGGAATCAATTAACGTGGTTTGTTGAATAAATGCATGGGAAAGGACATTCGAGTAAGGTTAGAAAGATCAAATCCATCATCAAATTTAGTGTTTGGAGGATATTTTGATCAAGGCAGGATATAATGTATCTGGAATTGGTATTTGTAACAAAAACTGAACTTTTCTAGATAATTTGGAACAAATTGATAATTACCGTAATTTACGGTTTTATGAATTTCACATAAAGGTGTGCGGTGATGTAAACTCTGTAAGACAATGAATTTTCCACTCATTCTTATCAACTTTATACCGAATATAAGAATAATGAATCTAATAATTTGTTGACCAATTTTCATGAGCGTATCTTTAAAAATTGTTTTGATATTACATATAATTGAGGTGTATACTTAGAAAAGTTGTTGAGTGTAGTGTGAAATCAAGTGATCGGGGTCATTTTTACCCGGTGATAATGATTTGAACATTATTGGTAAAGGTCAATGATGCATGCCAAGTATCTAAGCTCTAAACCTTTTTATTGAGAAATCACATGTAATACATACTAATATACAACAGCATAAAGGATTGAGCAGAAAGTTCTAGGCTTATTTATAAACTCTCCCCTTATTGTTTTAGAGCAATAGTTCTTTTCCCCCCTATATAAGCCTTTGTAAAATCAAGTTATCCCTGGACTGGGTCAATCTGTGCAAGGTGAGAAAATATGCCGATCGTCCTGAAAGTGAGTACCTCGAAAATAACATATTCACCGATATAATATGCAAAATTTCGGAATATCACGCATGTAACCGTAGAGGGAATTTGTGGACCGATTCCTGTTCTGTTTTGTTTCGTTTTTTAGAATCGCTCACCGTCCGGCGTCCGTCATACGTCGTACTTTCACATTTTCCTTCAGACGACATCTCTGAAACCACCAAGCCAATGTTGATGAAACTCGCATGAAGCCGTCTCGTAGTTGTTAAAATAATTCATAGGCTTTTTAAAATCTTCTATGAAACCACACGGCCTTGAGCTTAAATATTAAGCATGTGGCATTGTCTTTATCAAGACCCCGTCCGGTGGTCATTTGTTTTTTACAGAGGCTTATATGGGACAATTTTTAGCTCACCGTGAGTTATTGTGTTCGCCTGGTGCTCGTCGTCTGTCTGTCGTCTGTCATCTGTCTGTCCACACTTAACATTGTGTATGCATTTTTAACTTAATCTCAATTAAACATGGACAGACAGAATGACTGCCTTGATAAAATATAGGTCGTGTTCGAATATGGGTCAAAAACTAGGTCACGGGGTGAAATGATAGAAAAACCTTGTGTATGCAATAGAGGTGGAAGTATTCATGTGATCTTCTTGGAACTTGGTCAGTATGTCTGCCTTCACGATATCTAGGGCGAGTTTGAATTTTCATTCTAAAATCATAGAACAAGCTTTTGTATGCAATAGAGGTTGCATTTTGCATTGGATCTTCATAAAACTTAGTCAAAATGACTGGTGTGATAAATTCCAGGTCAATTTTGAATATGGGTCATCTGGAATTAGAAACTATGTCGAGGGGTTAAATCATACAAAAATCTTGTGTACACAATAGAGGTTGCATTTTTCATTGAATCTTCAATAACTGTCTTGATAAATTCCAGGTCGAGTTTGAATATGGATCATCTGGGGTGAAAAACTAGGTCGAGGGGTTAAATTATACAAAAACCTTGTGTATGCAATAGAGGTTGCATTTTTCATTGAATGTTTATGAAACTTTGTCAGATTGACTATATTTATCAATTATAGATTGAATTTGTATATGGGTCATCTGGGGTCACGGGGTTAAATCACAGGAAACCCTTGTGTATGCAATAGAGGTTGCATATTTCTTGCATAGCGATTCGGCACTTCCGATTATTTTACCCATGCCGGAAAAAATGTGGTGAAAGATATTTCCATCTGAACCAAATGGTTCAAAATAGAAACTTTTTCTTGCATACCTACTAGCAAGATGATCCATATGCAAACTCAATCTGGAATATATTAAGATAGTCGTTATGCCAGACGACTACGTCTGACGTCACGTTATAAACTTTGTGACGTCACTTTCCAAAACACAACTTCTGAATATTGTTTGTTTCGTATGAAAATGCATCATTTTTATATAGAAATCTATTTTAAAGTGCAAGACGGTATGCAAGAAAAAGTTTCTATCATAAGACATTAAATTTGGTTCAGATGGAAATATCCGACACCTCGAGAACTCGGCAAAACAATTACCCTCGGTGACGAATATTTCGATCTGAACTGCGTGCTCATGACAGGAACTATTATTCACTGGATCTTCATGAAACTTGATCAGAATGATTATCTTGATGAAATCTAGATCAAGTTTGGATATGGATCATCTCGGGTCAAAAACTAGGTCATGGGGTCAAATAAAAAAACGTGTACACAATAGAAGTTGCATTTTCCATTTCAACTTCATGAAACTTAGTCAGTATGGTTATCGTAATAAAATATAGGTTGAGTTAAAATATAGGTCATCTGAGGTCAAAAACTAGGTCACGGGTCAAATCATAAAAAACACTTGTGTATGCAATATATGTTGCATTTTCATTGGATCTTCATGAAACATTGTCAGTATGATTGCCTTGATGATATTTAGGACGAGTTCGCATATTTTTGATCTGAGGTCAAAAACTAGATCACCGGGTTAAAAACTTTGTGTATGCCATAAATATGACATTTACAACCCAGTTATCATTAAAATTCGTCAGAATGTTTCTGTGGATCAAATGGGATTAAAAACTATGTCACCGGGTCAGTTCCGAGGAAAACCTTGTTCGTACTCTTAGAAGTCACAATGTATAACCAATCATCATGTAAATTGGTCAGAAGGTTTGTCATGTCGAGGTCAAACAGAATATTTGTGTTTTTGATATATAGTTAAGGGTTGAAGTTTGGTCACATATGGTCATAAGCAGGTCTCAGGTGAGTGATATAAGGCAATCTTGGCCTTCTTGTTTAAAATCTTCCTCTCTGAAACCACACATTCTAGAGCTAAGATATTTGGCATGTCGCATTGCCTTGTTGACCTCTATCAAAATTGTTATGATCCCCGAGTCAAAATTGACGCCGCCCGGAAGTCACTTGTTTTTACAGTGGCTTATACGGGAAAAATATTAAAATCTTCTCTGAAACCACAAGGCTTAGAGCTTAGATATTTAGCATGTGACATTGCCTAGTGAACCTCTACCACGATTTTTCAATTTATCGATCAACGCACATTTGAAAACTGGACATTTAATTTATTATATTGTATATAGTTTCCATTCCGACTCAATAAAGCAAACTTGCTTAATACATATTTTAGTAAATAGACCAAACTGGATAATGAGTCCAAAGAACTTCCACCGTTAAACTTATAAACCTATACATGTCTCCAGGCAATACAAATAACCCCTCAAGATGTAAAAGATGCCATCATCTAAAGTAAGTAGCCCCGACCTCATAAGCCCACGACTATCAAAAGAAGCTTCAAACGAACTAAGTGTGCCATTATCATCGTGTTTCAACAGACTGACAAGCAAATCCTATTTTCCAAATGCGTAGGTAAATGCAAATGCTACCCCAATCTATAAAAATTGACCCTTCTAGCTCTGGCAGTTATAGGCCAATCTCCCTTTTTGGTTGCTTCAAAGTAAAATGATGGAACGCTGTATACATTTATACCTTTACAATCACATGATTACAAACAACATCTTAACAAGTTCTCAGTCCGATTTTCGTAAATGCGATTCAACATCAATCCAACCTTTATATATTTACAATGACATATGCAAGGCTCCAGATGCTGGAAAGGAAATAAGAATGGTCTTTTGTGATATATCTAAGGCTTTTATAGGGTATGACATCGTGGACAAATACACAAACTTGAATCTATTGGTATTCGTAGATCGTTATTGCTCTGGTCAAATCTTACCTTTCTGAAAGACAACAATGCGTTGTTATTAATAACACAAACTCCTACTTGACAACGGTCTCAACTGAAGTGCCTCAATGTTAGATCCTTGGACCTCTTCTCTTCATTATCTACATAAATAATATTATTACCAAAGTTCATTCCAATATCAAATTATTCGCTGATGACACCATACTCTATCTAGCAGTTGAAACGCCCAATGAAACATCAACCAAACTTAATATAGATCTCAGTAGTATACACAACTGGGCAACAATTTGGTTAATATACTTTAATCCAAACGAAACAGCACCAATGGTTATCTCAAGAAAACTACACAAACCGAACTATCCTGATCTGAGTATGAATAATGTTTTAATAAAAATTGTTAATAAACACGAACATCTAGGACAATTCCTGGCTAGCGATGGAAAGTGGAAATCGCTCATATACTAACGCGTTTATGGAAGCAAATGGCATGTTACGTACATTTAAATTCTAACTAAAGGGAGCTAGTCTTGAAAAACTACATTTAACATCTAGGACAATTCCTAGCTAGCGACGTAAAGTGGAAATCGCTCATATACTAACGCGTCTATGGGAGCATATTGGCATGCTACGTACATTTAAATTCTAACTAAAGAGAGCTAGTCTTGAAAAATTACATTTTCCATTATTCTTCCTATCATAGAGTAGTGTGACGTTGTCTGGAGTAACTGCACTCAAGGCCAAATAAATGAACTCGAACCAGTCCAAATCGAAACCGCGTGCATCGTTACCGGAGCAACCAAACTATGTAGTATAAACAAACTAATTAACGAAATGAAATGGGAAACCTTATTTTACTAGACGAAATAAACATAAACTAACAGTATTTTACAAAATGAAATCTCATCTTATCTTTCCAACTTAATTCCCGAAGAGCCATTTAATAGATACAACCTTAGAAATAACAATATCCCCTAGTCCATTGCAGGACAGAATTATATAGGGTTTCCTTTCTTCCATCTGTAATAAGACATTTGAATAACCTACAAGATAACGTTAAATGTAGTACCGCATTAAACAACTTCAAAACAAACTTCAGTTCTAACCGTTCTAAGCCTTCACTTTTTTATCATATTGGTAGCAGATCCGGCAAAATACTTCATACACGTCTGAGGTTAGAATGTAATTCACTTAAACATGATCTATTCAGAAAAAATATAATAAATGCTCAGTTTTGTTCGTGTGGAGAAGTCGAATCAGCAACCCATTACTTATATTAATAGCATGTCCAAACTTTACCTTAGAAAGACAAATAACCATGTCTTCTTGCAACTTTATTCGGAAATGAACACTTAACAATTAAAATGCCGTTGTCTTTTCAAAAGAACAAACATTAATACTTGCCATCAAACGCTTAAGGGTCTAGGCGACAGGTCGGCGAGTTCGTGGGTGAGCACGGGTTAAAATCAGTTCAAATGTAGCATTATTGCAGATTTTTCTTCCAGTTTATTATCTCTTCATTAAGTCAAACAGAAACTTTATTATGCGAAATTTAATTTAATGTTCTCTTACACAATGCCGAAGAGTATAAATTACTGCCGTCAAATAGTGATCTACCCGCAAAATGAATTAATATGAGTTTTCTTTGAAAGCTTGTTTTCATATTCCAATTATATTGTTACACCTTTGTACTATGTATGTATATATACAATGTATTTTCGAGAATTGATATTGTTTAAATTTATTAATTAAAAACCCGAAAGGGAATACTAATGAATTAACCAATAATAGTTTATTTCTTTTCAAGGTGCGATGGGTTACATTTTACGCATCAACGAATTAGGCGATTCAGAGGGTAATTACTCACTTATTGCACGAGACGTATTAGACGAGGATTCGGAACAATATGGAATGTATCCTGTCGGAGTGTTTAGACTTAACCAAAATCTCACTGCATTGCCGGTATGTCTGCCACATCTTTAGCTAGGTTTGTCCGTCTGTCCGTATACATTGCCTTGATAACGCTCTACAGGTCGCAATTTCTGTTTGACTTTAATGAAACTTGCTGATAAGGATTCTTGCAACTTGTAGATGAGCACTATTATTTTTGGGGTCAGTTGGTCAAAGGTCAAGGTCACTATGATCTCCGATATTCAGTCCTTGATAACGCTTTACTGGTCACACTTTTCATTCAACTTTCATCAAACTTTCTCAGAAGGTTCCATGCAGCATGTAAATGATCCCTTTTGTATTTGTGGTTAGTGGGTCAAAGGTTAAGGTCATAGTGACCATTGTTAGATTTTCATTGATAACGCTCTATAGGTCAGTTTTTATTCAACTTTCATCAAACTTGCTGAGAAGGTTTTCTGTAACATGTAGATGATTCCTATTGATTTTGAATTTCCTTGATAATGTTGGTAGATGATTCTTGTTGTATTTAGGGTCCTTGGGTTAAGGGTCAAGGTCACAGTGACCTCCGATAACGCTCTACAGGTCACAGTTTTTATTCAACCGTTTATTGTCCCCGTCATCGATTAAATAGCGGTCGGGGATTCATCCTCTATTAACCTTATGTTCAAAGAAAGGATGGTATAAATGTTACAAAAGTGTTACATGTCATTAAAAAGCAAGAGAACACAAATTTTGGTTATATCATTATGCAAAACATATTTCATTCATCTGTGGAACATAAGCAGCTAAACAGGGTCATACTTCTAATGTATTGGCAATTAAGCAATATATGAAAAATAAAGTCATGTGATTTAAAATATAACTTTTGTATGTCTATCGCTATCTGTAAATATGCTGAACAATTTGTTACAGTCGTGTATTAAATGATTCTTTTTTATACTTGTCTGATATAAAGCAATATTTATGACTGGTTTGATTGAAATACAATACAGGCAAGCTTAAGGCTTCCTTTAAAGCTAATCGTAGATGGTTTAATTTTCTCCCTTTTGAAAATGTATAAACTTCTACTTCTAATTTAAAGGTGTCTGTTTTAAGTTGGAAAGTGTTCTTTTTTTATTACATTTGAAGTCCCATGTTTGTTAAAAAATTAATATGAAAACCTGCTCTTATTTCCAACACGTGTCTGTCCAGAAATCTTCTATCTCTAGTCAAAACAACTTTAACAAATTGTATGTCTTTATCATACCATGCTTTTATATACGATCAGAAAATGTCTATTGTAAAATAGAGGTAGGTTTAAAAAGTCATCTATATCTTTTATCTGCACCTTGTCAACTAGCTTTGCGTATGCCCTGTACATATCCTTTCAAAGATCATTTTTAATTATTTTAATACAATATCTATGTAGCATCTAGATCTTCCACAGTTCAATATCTTTTCATTAACAATTTCAGCAAAAAACTTAAAAAAGTTACTGTTACTTATGAAATAATCATTCATTCTAGCGGTGTTCTGAGTACTGATACGCAGTAATTAGCCACGAAGGCCGGATTCCTGAGTGGTAAAATAACTGCGCATCAGTACGATAAATCATTGTTTATTAGACGATAACAACGCTAAAAAGGATGATATTTCGATTCTAACATGACCAGACACTACAAAAAGTTAATAAATGCAAAGCGTTATTTTCTACGCGAACGCTCTTTTAACGTCATGCGGCGCAATATGACGTCATATTTACAGCATATCGGTTCCCGCGTTGTTTATCCCCCCGCCGAAGGCGAAGGGGATATTAGAAATGCCCTTCGTCCGTCCGTCCGTCCGTCCGTCCGTCCGTGCGTCCGTCCCAATTTTGTCCGGAGCATAACTCCAAAAGTACTTGAGCGATTTTCTTCAAACTTCATACACTGACAGAGCACATTGGGAGGAAGTGCAGTGTGCAAGAACAATAACTCTACCTTGCCTACTTTTAGAGTTATTCCCCTTTTATCAGATTTACTTGAAAAACTTTGTCCGGAGCATAACTCCAAAAGTACTTGAGGGATTTTCTTCAAACTTAATACACTGACATAGCACATTGGTAGGAAGTGCAGTGTGCAAGAACAATAACTCTACCTTGCCTACTTTTAAAGTTATTCCCCTTTATCAGATTTACTCTAAAAGTTTTGTCCGGAGCATAACTCCAAAAGTACTTGAGGGATTTACTTCAAACTTAATACACTGACATAGCACATTGGTAGGAAGTGCAGTGTGCAAGAACAATAACTCTACCTTGCCTACTTTTAGAG
>JAFMSR010000002.1:47965705-48005213 GCA_022818135.1 Saxidomus purpurata
GGAATTAACGATTGAATTAAATAGTTTCCGTTAGGATCGACCACAGTGTCTTTATTTGCGAAATCTAATATACGATTAAACAGTATACCTACACCCCTGGAATTTGCTTCACAATTACTGAAAATGCTGTCCGAGTCCCATTCACTGTACACCTGTGTTTGCATGTTTAGCGTTAAATGCATATTTTACAAACAACAAATGTCAGCCTTCTTTTCTTTTTAAAATCAAAAAAACATCTGTCCGTTTTTCATTATCATGCAAGCCTCGATTATATGAAATGATTTTAACATCAGCCATAATCAAATGTACTAAATAAATTTTTCTGTATCCACCTTACAATTGCACAAATGTCAAGCAACAATGTATACATTTAGATATAAGCATACCTTAATTCGTTTTGTTTATTAGTAAATCTGGACTGCATTAATGACAATACAAAAGTTGAAAAATGTAAACAAAGTAAAAAAGAGAAATTAAAAAGTACTAAAATGAAAAAAACAAATCATTCAGGTTTTGAATATGCACAAACGGTACAAAGGGTTAAAAGTGAAACCTTTACCTATTTCAGCGCGTTAATCCTATACAAAGTGACATATATTAAAACGGACTATAGACATGGGGTTTTCATGGGGTTTTTTTTTGGTTTTTTTTTCATGCGCTGTATATTGAGTGTGTTAAGTATAACACGTTACTAGGTCATACAGAAAGTGTGCTAAAGTGGTCGTAGCAATGTGACATCTTTACAATTATATTCAATTTATATACTACATGTAAAAGATGAATTTACTTTAAATGATTTGTGCCCACTCTGGACATCCGGGATATACACTTGACAACTTTTCCGACGCTACCAGTAGCCTTTTCGCCATAACTTTAAAACTACACAAGATAATTAGGTGAAATTTCAGGACAATTAGAGTAATATATAAGACATTGTTTGAATCCAAGTTAACAAGAAAAATATTCTGGAAGTTAAGAGTTTATGAATTAAATGATACGATCCCTTTTTTTCAAATTTGCAAATTTTGCCAAAAATCAAAATTTGTAAGAACGCAAAAAACAACTATTATTTCTAATACCAATGAACCAAAATAGTTATCACCTTTTTGCAATTTAAAAGAACAATTAATAATAAATCAATGTATAAATCAATGCATTTTCCCTGACTCGCTTAAAGAAGCATGTATTGTTCATATATTCAAAGGGGGGTGATAAAAACAATCTTAACAATTACAGGCCTATCTCCATATTACCAGCTATATCAAAAATATTTGAAAGACATATTGCTACACAAATTCAGAAATACTTTGAAATATCTGATATTATTCATGAAAATCAATCTGGTTTCCGCCAAAACTATTCCTGTCAAACAGCTCTTACTCATTTGATTGACACCTGGCTAAAAGATATAGACTCTTGTTAATATGTTGGAGCTGTATTTTTAGACCTACGCAAAACATTTGATTTAGTTGACCATACTATTTTATTACAAAAATTAATGAGGTACAATTTCACTGATAATACTATACTTTTCTTCAAATCATATCTTGTTAAGAGACAGCAACGAACTAAATGTGGAAATATGTCCTCTGATAATTCAGGGGTGCCTCAAGGTTCGATACTTGGCTCTCTATTATTCCTCTTTTACATCAATGACTTAGCTTTGATCATCTCGGAGATTAAAGCAGATCTATACGCAGACGACTTAGCATTACATAAAAGCGGTAATGATCTGAAAAGCACTCAAAGTACTTTGCAAGAAAATGTTGATTCTATACAAAGCTGGTGTTTGAAAAATAACATTGCACTTAATCCAGTTAAAACTAAATGTATTATTGTTTCTTCCTGTTCCAAACAAAAGTTGCTAAAATATCAAAACCCTAAATTTCATCTTACAACTGAAAATATACCTACTGAAAATGTCACTGTACAAAAAGTCCTCGGTGTTTATGTTGACAATAGACTGTCGTGGAAACAACAAGTGAATAAAGTGATCGCTAAAATAAATTCCAAACTTGCCCTATTCAGAAGAATTAACTATTATCTTTCTGATGAAATAAAATTTATGTTCTACCAATTATACATTTTACCAATCATGGATTACTGTGCCGTTGTTTGGAGTAATAGATCCAGTATCACAAATAGATTAAGTAAATTACCGGATAGAATCAAACGCGTTATTTTAAGAAACGGACACAACTGGCATATAAAAGAGCCATGCATGCTTGAATAGAATTAAATATCACATTGCGCTTGTTGTTTATAAAACTACAAAAAAACTTATGCCAATATATATATGTAACTTGTTAACCTTTTCCAGCAATGAAGTCTACAATATTAGATCCATTAATTACAATAACCTGTCTTTACCTAAACATAAAACAAATATATTAAAATCGTCATTTTCATATGCTGCAGTACACATTTGGAATAACATTCAAGTGCATATTCGTCACTCTAAATCTGTAACGTTATTAAAAAAAATAAAAATTATATTTGTTACATAATCAAAACTAGTATACTTACAAGTAACACATTTAGTTTATAATGAGGTTAATTTGCAAATATATTCTATTCTGTTATGATGCTATTTCAATTATATGTGGTAGACATACATAAATCCTAATTCATAAGAAATATACTTTATAATTTGTATGGGTTTTGTATAATTCAAGTTCAAAGTGTGACTGTGAGAAAGTATTTGTATCCGCATGTGTGAAATTTTGTAAGTGTATTTGTATGAGCGTTTGTCAGTAATTTAATGGAAGGTCACAATGAAATTGTGATGTATATACAAATTTGTATAAATGTCTATTTGTGCTACCTTCGTGAAATACAGATTTTATTATTATTGTTATTATTATTGGCAAACTACATGGCAATAAAACCTGGCGTGATAATTTCTCAATACGTCATTTGGCTGGGATTCTTTCAAAATTTGGTACGGGGATATCGGTGAGCACAAAAACCGCTGTTGTCAGAATTTATAAACATTTTAATCTTGAAAGTTACATGAAAGCATTTTTAATTCCATTTGCATTCTTCATTAAATTTATGGAATAATTAGGACAATGTTCTTGAGTCAGAATCAGCGCATGTCACACAACTGCCTCTCTAGCAAAGCATGGTGATCATTCTACCATTTATTTTTACAATTTGTCATGATTTATGAAGTGCATTTAGTTAATTACCATAAAATGAATATAAAACATACCTACCTTTAATATTCAATGAATGTTGTATTTCTTGTAATCTTAGAAACTTCAAAGTAAACCAGTGGACGTTAACTTTCTAGTTTTTATCAATCGAATTAATTTGCTAACTTTGCGAATTTGAAAAACGTTGGTTGCATCAAAATGAGTTTAAAAATCTACAAATTGTTGAATAATTTTGTTTTTATTTTTGTACATAACAATGTCTTTTATTTTGATTCAATTGCCCTACGATCTGATGTCGTCATCTTGTGTACTTTAAAAGCTATAGCGAAAAGGCTACTGGTAGTGTTAGAAAAGTGGTTAAGTATATTATCACGAGTGATATTCTTTACACGCTTAGTTTACTTATGAGCAGATGTGTCAGGTTAATCAAAAATAATCCACATAAGGGCAAAAACAATGAAAAACGGACCTAAAAAGCCTGAAAACAAAAACGCACACCAATATATCAAAATCATAAAATTCCTTCTCGTACATCACGGATTTAATCTATTACGTGTATATGTTATCAATCAGTCTTTGACTCAATCATAGATCTACTTCTTATTTTGGGAAAACAATCTTTTTGGTAAAGTACCGTGTGTCGGATACGGAGTCCATATAATTCTGGGTATTAACAAGTCAACATCTGTATATCTCTCGGTGAAATAACGTTGAAATGCTTTCTACAGACTTTATGAAAGATATATATATATATATATATATATATATATATTTCAGACATGGATGTAAATAATCATTTGGTAAATTCACATTGAATAGAAATATATAGTTTTATTTTGTACTTGGTATACTACTGTAACGACAAACTGATCCATCTTAAGTACATTTTTACATGTTTTCGCGAAATTGAAAACGTATTTTTTTAAGTTAACAGGTTATTAACTTTTTCAGTGACGTTGTTAAACATTTCATTGAATATGTTTCATTGAATATGTTTCAATTTTGTAGCATGGTGTTGCATAATGGAATAGAGACCAGCCAACATAATTACTGTAAATAAAAACTATGTATTATGTTTATTGCATTTAAAGTCACTAGGGTCAAGGTCAAGGTCACTGTTACAAAAAATAGAAAATGGTTTTCGCTCAATAACTCAAGTTAGTAGTGACTAATTGCAATGAAACTCGGTGTGTAGGTAGCTCGCGTTGAAAAAAGCTTGAGATTGCATTTGGGGTCACTAGGGTCAAGGTCAAGGGCACTGTTACTAAAGTAGAAAAATGGTTTCCGCTCAGTAACTAGAGTTAGGAGTGACAAATTGTTATGAAACTTAGTGTGAAAGTAGCTTGCATGGAGAGGAAGCTTGGGGTCACTTGGGTCAAAGTCGCTTGGATAAAGGCCAATGTCACTGTAACTAAGAATACATTTTTTTAGTTTTTAAATTGTTTTAAGCAAAAAAAATGTTTTTGGGTCAAGGTCATTAAGTTCAAGGTCACTGTTACTGAAAAAAGATTTTTTTTAGTTTTTAAATTGAAGCAAAATAAATTTGTTTGGGTCAAGGTCACTAGGGTCAAGGTCAAGGTCGCTGTTACTAAAATAAATTTAAGAAGAAACAATTTCTTCAATTTTTAAATTGTTGAAGCAAAACGTAAATTTCTTTGCACGAGGGAGGGGGGCTGTTTTTTATTGAATTTACAATTTTTACAGGCGCCGTTTAAACTTGCCGCGTCTTCTTGTTAAGTCTAAACACATATATGTTTTAGACGCAGTCAATAAAACTGTATATCTTTTTTATTTATTTTGCTACAAAATTACTGTTAGAATACCCATTGCAAACAGACCAAATACGTATTACGGATTACCGTTTACTGACCTGTAGTAGGTTAGGTCCAAAACAAAAACAAACGGGTTTGTGAAAGCATTTATACTGAAGGAAGCGGGGTTTTATGAACAACGGTAATCTCACCGAATGTATGCAATATTCTGCCGCTATCGTCTCCAACAACTCTTAAATCTGACGTTCCGTCGTTTTTCTCTATGTGCTATGATGTATCACGTGACAAAAAACAGAACTGCATATTAAAAAAGATGTTCCGATTGTTCTGGCTTTGTGTACGTACGGGTATAAAGTGAACGCTTAACGATAGTGTTGCCAGAAAATATCAACAACGTCATATGATGTTGTTTCACCTAAGGTAGTTTTATCAACGTTACACAAAGTTACGTATGTAATGCCAATAGTGGAGAACTTCTTCAACTTTTATCACCGTCAACAAATAGAACTTTAGACTTTTACATTGTATGAGGCGATAGCGGCGGCAGATTGCATGCAACCGATGCGTTTACTGTTATTTTATAAATGTGCATTCAGATTAGGCCCGGTTCCTTTATAACTTATCAATACTACAAATGTTTTCACTAAACTTCGTTTTGTTTTGGTTTTACGCCTTCGTTTAAAACCAACGGAAAAAACGCATGATTTGTGTGAAATAAAAGAAACCTGTGTATTATGGCTCAAGTTATGGTAGACTAAGTATACATTTTTTGGAAGTTTAATGTCTGATGGACAAAGTGAGTTATGTTAGGGCGTTGTATATCGATTCCGTTGCATGTAACAATATATGAAACGATTTGATAGTAAGCACTATGCTAGTTACAGTTCTTTCCTTTGTACTTATTATATAAATGTAACGTTAACAAACGGATAGACAATGTGACAGACACCTTTGTAGTGATTGTAATTTATGTTTGTTCAGTTTTGTAGAAAACTGAGCAAAAAATCAAAGGTATTTCTTTAATTACTAAATAACCCCAAAACATAAATAATAAAATCTTTGAAAGTGTTATAACTTAACCTAAAAGTTTCAGCGATGCATTCCAGTCATTATCGATAATATCAGCGGTTTAAACTATGTTGCAGTACCGTAAACCATTCAATAATCTATCTAGAGTGATTGTTGTACATGGGTGTATGCAAAGCCAGGTGAGCTAAAAGAATCAGTATATCAATTAAATTTTTTACCTCCCTTTAAAAGCACCCAAAAAGTCAGTGTTTAGCAAATGTTGACCTTGAAACTGTGTTAAATGCTTTCAGAAGGATACATTTTTGTTACATATTATTTGTAAGTGTTTCACTATGCACAATTTGTCCAGTTAAAGGTTCATTTAGCTATCTGTATTACGTCAGTGGCAATAAACACATGGCCTCCTCTCCGATACCACCCTCCCATCCGAGACAACAGCTCGTTTTTCTCAGTAAAAAGGCTGGTGACCTATCATTTTTAAATAAGTTTTCAATAAAGTGATGTTTGAACAATTCTTCTGCAATAAATTAAGAAAATCTCATACTGCAGCATATTTTATACCGCTGACTTTATGCATAGCTGAAACTTTAAGGTTAAGTTATAGTACTACCAAAGATTTTATTATTTATGTTTTGTTAGTTTATACTAATTTATTTAAGGTCGATTGTGAAACAAGTTATCCAACTTATATTAATCACTCTCGACACCTCATTCCTGAGTATAACCATCGCCGTGAGGGTATGAGAGAAGAAAAGCCAGTTTCCCTTTTAACACACTGTATCGGCAAAACGCAACAGCTCCAATTTAACGATGCTGCTCCAACTAGCGTAACGACAAGGCTCCGAAAAAACATGGCCGATTTCGTAAACAAAACACACACGAGTAAAACAGATTCGTGTACTTTTTATAGTTATTGGCAAATTCTGATGAAATGAATACTCTTACGGAATGCCCACACCTGTCCTGCATGACCGTAGCTTGTCGGCTTTTTCAGACATCCGTGCGTGTGAAAGTAATGCAAGTTGAATGCAGAGGATTTTGCACAAATTAGCGAAGTTAAGGTGTTTAGGATAAAACAAATGCACTGGCATGTTACTTTTAGTCAAATCTCGCAAGATTATACTCGTAGTTTACCGATCTGGTATGTCTATAGGCAAAAATCTACCTTTTCAACAAAACAACGATTCAGACTCCAATTTAGGGTACAACGAAACAGTTCCAATTCATTAAACAGTTCCGATTCGTTTTTTCTCAATGTATTTTGCTCGCCATTGATAGCAAATGATGACAAAATAAAAGCAGAAATTTATATATAACGAATGTAAACGGAAAATAAAAGAATCTGAGAGGGTGTCTAGCGCTTTTGTTTTATAGTAGTAGTAAACCGAAAATCATGGACTATAACTGTACTGTATTGACACCTTTTCTTTATATATTATCAATTGCTAAAGTTAAAAAAGGACAGTGAACGATGTTGATGATGGAAAATCCCGACAAAGTGCATTAATACATTTGCGCTAGTTCAGAAATCGGTGTTTTATTTTAGCTCGATTGTGAAGAATTGTCACTGTCGAGTCCGCTTCCTGGAAAAATAGTGCTGGTGTCATATGAGAAAGTACAGTTGTGACCCCAGTGGGGCTCGAATCTGCAACATCCGGGATAAGCGACCGACACCTTAACGTCTACACCACCGCTTTCTCTGATTTATGTTTGTGTAAGGATAAATTCTAAAAATAATGTCTGCGCTTTACCTCTAAAATCTCTTGTGGAAATTCATCAAAACTGGCAGAATTCTTGGGTATTTATGTTAACTTTATGCATACTGTAATGTAAGGTAAGTAGCCCAAAGTCAAGGCCACATGTATTTGTATGACCTCCAAAGCCTAATGTTAAGGCCACTGTAGCTGGGTAATATAACATGCGGTTTAGAGCCTCGTTACCGCCAAAATATCTTGTATATCTTGTATTTCAAATATAGAGTGTGAAATCGATACCAAAATGTTCCTGTTTTTTTAGGTTTAAAGCTGTACTTTAAGTTGTTTCAATTAAATTTCGAAATCCATGGGAAAAGGCATCAGAAAGCATGACACACGTTACATCATTAAACGACGTTTGAAGAGTTATTCGTTATGCTTGGTACAATTGTTTATGTCAATCCGGGTTGAAGATTTGGATATTTTTACGCCGTTGAAACAGTGAAACATCACCTTCTACATGTGACGTTTATATCAATATAAAAATCCAAAGTGAAAAATATTTGTAAATAATTTCAAGACTGCATATATAAACGATTATTGCTAGCAGTTAACGCTCCAGGTCAAATGAAATTTGTAGCAATATGTCACTTTAGTTCTTGAAAATGAGTACCCCCTTAAATGTAAATGTCCACTTTATAATGAACTCCGTAGAAAATACATAAGGAAATACTTTTATGCGAGACCGTCTATGTTAAATGTTTTAGAACTTCTACAAAACCAATCATCTGTGATACAAGTATCAGTGTTTATAGAAGAAGCTTTGTTCTTACGAAATGTTATTTTGAACTTCCGTTCAAACTGGTAAGAATAATAATGTTCATCCGCGTTTTCGACTCTGAAAGTCATAATTACTAGTTTCATATTGTTTGTATGACCTGTTAATATTTACGTGTTAATATCATATGTAATAATATCATATGAACAAGACGATGCACACTATATATAAGTCTGAAATAAAAGAAATGTTCTGCTCTCTTCATGAATCCTGTCATTTAAGCAAAGTATTTGGAATATTTTCATGTTCTATGTTTATTTTACAATGAGGAGGGACAAAATTGCATAAACACGTGAGATTTTTCGATAAGAGATTCTTTTATAACTGCAATTGTTCTAAAACGTCTTTGAAAATGGTTGGTGAAAAAACGAATTGGAACTGTTTCGTTGTATCTTAAATTGGAGTCTGAATCGTTGTATTGCTGAAAAAGTAGATTTCTGCCTATAGACATACCAAATCGGGAAACTACGAGCATAATCTTACGAGATTGGACCAAAAGTTACATGCCAGTGCATTTGTTTTATCCTAAACACCTTAACTTCGCTAATTTTGTGCAAAATCCATGTGTTTTGGTGTGTTTTCGCACTGTTTACCGTTGAATCCTCTGCATTCAACTTGTATTACTTTCACACGCACGGATGTCTGAAAAAGCCGACAAGCTACGGTCATGCAGGACAGGTGTGGGCATTCCGTAAGAGTATTCATTTCATCAGAATTTGCTAATAACTATAAAAAATACACGAATCTGTTATACTCGTGTTTGTTTTGTTTACGAAATCGGCCATTTTTATTGGAGCCTTGTCGTTACACTAGTTGGAGCAGCATCGTTAAATTGGAGCCGTTGCGTTTTGCCGATACAGTGTGTTTAATGCTGCGCGCCAAGCAAGGGAGCTACTGGTACCATTTTTTACGTCTTTGGTATGGTACGCGGCCAGGGAGCGAACCCACGACCTCCCGCACTCGAAGCGGACGCTCTACCACTAGGCTATCGAGGCGGTATATATGTTTTGTTGTTATTTAGTTTGACATCAATTATACGGTATGTCCCTTTAAAAATATAATTTCTTTTAGATAAAAGCATGTCATGCGAAAGCTGACTTTTCCAGCTTTAATTTATTAAATTCTATAAATAGCGAATAGTTTGTCATGTTTGTATCAACCACGTCTTGTCCATGAAGGGACTATAAACACGATTAAAAACTTACGAAAGATCTTAAAACAACAATACTTTTGAAAATTTTATTATTTATGTTTTAAGTTTGACATCAGTGTTAGGGTATGTCACTTTAAGAAAAAAAAAAGTCACAAGCAACTACAAAATTTACGTGTTTTTTTTCCAGAAACTAGTTTCTCTTTATGTTTTTTTCCCTCAGTTTGAATACATTTTAAAATATCAATTCATGTAGTTTCGTTAAAAAAGACCCATTGCTTAACATTTTAAATAAAAAAAACAATGGTGAGTTGCCAAATTTAGAAATTTATGTTTGATAATCATGAGATAGGGGTCACTTTCACTGCTTTCGGGGGGTATACTACAATCAAAGCGCTGTGAGCGCTGAAGGCCTGGGGGCTATAGATTAACTCCCCTAAAAACAACTTTTGACCTTCGTGATTTACGCTGAACCTTACCTAAAGCGCGGGTCGAACTGTGCATAGGGCGAAATTTAGTATATGACACAGAATTAATGATTCACAAATATATGGGTGGCAGGGAAGTTTGTTTTATTATAAAACGTACGTTAAATGAAAAATAATCAAATCTGCGCTTTGTTCAACTTCAAGCGATATCTGATGATGTGGATCGAAAATTATTGTGTACCAAGGACAAGACCTTGAAACAGAAATAAACAAAGCAATACCAGCAATGAAATATAAATACAGTACTGTACAATGTGTATAACAGGGAAAACCAAAAATGATTCTTGGTTACCTTGTAGTTGTAATCGGTGAAACCGTTCACTGGGCCTTGACATGCAGCGTCCTCGATAAATGGCGGGTGATTTTGATCACATGAGTTCCTTCTCGGGAATGTACGTAAATTGTATCTTTTTTTTTTAAAGAAATTTATTTTTAGGTAAATATATATGTACTCGTTCGTAAATAAGAAAGTTGTCAATGAAATAACATCAGAAATTTGAAAATCAAACTACAAACTCTTATATCGAATTCCGTACGTCTCCGTAAATTTCCGTAAATATCCGTACTTTTCCGTGATATGCATATGATTATCTTCCGTAATCAGCTAACAGCGCAGTAATTTCTAAAACAGAAAAAATAGTGTAATGCAGCCCGTAAGCTATAGACCTTTCTGCAATCGTTTGAAGTTGTATGTACTGTTTTTATTTGTAATATGTTCTTATCGTATGCGACATTCAAACAAAAGATTGATCTGGTCTGTCTTGCACTACTTTCCCAAAGCGCATGTTTACAGTTGTTATACTCACATAGCACAGTTAAATTGTCTGCAGTGTTTGAATGTGGTATGCTAACTTAGGCGTCCCCAGGCCAAAAAGTATATTACCCTAACAACAAACGAAATTTCATAAAAATTCTCATTGCTTGAGAAAAATGATGAAACTGTAGCGATCGTCTATAAAGCGTTGCAAATGCTTTTGAAAACCTAATATAACGATATGGTGTTGTGATGCAGTTAAACCAACAATAGATTTTGCTGAAATTGATATGTTGAATTTATGTTCATGTTTTGTTGAGTTTGGCATTTACTTTTAACCTTATGTTTAAATAAATCATTTTTGAGAAATTAATATTTTGACCAGAAACTGGGCAATCAGCATACATTCTAGGATTACATAACATGTTTCAATAACGCCTTTGGCAAAGTTGACTCATTAATGGTGGCATATAAAAATTGCACCGTCCGCCTGTCCGTCCGTCTATCTGTACATGCGACCTGATATTCTTTCGTGTCCGGACTATAACTTTGTCATGCATTGAAAGCTTTTGTGCTTTTGAAATAACCTTGCACAAATGTTCAGCAAATCAAGGTGTGTCGCGTGCAAGACCCATGTCCCTCCCTCAAAGGTCAAGGTCACACTTAGAGTTTGAAGGTAATGGATTCCTGTATACATACATAAATTCGTGTCCGGAGTGTAACTTTGTCTTGCATTGAAGGATTTGAAAATAACTTGGCACACATGTTCAGCACATCAAGCTGACGTGTCGCATGCAAGACCCACGTCCCTCCCTCAAAGGTCAAGGTCACACTTAATGTTTATAGGTAATTGAATCCTGTATATATGCATATATTTGTGTCTGGACTGTTACTTTATTATGCCTTGATTGATTTTAAAATAACTTGGCACAAATGTTAAGCACATCAAGACAATTTGTTGTTATTCATTTCATCCTTTCTGAGTACATGTAAGCTAACACAGAATTATTTCCTTCTATTGGAAATTAAGAGAAACATTAAGAAAGTCATTGAAATCAATAAGATAAAAAATATATGGTCGTACTAGGGCTCGAACCAATAACTTAAAAGTAAATCGTACATATCATACGCTCAAATATCTATTTGAGCATTCTTTCTCCGTCGTCCCGCATACATTTGTATATAGAACTGAAAATGCCGACGAGCAAATCATCATAACAGCTACGCTCTAAAGATAAGATTGCCGCGGTTAATATATCAAAGGATTTCGAAGATAAGATAGGGACAGACGGAAAAACATTCATTCAACGGACGATGTAATTTTATGTAATTCCTGAAATGCCATGAATATCAATAATAAGTATAAATACATACAAAATAAATACACAGAAAACAAAGCAAAGTCAACCAACAATAAAAAAAACAGAAATCATAGAATATATAAAAGTGAAAACGGTGGATAAGATAGTGTCACAAATTAAATAAAAATAGCCATACTCCTATAAAAGATTCTACTATATGCAGGATTCGAACCCATGGAACTTGCATACAAGTTAGGCATCTTACCACTACGCCACTGTCTATGCGGTGTAAACTTTAGTCGGTGAAATGTATTTGTTCGATATGATAATCCTTTGAAACAACGAAAACACACCAGAACGTATTCGAAAATATTGGCGAAGATTAATAAGTGCCAGGTTAATACTGTCGCACAATATTTAAAGAATGAACGAATTAAAGCTGGAAAAGTCAGCTTTCGCATGACATGATTTGATCTAAAAGAAAACGTGTTTTAGGCAAGATGTGATGTGATAACGCCTGCAAATCGCCCACTTTTCCCCTAAAAGGAGATGGGAATTTCAGTGGTTATGTTTCCATAGGACACACAGTCAGCACCATATTACAGAACAATTTACGTCGCCATTTGTTTTCCTGATAAAATGGGTCTAAATAAAAGGGAATTGACTTCAGCAGAAAAAAATGATGACTCATTTCCTTCTTTTCTTTATTTTCTTTCTACTTCTTTCTCTGGCCACTGCTCTACAGCCAGTTATGCTTGTTCAAGGCAAAGTAGCCGCAGTGGTAAAGAGTGGACGAACGTCAAATATAGTTGGCACTACATATATGTATTTGCATGTTCAAAACTAGCACAACTAAATGAAAAACTGGCATAAAAACAAAGTCCGCATGTTGTTTTATGTGTCTCCACAACAGAAAAAAAATTCCAAGCGCCTACAAATCGAATAAAACGAACCAAATCACTATCTCTACTTCTTACAGGTAACTGCATTCGCCGAATAATGAAAACAACCCACTATAATTCTACAAAGAAGGATAAATTAGGCCATTGTAAAGTGGTGCCGACCGCGTCCCCTCGGAAGATACGACCACTGAAACTTCCATATCTGTTTAAAAGAAATATGGGTGATTTTGCGGCTTGATAATACAAAATGTCAAATGCTAATGTAACATCTTAATGAAAGAAAGACAAAAATACAAAAGTCCAAAATTGTGATTGTAATAGCCTATATTAGTTGCTGTAAATTAGGCGAAAAATGCTTGAAATTCCCTATCGACAAAATACTTGATTTTGCCAACCAAAGGGGACACCACACCACCATCCACCCCGGACCAGCCCCAAGTCATGCCCTGTAGCCCTACGTTAAGATGTGATGAAAATCATATGCGGTTTCTATATTTTCCCAACAGCTATGACAATAGCAGTATTTGTATAGTTTCTGTAGCTGTTGTGTGTGTTGTTTAAAATTATTTAGACATCGTTTTCATTTCATCCCTTCTAAGAAAATGTAAGCAATTACAAAATTATTACCTTTTATTGGAAATAAAAAAGAAACATAAAGAAAGTCATTGAAACCAATAACAAAAAAAATATATGGTACTAGGGCTCGAACCAGTAACTTTAAAGGAAAACGTACATATTATACGTTCAAATATCTCGCTTGTAACCACACGGCCAGTGTTGCGCCAACTATCTTACATGAAAACTACTGGTATATTTTAAACTTATTAACCCGACTTACCTCGGCACTGGAGCACTCTATTTTATAAGTACAAAAACACGTATGACCTAGAAATCGAACTGTACTGGTATATTTTAAAACTTATTGACCCGACTTACCTCGGCACTGGAGCAGTCTATTTTAAATGACCTAGAAATCGAACTGTACCAAGTATAAATCCTATTCGATATTCGTAACTGTTTCAAATGAGATTGTCATTAATTTTCTTCTTTATAACATTTTAGAGCAGAAAACTATTACTAAAGTATTGTAGCATATATTCAACTTGTCCCATTGGTACCCGTTACGAGTTCATTCATGCGTGAAATCCACAACAATCAACCATAATATAAACATGAAACGCGCGCAAATCGCGAATTTTACCTAAAGTATTAGCCATTAGAGCGTTACTGTTTTGCTCGTTGACATACACTTGTATGCAGGACGACGGAGAAACAATGCTCAAATAGTAATTAAAAAAATTTGAAACCCCGTTATGAACAAAGACAATAGTAAATACATTTAATGCAACGAAACGATTAAAAAAATGTAAAACAAAAAAATATGCTCGAACCTGCATACACCTGATTGGTAGTCAAATGCCTCATCCACTACACCATTGCGTAATGCAATATCTGGTAATAATAATAATATCTTTATTACCTCCACAAGTGGGAGAGCAGAATGACAAACAAATAAAGAACAATATATACATACACATACAAACAAACAAACACTAGAGCTATCACTAAATGTGATTAATACCCCCAAAAGGATTGCTTTATAAACTGAAGAAGTTTGTAGTAACATAATACCTTGCAAACAAACTAAAAGAGATATTGTTCTTAGCAGTTCCTCTCATGGTGCTTGACCATTGTATGAAGTTGTATTGAATTCCAACTTGTAGTTTTCGAAAAATGCTCCAGACAGGGAAATGTAACAAAGGGCAATACACTGTAATTGTCAAGATGGAGTTATGGTTCCTGTGCACTGCACTCCCTCTCACTGTGCTTGACCTTGTATGAAGTTGTATTGAATTCCAACCAGAAGTTTTCAAGTTATGCTCCGGACAAGGAAAAGTAACAAAGGGTAATACTCTGTAATGAGTCAAGATGGAGTTATGGTTCCTGTGCACAGCACTTCCTCTAAATGTACTTGACCATTGTATGAGGTTGTACTGAATTCCAACTAGTAGTTTTCAAGTTATGCATCGGACAAGGAAAAGTAACAAAGGGCAATAACTCAGTAAATACTCAAGATAGAGTTATAGTTATTGTACACTGCACTTCCTCTGAGTGTGCTTGATCTTGTAGAAGTTGTATTGAATTCCAACCAGTAGTTTTCAAGTTATGCTCCGGACAAGGAAAAGTGACAAATGGTAAAACTCTGTAATTAGTCAAGATGGGTTATGTTCTTGTGCCTGCCTTCCTCTCAATGTGCTTGACCATTGATGAAGTTGTTGAATCCAACCAGTAGTTTTCAGTTATGCTCCGGACAAGTAAAAGTAACAAAGGGCAATAACTCAGTAAATCTCAAGATAGGTTATAGTTCTTGTACACTGCACTTCCTCTGAGTGTGCTTGATCATTGTATGAGTTGTATTGAATTCCAACTAATAGTTTTCAAGTTATGCTCCGGACAGGAAAAGTAACAAAGGGCAATAACTCTGTAATTAGTCAGATGGGTTATGGTTCTTGTGCACTGCACTTCCTCTCAATGTGCTTGATCATTGTATGAAGTTGTATTGAATTCCAACAAATAGTTTTCAAGTTATGCTCCGGACAAGGAAAAGTAACAAAGGGCAATAACTCTGTAATTAGTGAAGATGGGTTATAGTTCTTGTGCACTGCACTTCCTCTCAATGTGCTTGACCATTGTATGAAGTTGTATTGAATTCCAACTAGTAGTTTTCAAGTTATGCTCCGGACAAGGAAAATGCAACAGACCGCCCGCCCGACCGACCGACCGACCGACCGACCGACCAACCGACCGACCGACCGACCAACCACCGGTGACCCAACCCCCTAACTTCGTTTTGGGGGTATAAAAATCTACATGAATGTCACGGTTCGGACTTAGTTCACAATTGGGGAGAATATGTGTAAGCGGCCCGGTAGCTCAGTCGGTAGAGCATTCGCCCTGTAAGCGAAAGGCCCCGGGTTCGAGCCCCGGTCTGGCTGCACTTTTTCTCACCCTGTGACTTTGGCGCCCAAGTGGGGCTGTGACTGGATATAACGTCGAGATCATGTTTACCTTGTTCTCTTACCCGACGAAATTCGGGCAATTTCAAAGGGGGGAGTATGTCACTGTTCGGACTTAGTTCACAATTGGGGAGAATATGTGTAAGCGGCCCGGTAGCTCAGTCGGTAGAGCATTCGCCCTGTAAGCGAAAGGCCCCGGGTTCGAGCCCCGGTCTGGCTGCACATTTTTCTCACCCTGTGACATGAACATGACAAGTATTAAACACCTATACTATACAAAATACACATATATACAGAGACTAGAAGTCCACACACAGTCAATTTTGTGTGTTTGTTTTTTTGTTTTTGTTTTTGTTTTTATATAAGCGAGATACCATATAGTGCTCCTTACCGAAACGAAATGCAAGGAAAAATAAGTAGGGATCAACACTCGGGAATAACAGGTGGCTAAGAGTCTTCTCCCTTTCCCTTGAAAGGGGTTTAGACAAGAAACACAAATATAATGTATCCAATAAAGTTTTATAGTTAAAAAATAAAAGGGAGGATAACCTTATTTATAAGCTTACAGGTCCAACTATATCAACTATAATAATTGCATCACAACACAGTACATATAATAATACGGTGTATATGATATTTTACAGTAATATAGTTATAGTTAACCCCTGCTGTAAGAACATTTTATAGAAGGTCTTAATACACAATAATATGATAGGATCTATCTCAGCCTCTGGCGTATTGTATTGCTCAAACCCCGAAAGCATGTCAAAAATTTGCATAAACGGTTGTTGAGCAATAAACTTAGAGAAAATTCTAATACCGTTAAGGGAGCTCATTGCCTGCCAAAGGCAGACTCTTAGCATCTCACTGTGTGTACAAAACATGATTTTGTGAGTCACAATATTTTCAGACATGGTATTGCACTTATTGCATATCTCAGACTTAGAGAAAGACAACAAATAACAAAGTATATACACGGCTTTGAAGCAGTACGTTTTACAGCTAGGGAACTTCCGACTGAGCTGCCATAGTACACATGGCTGCTCCTTTCTAAAGATGTAATTACTTACACCAGTGGGTAACGTAAGATTAACCACATTAAAACATTTTTCGGCGTCAGCTGAGTATACATGACGCTTTAATATTAATTTCCAAGCGTATTTGGAAGGAAAAACTGCTGTTTCAATAAATACATTTATGTAATCACTAAGATTATAGTTCTTGGGAATCTTTATGATGTCTGGGATGAAACCAAGGCTTTGTCTCTCCAGTAGATGTTTATATCGTAGCAGCCTATATACAAATAAACGCTTTGCTAAATAATGGCAGGGCAAGCGACAGAGTTGACCGAGAAACTGCAGTTTCCTGTAATTAATTTCTGTTTCAATAGGACAAACCCCTAAACAAACCAATGACGCCATGTTATTAGTTTGAATAGGAACTTTCTGTATATATTTTATACAGAAACGATGAGCGCGTTCCAGCTTAAGAGTATTGGCGGGAGTGAGATAATTCCATAGTTCACAACCGTACAGAGACCTGGGTAAAACTATAGATTTGTATAGCTTTAAAAGACTGCATGGGTTTAAGGTTTCATAGCTTATTCCGCTGTTGGCTATATTGAGAGTAGAGCCACGGAGTCTTATGCTTGCAGTTTGAATATTGTCATTCAACGAAAAATCTTTGGTACATTTAACACCTAAATGAGTATAGGTTGTATCTTCAGAGATCACATCTCTATTTACGAGAGTATGTACAACATATTTGTAGCATTTTGTCAAGTCCTGTTTTAGATAAAGAGAAAAGGACCATATCATCCGCGACTGTTGGACTGCACATGTCCATATTGTATATGCAATATGCCTAAGCCAGAGCATTGTAACTCTTTGATTAGACCATTAATAAATAGGAGATAGAGAACCGGGGAACTTTTCCCGCCTTTTCTCGTGCCCTGCTTAACAGGGAACCAGTCTGATAGGTATGACTGGTTCCGTACACAACTTGACATATTCCTGTACAAACTAACAAACGCTTTAAAAGTATACGAGTTTCTGACTCTTACTCCTGCTTTTACAGTACCCATTTCTTTTTTAATATCATCAAATATATTTGTAAAATTTTCATCCGGCTTACTTAGTTTTTTGTCCATTCTTTCATCAAATTTGTGAAATAATTCTTTTGATTTCGGTTTTGAATTCATTGGATTCTTTATCAAATTAAACACCAATTTTTTTTTTCTCTTTCTCTGCATTTTGTTTTGATTTCTCATTCTCTACCTGTCCCGCTGCTTTATCGTTTTGCCTCTACTTTTCATTTGAAGCAGAGCACACAGATTCCCTTCTGGATGAACCTCTTTGAAACATTTTCTTCAATGTTTGTTTTTAACGTAACTTGTGAGAATTATTATATACTTTGAAGACTTATTTACGGGAGAGATTGTTTTGTTTTATTTTAACCGGAACTTCTTTATTCTCTTTATCAAGCTATCTATTTAAGAGTCTTTACTTGTTCGCTTGGTTGGTTGGTGGGTTGGGAGGTTTTAGCAAGATAAACGTTTTCTCAAAACACAATAAAACGTTTTAGGTCAAACAAGCTCAGTGTACTTGCAAAATTTCACTTTTTCCGATTATTCATGACCGTGCTTGATTTTTTTTTTCAACTTTTATCAAACTTGCTCAGAAGATTCCTTGTAACATGTAGATGATCGCTATCGATTATTTTGGTATTATGTCAAAGACAATGACCTGAACTTTGAAAATCTTTCCGCTCAGGGGGCCTTTTAGGGGCTAGTGATTCAAAATCACAGTGAACTCTGTTAGCTTTTCCTTGATAACATTAAAAAGATTTTCACAAGACTTACTCAGAACAGTCCAGTCAAACCTGTGCAGCGATACTGGTCCTTTTGGGCCTATTGTTAATGTTACAGATTTTTGAAAATATACGTTTCGCGAGAGTAAAATATATTATTTCTGTAACTTACCACTTTATCATACAAGAAGGCATTGGCTTGGAAAATATGAATACATGTATAAACAAGCAATTATTTACACTGATTTTCTGATGTTGACTTAAAAGTGGTATTTGACTGTAAACATAATTTATTTTGCTGATGTAGCCACGTTGGTTCTCCTTTAGATTGGCGAGAGTTTCGGTGTGACTATGTTGAGTTTTATTAGATCGGCGGGATATTGGGTGTGACCATGTTGAGTCTTGAGCGACAGATACGATTCGCATATTTTTATTTAACCTGGTTGCACTTATATAGCAGATGAGAAATTACTTTTAACTTTTGCTCTAAATAGAAACAAATGAACGTGCATTTCAGGGGATGTATTGTCCTAATTTCGAATATTAAAAGACAAACGAAAATTTGGAAAAAGCAAGGGATTATGAGTAATATCTTATATGTAATTGCTTTATTAATGAAAGTTGTCAGTCCATGTTTAAATAGGTATGTGTGTACTAGAATTTTTTTTTTGAAACTAGGTCATGAAGTTTATATACAATTCCCTAAAGAAAGACAAGTATATTTTGTTCGTAGTCCGTCGTCGTCCGTTTTCAAAAGTTTCTTAAAACGACACTTCCTCTAAAACCGCTTTGCAAATTCAACAAAATATAGATAGAAATTGAATAAAAGCTCATTAAACATCATATTCTTTTTCCACCAGGGCAAGTTTAACCGAACTACTCAGATGTCCTCTTTAAAAAATCCTCTAATTATCACCATAGCTAAAAAAATCTTTAAAGGGACATACCCTATAACTGATGTCAAACTAAATGACCTCCAAAACATAAATAATAGAATCTTGAGAAGTATTAAAACTTAACTTAAAAGTTTCAGCTATGCATTCTCAGTCATCATCGATATAATTAGCGGTTTAAAATATACTGCAGTACCGTAAAGCATTCAATAATCTATGTAGAGTTGTTGTTGTACAGTTAATGAGTGGATGCGATTTATTACAGAAAGCCTCTATGTTGATTAATTGTGGTAAAATGAGGCATTTTTCGCCAAAGGTTCTTCTTTGAAATTGTATTTATTTATCATTTTACGTTCCTTGAACACATAATCTATGTTTCGTGAATATAATCTTCTAGATGTAGGGATGCCTCTTTAAACGATATCCTCTCCTCAAACTTTAATCAAACTTCAAGTAATAATTGAGAGAAAAAAACTTTAAAAAAAAAAAAACTTTCATTTTACCTCTACAATTAGACCACACCCTGGGATAACAACAAAAATGCGTCTTTACTTCATAGAAGTCTTGTAAGCTGGAAAAAAGCGCCATGAGCTATATCTGGGTCTGATAAAAGCAGATTTCTTTGATTAAGTTTCTGTTTAGGTCCGCTATTTCAGCCATTGCATATTTATAACCATCATTACAAGATAAGTTGACGATATTTCAGAGAAATAATTCGCATTCTTTTGCGATGCTCCTGTTAGTACATTTAGCATGGTGGTAAGTGAGTTATAACAATGAAATATTCCTGTTCCCTATCCCTTGATATATCAAAATATTTACTAAATTGCAGGCTTTCCATTTCTACGAACATGGTCACATTGAGTGGCCTGAGGGATCTGCGCCGATAGATGAACCTCCTTGCGGCTTTAGAGGACAGAAGTGTATTCCTGCAAAAAGTTGGTAGCTTGATTTTCATTTATAAGCCCGCCCGAGCATATCCTCGGAGTACTGTGACCGCGTAGTCCGTTAACCATTGTTCCTTCTTGTGAAACGATTAATGGAAATTGGAAAAACTCGGAATATGTTCTTTCGATTTGTCATCTTTACAAACATTTCAATGAAATAAAATCAGTGCACTATTTCAATAAAAAATCTTTCGAGCACAAATGCCGAGGATATGCACAACTAGGCTGGGTACTTAACACTTTTTATGGTTACAAGTGCTTGTCGAGAAAGAGCCCAGAGAAATTTTGGTTACAGAGAGACAGATGGACTGACGAACGGAGAATCGTGTTTCCATACTTCGTATATGGGGTATAATTAAACTGTACACATTGATTATAATCATGTCAATGCTCATTATTCTACGAGAATAAGTCAGTGCTTGTTGTCTTTCTTAAAATTATGATGGACACTTTGAACGATGATATAACTGTAAACAACTGACGAAGTCCAGGAGATGTCTTCATGTCAAATGTCTAAACACTCTTACTAATGGATTTTGATGAAAACTGTTTTCATTATAGGGATGCAACGATACAGAGAATATCGGAACAATATCGATACGGACTGCTGCCGATACGTATCGATACACAAGCCAAGCGTATCGATACAACGCACTAATTCAGACATATTTTTACTGTGCCCAAAGTTTCTATTACCAAAATGTAAAACGCAATTTCATTAGTCGATTATAATAAGACAGCTAATCAGCTTTCCTGGAACAACAAAATGTACATTGAAAGAGCCAAGATGGCGGAATAATTGGAAAAAATATTTTGACTGCATAAATGTTTTTGTTGAATAATCCGTTAACCCAATCCATTCTTAAATTCGGCATTAACATCTATGGAATTGATTTAATCCATTTTTAAATTCGGCATTAATCATCTATGGAATTGATTTATATGACTGATTATACAATGTAGTTTTCTTGACTAATATTATAATCTAATATCAAAATAAATCGAAGCACATAATGCTCTCAGATGATAATAAGCTGATGAGTGTCCTAAACCATTTCAAACTTAACTATTTACTTAATTTGGATGATAAAACTTGTTCATAATACCCATTTCAAACTTAACTATTTACTTAATTTGGATGATAAAACTTGTTCATAATACCCCGATTCGTCCGATAGTTACGTCTAACGACAAAGTTGATTGGTTTGTTTGATCCCATTTATGACAAACTAACAATTTGATATATAATGAAATAACCTTGACGAAACCACAACCTCTTTTGAACACAAAATCCTTATTGACGAAACGGGAGCTTGACGAAACCACTACAATCCAACAATACTAACCAATAACAGTTTAGCAAATTAGCATATGTACAAGTTTCAGTCGTAGTTAATGTATCATTTTGGATATTTTTTGTTGATATCTTAGTGGAAGAAAGATTTCTTGATAAATGCCAAAGTGTAATCACTTCTTGAATTCTGTATCATTAGTAATTTAGTAATTTAGTATTGTGTATTTCTAGTCAGAGGCCATATAACACATGACAGATGGTTCTTTAATTCAGATGAAAACACGTTCTTGTTTAACAAGAATAAATAATAAAAATAACAAATATCTTTTAAATTACTGTTTAACTGATATATTTATTAGTCTTAAATATTGACTCAGCTTATCTGTATCGTATCGGAAAATATCGTATCGGGGCATATTCGTATCGATACGTATCGTATCGAGTGATGAGCGTATCGTTGCATCCCTAGTATTAGGCTATGTCTATCGCCCAGTATGGCCGTTCTACGTCCTCAAAGTACCAAACGCACCTCGCCCAATCGTCCGCCGTTATCGCTTGTAGTCCTTCTTGTATCAAGTCTGTCACATTGAATGGACTTGTAAACAGCAACTCTCTTCCTCTCTCTCTTTCTGTAGTGAAGTTCTTTACCGAGTGCAGAAGTCCGTAGTAAAGTTCGGGCCAATTAAGTCTTCATTCCCTCATACTTTTCCTTCCTACAAAACTCCAAGCCATTATTCAAAATATATCTGGCGTTGTCAGAATACTTTCGCTTGCTTCGGGCGCGACATGATTTTTTAATGTAAAGATGTCGTAGATTTAGACATGTATGCTGTTAATGCACGATTTGCACAACGTTTGTGATAAATTTATTTATTTTTGAAATAACAGTATAATATGTAGCATTCGAACTCTTAACCTTACACTACTTTACCTTCACGGCCATATAGCCCTTTAACGACTCTTGGCTCATGTTTGGTTATCATTGTATTATGTAAATCCTAACTTACCTTAAATTCAGAATGGAACAGAATTCCTAAAATACAAAGTACAGACACGGCTCAATGATTGTTTTAAGTAACTAACAAGCACGGAATGCGATTAGATGTGTGCGTCATTTACCGCAAGAGTTGTCCGTGGAAAACCTTACCGTACTAAAGTGTGAATTAGCAGTCATCAATACATGACCTAGTTTCTTGTTTGTGCATATAATGAAATAGCGCAGTTCGTGTTAAAATGTCTTTTTGTACTTATATCTATGCATGCAAAGCCATTGTGTCTGTATATTCATCCTTTATTCATGGCACTGCTCAAGCTGTGTTTATTATTTAGATCTATTCTTAGCCCAATGCACTAATATTTCTAATGTTTTATGACCAGTGCATAAGCGGGGGTATTAATCACTTCCAGTGATTGCTCTATTTTCATAATGATATGCCCGAACAACATAGAATTATTGTCCGGTGTACATGTATCCTCCATAGAAATAGTGTACATTGGGAAAGTTTTGGCGTGCTTTCTCTGAAAATCAATGAAATTTCACTAGAGTGATAAGTACCAAACTTAGTTGGGCAAACCACCTTGTGATGGGATCAATTTTCAGCTGGAACTTTCTATTATATTCTCTGCAAAGCAATTGCAGCCATGAGCGTCCAGCACTCTATACAGTGTCCTTATTCCTTGACTGCGTCAAAGCAGCTTGGAGCGGCCAGCAAAGTATCTGGTGGTGATTGCTCTTGTTCCCATTGAATATAATTATACAAAACTGTAAAAAAAAATATGTTTTGACTATCATGTTTTTTTATCAAAAAATAAAAATCCACCCTTTCTGGTTTGTTATGTCACTTTCAATTTTTATCATCAAACTTTCATGGGAGAGACATACTTTTTTGCCTTGTCCGTCTGAGTGAGCTTGTCCGAGCTGTAACTTCCTCATACATTGAAGGTTTTTGTATGCACTTGGCAAAATTGTTCACCAACAGTAGGACGTCGTGTCGCAAGCAAGACCTAGCACTTTAGTTCAATAGTCAAGGTCACGCTTACAGATTGAAGCTAACCATGGACACATAGGATCTTGTCCGGGCTTAAACTACGTCACGCATTGAAGGATTTTGAATTGACTTGGTACAGTTATTCCCCATAATAATAAGACGGCCTGTTGCGTACAAGACCCATGTCCGTACCTCAAAGGTCAAGGTCACACTTAGAGATTAAAGGTAGAAAATGCAAGCATGAGATCTTGTCCGGGCTGCAGCTTCCTAAAGCATTTACGAATTTTGAATTTACGTGGCACAACTGTACACCACAATAGGACGGCAGATCGCGTGCAAGAAACAGGTCAAGGTCACACTTAGAGATTATAGGTCAACGGACACATGACACTTTGTGCGGATTACATTAACTTGGATGTTGCCTTTGGGCATCTAGTTGAGTATGCATGCGTAAAATATCGAACTTTCTCAGTATTATGTCCTTTTGTTTTATATATAGATAACGGACATCACAAGAAATTAGTGACATTAGTGTAGAAAGAATAATATCATGCACTGAAAGTTACTGTGCATGAGCAATAAACAAGCAATGACTCATTAATAATTATAATTTTACATGCATTGCTACTTGTACTACTTTATATTTTTCAAAGCATACACTAAAGAAATAGTCTCTGGTGTGGCAGGTGGACTTGCTCTTGTTGTGCTTATAATTGGTTTTCTGGTCTACAGGTAAGCAGTATTGCATTCTTCGACATCTTTTTCTTTTCACATATTACTCAGTAACATCCCATATTGACGCAAGAATCTTATCAGAAATAGGTAATATTTTAACTACACATTGGTTTCTCGTACGAATACTTTAATTTTGCGCTGAAGTATTTACTTGACGTATAAAAATCCGTTCTAATGATCATATCTGTACCTTTAACGTGCTGAGTTGTATTTTCCTTAAAATGCCTTATAATTTACCTCGACTTCAGTTGTATAAACTAAGTATAAAAAGATATCTGATATAAAATAGCTTTACGTATCGGAAATATATTTGATATATTACATAATTCAATATCTTACTGTAGAAACTGGAAGTACGAAAATGACTTAGCGAGCTTGTTATGGAAAATAGATTACAAAGATATCAACTTCAAAGACCAATTTGTTGGGACGATGTCTGCGAAATGTGGGGCAAAAGGAAGGGTAAATATCAGAGTAGACACTATCTTTACAATACTTATGTTATTAGATAATACCCTTTGATGTCATTCATCAATTGGTAATTATTATTTTCTAAGATTATGGTTTGTCGCAGCAGAATAAAATTGATGCAAATAATAAATGGAAATATGTTTTTTGGTTTCGGAAAATATGTCGGGAACATATATTAGGAACAAACTGGCATATGAGCATACAGTTTAGAATGGCGAGGTAATCTTTAGGCACGTAAAAGAACCAAGGGGTCTGTTCGTAAAAGAGCTAGGGCATGGTACCAGAATTCCCTTGTATCTGCATCTGTCTCCTCAACCTGCGCCTGTAATGGACCTGGAAAATCCTAAGTCGGCCGGAACTGTAAACAAATTAAATGAAGAATTGAAGAACATACAGTTGAATGACTGTTTTAACCCCAAAAAAATGAAAATCGTTTACCAAATTGCTGAACTTTTGAAATTATACACATGTTTCCTAATCATAATTCTCGAATTCTGCTTTATAATAAAACGAATGTTTCGCATTTTTTAAGATTTAAGATAATCTTCTAAATGATCACTTGATAGAAATGAAAATTCCAGATGAAGATATAAGTACAAAACCAATCCTTATTTAACGGAAAATCGATGTGTGCTTAAATAGAGATACATTGTATAGGACATTTTGTTCTAGTTATCCTTTAAATTAAACCAATTCTTGTCTAAAATTGAGTTTGGTTTGGTGTGTTCGTTAAAAGCTCTTGTCAATTTAGCTTTTAAAATGCGAAAATCCAATTTAATTGATTTAGTTGGGTGTTAATACGACAAATGTATACATTTTAACATTTCTCGTGATGCAATAATTCCATTATATTCTCAAGACGCCATATGATTGTTTAGTTGCATGTCTTGAAACATATTGCGTGCTATTGGTTTGATAATTAAGTGGGGTATTTTAAATGTAATTCTGTTTTTTTTCACCTGTCAACTTCACCGCATAACTGTGTTGTTATTTTATTGGATCTATTGAGTGGTGTTTGTCAGAACTTTTACCTCAAACAATGCGTGGTTTTATATATAGATTCAAGATTTGAGCCATGGTTAAAAAGGAATAAATATTAAAATTGTCTCGAAATTTCTATAAGTCATGCACATATTTAGTATGAGTTAAACAGTCAAATATGAGACCCCTTTTTTCAGAAATTACTCATATGTGTCAATATAAGAACTTTGCTTTTCAATATGTCTTGACGAAATTCGACTGGAGCGTTTTGCGTTGTGTTTTCTTTATATGACAGCATGCTAAAATAGGTTGTAGAGAACACATGTTTATCAAGGAAATCCTAGATTTGGTTTTAACCTCAGTTCAGTAAATATTTTATTTTCCTCAGTGCGGCAGTTAACCGATGAAAACTTTTTCTGTGACAAACTTAATCAGGGTATTGTGAATTGAAAAACATTTTAGAAAGTATTTAATTGCTATTAACTGCGGATAAAATTCTCATTTGTGTTTTACATCCGCAGAGAAACACAGTTGTTCGTGTGAACAGTAAGATTTTTCAGCTTGCAAACTGTCAGGTATAACATACATTTGCTTTGAACGGTGTTTACTCATATGGAAGTAATTCAATGCCTTGAGATGGAAGAAAGGAGCTTAATAAAGTACATAAGGCTGAAATCGCCTAGCTATATATGAATGCTAATGATAAGTGCGTCCATGCATTTTTTTTACTCTCCACAGAACAGTTTGCACGAAACTACACGTAGTATAAAATAATGTATAACACGCAGAAACTTAATTCCACAGGATATTTTCTCAAGGCATTGAAAAACTTACCTTGCAACGTAACTTCATGTACTGACTAAGATTATACTCCTGTAATAATTATAGAAAATTGTACATTCTCTTTAATGCAAAATGGCATGTTAACAGGAAGCATGCAGAAGTGAAAACTGCATGATGAAATACTACTATTTAACGCTTTCCCACAACGTTTCATCGCCAGTATCTTGAAAGAAAGAAATAGCGGTTTTTAGCTCTACTGTCCGATATCCAGGAGCCATTGCGAGGTTAGGGTTTGTGTGCAGCTTAGCGTTCTGGGTTTTTTTAAGTTCATTTCGTCATTGTGAGGTTAAAATTTGTCTTGTGGAGTTACAAAATAACAAAGAAAGATCAGAGGGATAACCTCACAAAGGTCGTGTCGTAAGGACGTCCGTTCGTCTGTCCGTAAACTTTTCTTTGATAACGCTCTACAGGTCGCAATATTCATTTGACTTTGATGAAATTTGCTGATAAGGATTCCTGCAACTTGTAGCTGTTCCCTATTGTTTTAGGGGTCAGTGAGTCAAAGGTCAAGGTCAGAATGACCTGCGATAGCAATTCCTTGATAAGACTCTACAGGTCACAATTTTTATTCAACTTCGATCAAATTTGCTCAGAAGGGATTTTGTAACATGTAGATATTCCCTATTGATTTTGGGGTCAGTGGGTCAATGGTCAGGTCACAGTGACCTCCGTTAGATTTTCCTTGATAACGCTCTACAGGTCAGAATTTTCATTTAACTTTCATTCAACTTGTTCAGAAGGTTCCTTGCAACATGTAGATGATTCCTATTGTTTTTGGGGTCAGTGGATCAAAGTTCAATGTCACAGTGACCTCTGATAGCGTTTCCTTAATAACGCTCTACAGGTCACAGTTTCCTTTTAACTTTTATCAAACTTGTTCAGAAGGTTTCCTGTAACATGTAAGATGATCCCTATTGATTTTGGGGTCAGTAGGTTAGAGGTCAAGGTCACGGTGATTAGAAGTAGAAAACGGTTTCCGGACTATAACTCTAGAATGATTGGGCCTAGCATCTTGAAACTTGATGTGGAGGTTGATCATGACAAACAAATGACCTGTATTGATTTTAAGGTCAGTAGGTCAACGGTCAAAGTCACAGTGACCTGGAATTGTAGAATGGTTCCGGGACAGTAATTTGAGAACATGTAGGCCTATCATCTTCAAACTTGATATGGAGGTTGATCATGACCAGCAGATGACCCCTATTGATTTTAGGTCAGTAAATCAAAGGTCACAGTGACCTGTGATAGTAAAATGGTGTATTGACAATAACTCGAGAACGGATGGGCCTAGCATCTTGAAACTTGATGTGGAGGTTGGTCATGACTAGCAAATGAACCCTGTTGATTTTGAGGTCAGTTATTAAAAGGTCAAGGCCACCAGGACTTTTTTCGGCTACATGAATTTTTTTACTAGGCTATTTTTCTTTTGTTAAGGCCAACAATTTTGTTTGTTTGGTCAAAAAAATAATCAGGCCACTTGTATTTTTCTCTTCTTCTTTCTTAAAGGCCAATTATTTTGTTTTTAAGGCCAACATTTTTTAAGGCCAAAAATTGTATTTTCTTTATCCAGTAGAGGCTGTCTGTCTGGGCCAGTATCGCACTGGCCCTTTTGGGCGTCTTGTTTAAATTAGTTCGACATTTTCCAGCTTGTCCATTATCACGAGCTGCTACAGAAAACTTCCTACCACCGGCAGCTAGATTCGACTACTATTGTAACATTTACCTCACACCCTTTCGTCTTATCTTAAAATGTCTTTTTAAAAGGATTTAGGCTTGCTTGGTTCTTTAAATGATTTGTAGAGTTGTATATTGCAAAGGTAGTATAGCTTAAGTCAAGACAATGAATGGACAAGAGATGTTTGTAAAACACACCCCTAATGACTTTATACCTAATGCCGCTTTTAAAACATAAAGACTTTCTAACATTCTAACGACAAGTTTTATTCTTCACTATTCGTGTTTACAGAGACATTGACTTCCGACCTTAAACCGATAATCGTGGTCAGGAGAGCTAAAAATCTTTTTCCCCGAAACTGCAAGGTCTAGAGCTTAGACATTTAGTGTGAAACAGTGTCTAGTGGACCTCTTCAAAGTTTTTTCAAATCAATCCCCCGGGGTCAAGATTGACCCTGCCCAGGTATAGGAAAAACTTTTAAAATCTTCTTTTCCAAAACCACAGCCTAGAGCATAATGTTTGGCATATTTGTCTAGTAGTCCTCTACCAACTTTGTTCAAATCCTGTCCATGGGGTTCGAAAGTGCACTTATACTCAGGTGAGCGATATAGGGCCATCATGGCCCTCTTGTTTTATCTCCGAAGTCCAGTAGAATTTATGCGATGGTCGTTTGTCTGTCCACTCGTCTGTCCATCTGTCCGTTAACAGTTTTCATTTACTTTCATGGAACTTGGTCAGAAAGTTACCTGCAAACTGTAGATGACTGGTATAGAATTTGAGCTGTACTATGCGAAACCAACCGTGCTACAGTCGATACTTGTAAAACCTTGATAACACTTAACAGGTCACATTGTCTAATGGATTTTCACAAAACTTGCTCAGAAGCTGTAGATGATATGTAGAGAAAATGACCAACGCAGTGCGTAAAGAAATCGTGCAACAGCCAATTATTGTAAAACCTTGATGACACTCTACATGTCACAATTCCAATGGACTTTCACAAAGCTTGCGAAGAAAGTTGCCAACAACCATTAGATGACCCACTTTGAAAATTCGCCACGCTGTGAGAAAACAATTTTGCTACAGTCAATATACCGTAAGGGGGTATACTGGATTCGGCTTGTCTGTCCGTCCGTCCGTCTGTCCTTCCATCTGTCTGTCTGTAGACAGAATCTTGTGGACACTAAATCTCCAAAACTCCTGGTCAGAATTTAATGATACATCACAGAAGTGATGAGTACAATGTATAGTTGTGCATGGTCTATATTTCGGGTCACTAGGTCAAAGGTCAAGGCTCGAGATAGTAAAATCTTCTGGACGCTTAAAGGTGGTCAATTACTTTTAAGCAACATTTTATGACAATTTTTACTTTTTGTATATTCTGTTAGAGATTAATTTAATGAACAAAGACCCATTACATTTAGTTAGATCCCTATCGAAATTTACATTTTATTAACTTTTATGAAATTTTGTTATTACTCCCCTTTAATATGAAAGTTTTAAAACGTTGAGTATTTCTTTTTTTTCAATATATTTCTACTTTTACTTTGAATTGGATAGATTTACAAATATCTTAACATTCTAAACCAAAATGCAAGTTTTAAACCTATGTGTAGCTTCTGAATTGATTTATTTCCAACCTATTTAGGTGCGCACCCAAGATAGGTAAAGGGAGGTAATAATATCTTTTCAAACTTGATTTCTAATGAATTTCATCTAAATATATAACTTTAATGCAAATTTTCACAAATATAATACAATAGCTCTTATATTTATATCTTTCCTTAGGCAAAGTATGTGTTCATTTTTCTTATGATAAAATACTCTAACTTGGTTGGGCAACCAGGTAGGAAATCATTTTAAATCCTCCAGTGAAAATCTTCTTGAATTAAGCGCTAGTGAACATAAATAGTGTAATGATCGATGTTAAGTTTCAAACAAATCTGTTACATGGCCAAATTCCAATTATAAACCTTTAAACTCTAAAACCCCTGGCCAGAATTAGATGTGATAAGTACCATGCGTAATTGTACATGGTCCATCTTTCAGGTCACTAGGTTAAGGGGCTTGAGATAGTAAAATCTAAATCTCCAAAACCCCTGGTCAGAATTTGATTATACTTCACAGAAGTGATAAGTACCATGCCTTAAGTTGTGCATGGTCCAAAAATAAAAGCATCAAATCTTACATAAGTTTTATATACTGTGTCAGTGGGATGTTCATCGCATTCAGTGATAGTTCTAGTTTATCCTCAAACATTGATTACATGTATAATTCTGCAATAAATTTTAACAAAACTTACTCAAAACAGTCCGGTCAGTCCAGTAGAGCGATACTGGTCCTACTAGGTCTCTTGTATTACATATAACACCTGTACTATAAATTTATATAAACTGGGTACGTTGAATGATCATAGATACATAATCTCAAACATTGTGAAGTTATTTTGATCTTTGACTAAACAAGTAGTAATAATGAAACAAGAAAAACTGTGATACAAAGTATCACAGCGGGCCAACAAACAATAATGCCGTGTAAATATTTTGGAAATTGGTGGTGATGGTTGATGTTGAGGCATGGCCCCAAAAGAACTCGAGGAAACCCATTCTGGTTGAACAAGCAAATTGACACGACATCACATCTACTAACTGACCTCAAGTATCGAAAATTTACTATTATCAAATAATATTTATACAGTATGTCCAAGAATGCCCTATATACCGTTCCTGGTATGTCTCAATTTTTCATTACCATTATCCGTATTAATTTGACATGAATGAAGATTTTTATGATTATTTGCCGTAAGATATTCTTAAATGGTTTAAAAGCTAAAAATGATGATTAAAACAGCAGAAAAAAAGTTTTTAAAAAGTGGGTGTCGGTGGGATTCGAACTCGTGGATTCGGAAAAGTACACTTATACAAAAGAATCTGAGCTAAGGTCTCTGCCAATACACCACGGTGACAATATTCTATTTCTAGGGGAAAAGTTTGCTAAGATAATATCATATATATTTAAAAAAGCAATCGAAGTATATTCAGTCAACTACACTTCGTTTCTATAATGTCAAGGCTGAAAAAGTGGAAAAAGCAATCATGTTTCCATTTATCACAGCGTAGATTGCGCCTGAAACGTGAAAAGCGCTTTTCTCTATTTTTATCGGCGTAGATTGCGCCCTCTATGTAACGAACGACAACTCTTGATTTTCCAAAAAAATTGACTGTGTCCACAGTTTTCATCTCAGAATTACCTCAATTGTTCAATGAAGAGAGACGCATATATTCGATCTAGTGTTTAAGTCTCCATGCATCTTTTACTCGCCACGTATTAAATATAGCGGGCCGCTGCTGCGGCCCGCAATAAAATATCATTTAAATCCATGCTATAGACGTAGGGACGCTAAAAGCTACAGTTTTATATGGAAAATCGGAATTATTTAAAAACGAAATTCTTTGATGTAACGAATGGCATAAATACGACATTGTACTAATATATAGGTTCTGCTCTGCCTGAAAGACTCTGTTGGGTTTTTGTTAACATTCTTGTTTCCATCTTTACCTTGTTAATTACATACGAGGTGATTGGTATTCATCTTTTCATCTTGCATGTAAGTACAGGAATCAGCAAATCATTTATAAACAGGAAACGGTTTTACTAACATTCAGGTTTCAAAATTTATAATTTAAAGGCCCAATACTAAGCCTGCGATAGGTATAATTCTTCATGTTGTATCTATTAATTGACTATATTGACAATTGGCAATAATGAAGTACCACTTTTGCAAGAATGCAGAGATATGAACATTCACTCTGTTCAGCAAAACAGCAAAAGACCAACAAGGTTTTTTTCAAGTTTCTATATACTTTTGTGAAATATTTTAACTTTGTTAGAAATTTGAGAAAACATCATGATTTTATGACGTTTTAAGATATGTGTTGACTTTTGAAAAACATAAAACGTCTTTTTTATATAAAATCTTAAGAGAGGTTTGCGAAGTCTATCAGGTTGATACGTAAAAGTGACAAGAAAATGGATTAAACACACAATTCGGCTTATATCCTTTTGTAGATGTTTTCATTTTATGTTCATCTACCGCGAATCAGTCTCGTACGAAATATCTACTTAAAACCAGTCTGGCATGAGAAAGCAAGATTAAATAGGACCGAAGCTGCAAGCCAAAATGTCAAAAGAAAGTACAATCAAGAAATTCTTATGAACAGTCTTCCTGGGTAACTAGTAATCTTTACACCTCTCATTGATATAATGTAATTGGTTTTACCTTCCCGACCTTTTGTGAGAACGTGTGTAGACTCTTACAATATTAGTTACAGTGATACGTACTTTCTTATAACATGTCACATTTAATTCAGTTTCATTGCATCAGTATACATCAAAACACTGAAATTGCTGACAACAAGGTGTCCTCTTCAAAATTGGGCACAAGGGGCTTTTTCTTACAGATAATGAGTGATACTTCGCTAACAGTACTTGATTTTGGTTTCTATCCGTTTATTTTAATCACAGACCTGCAGTCCATTGAAAACACATCATGTTGCTGTTGTTTTATATTTTTTCAAAAACATAGTTTTGCTTGAGACTTTTTGATGAAGTAAAATACAGTGCTTTTAAATTGTATGTAACCAGCTTTGTTTATGACACATCCTTCAGGAATACTCGTCTATTATTTCACGAAATTTTCATGAAACCTATAATTTAAGTGGTGGTGCATTATGTTTCCGTAAGGGACATATGCTAACATCGTTAAACATATAATGCAGGTCATTATTTTTATAATGATGTCCGACTCCGTGGTCTAGTGATTAGAGAAGCTGACTTGAAATCACTTTAACCTCCAACTTTGCCTCTTTATGTACACTCAACCACTTTCTAAGTATACACCTAAAAGAATTATTGTAGTTTATTCAGTTTTTAAAATATGTTGATGAATATTTCCAAACCCTAAGATCAAAGATAGATATTTAACATTCCACCTGAGTTATAAAGATAGGTACCAAACACTATGATCTGCAGCGCTGTAAACACAGTAACCCAAATATTCAAAAGTCACATAAACGTTAAAATTACCAGACTGTGATCAATCTGCGCGTAAAACAGACACTCGTTTTTGATTCACTAATATAAAATTAGCAGACATGTGGCAATGTTTGCTCATTCAAGTCCTTTAAGAAGATGTTCTTTGGCAGATGTAAAGTGTAAAAAGGAATCTTTACAGTTTAAACTGATTTTAATCCTGAACTACATTTCAACCGGATGAAGATTTGATAGAATATGAATACCCTGACTTCGTTTTTAACTCATTTGTCGCTTTGACGTACCCGTGTTCAACAATTTGTATTCGGTATTTCTCATTGATCACTCATGGTCAGTTCGGTGTGTAAAAATTTAAATTTGGAGAAAATACAGCACTGTATGGAATCAATTAACGTGGTTTGTTGAATAAATGCATGGGAAAGGACATTCGAGTAAGGTTAGAAAGATCAAATCCATCATCAATTTAGTGTTTGGAGGATATTTTGATCAAGGCAGGATATAATGTATCTGGAATGGGTATTAAAACCGTTTTGTAACAAAAACTGATCTTTTCTAGATAATTTGGAACAAATTGATAATTACCGTAATTTACGGTTTTGTGAATTTCACATTAAGGTGTTCGGTGATGTGAACTCTGTAAGACAATGAATTTTCCATTCATTCTTATCAACTTTATACCGAATATAAGAAGAATGAATCTTTAAAAATGGTTTTGACATTACATATAATTGAGGTGTATACATAGAAAAGTTGTTGAGTGTAGGGAAGTTGACAGTGGCTTGCGAAGATTCTGGGCCTAGTACTGGAACTTTCTAGGACGATGTTGCCTATTAAACTGGCCAAATATAGACCTGTACTTTTTAAGTGGACGTTTAACTCCTACAACAGTGATGTCCGATCAGAAATCATAAAAGAAAGCAAATGCAGCATTTTTGTCTGAAAGGGACATACTTATAACTGATGCCAAACGAAATAACCCAAAGTTAATAGAATCTATGGATGTACATGTATTATATCTTATCCTAAAAGTTTCAACCGATTTTTGAAAGTATTTCAATAAAAAAAAACTTTATTACAGAATTCAAATTTGCTGATTTTTCACAACCGCACAACATCGGCAATTCGCACCCCACAGTTTCATTTCATCACATTTTATGTTGGTAAGGAGAGATAAGCCATCCTTAATGGCCGATTCACTGCACGTTCGTCAAACCATCCGTATAAGTAGTATATTAGCCTTACACTTAACTTTAATAAATCCTTTTAAAAGCTAAATATTAAACCAAAACTTATTCTTAGAGCCTATAATACTTTGAAACTTAAGTAGGCTACACAAAATATTTAGTGTTCTCTAACCATTTTTCATCGGTTTGCACCATTCAAAGCGTTAATTGTGAATGAAATACGAAAATTTTGATCACGTGATCGCCGATCTAAAGATGTATTGCATATTGATAACTTTCCTCCAAACGATGTGTATGTAAACATGTATACGCTGTTTGTCTCTTTAAAAGTATAACTGACTGATATTGGAGCGAGGGACATACTTTTTAAAGTACGTATTTCTAGTTGCTCTATAATTGCAGAATGAGATGTGTTTACACAGTCGCTGATATGTAAACGCGAGTTTTATGTACTGGCGGATCAATTGATTAAGTGTACATGACTGCCTGATGGCATAGTAATAAATATATATTGAATTTTGCCTGCTGTGATTTAAAGCATCACACATACATATGGCAACAGAAATGACTTTTAACCCGTTTTTAAGCAGAGTTCGCAAACCCGATCCCAACGCGTTTCGGCAAAAGCCGATCTACTTTGCAGGCGAAAGGAGAAGCCTATGGCTGTTCAAACTCTCAGGGGCAAACGCCGAGTCGTTTTCAAAATTGGCTACTAAAACAAGAGTCACGTGACCGTGACACCTTGTTAAAAACAAAACAACATGTCAACTACATTTAAATAACAAATACGGGCTTTGGCTGGCTAATGGCGGATTCACTGCACGTTCGTCAAAAATTGATTTCCGCTCCAGAGTCTGATGTAATGGTGCATATTAATGATGAACCATCTTTTTCCTGCCACATTTTGAGTTCATTGATTGATATCATTCACATCAGTATTGCAATGATCCTTTATTCTTGTTTCATATATGAACATAATATATCAATGCAAGAAAAGGAAATCGAAAGTTTCATAAAATAACATGTAGATCTAACAAAAAAAATGATATTCAATAAGAAAGACTCGAATCATCCGATCCTTTTCGCTTACCTACAGTGCGTTGATTATAGATAGGCTTACTATGACTTGTTGAGATGATAAGTGGCCTATCGGATGTCGTATCTCAAACTTTATAAAGATTGCCTTATTGTATAGAATTAATTACATGTATATTATTTCAAAACTATCATAGAACAAGTTAATATATCAAAATTGTATATACTTCAACGCAAGGTTACCATTAACCATGTAACTATTATCCAAGATTCAATTAAAACGAGTGAGTGCTGTTTTATAGGGGCTTTGTTTTCTTAAATACAGTCTGAGCTTCATACAGTATATTAAATACACTCGAATACGAAAGTGTGAAAGTTCAGCCAAAAATTGTTTATGTTGGTAACGATTCCTGTGAGTGTATTATTCCTGGTTACTATGTTTAAAAGTAGCAACTTACATGCTATATATGTCTGCAATGACTGCTACTTTTACTATGATAGACCATGCTTACATTGTCTTCTTAATATTTAGTCATTTATAAGTGAAATACTATGTTTCTTTGTTGAATACCTTAACTATCTACATTTGTATTGTTTAAGTCATATTTACTGATTTGAAGTCATATTCACTGTGGATGAACGACCACCGGATATTGGGGCAAAAGTGAGCACAGATAATTAGTTTTCGCGAGTAACGTGTAACAACTGGGGTATGTTAAAAGCCGATTTTCACTCTGATGCATATCATATTGTGTCTATTTGTGTGTTTTCAGATACTTTAATGACTGTCCAAGCCGAATGTATTCTCGTTGTGCAACATATATATGTTGAAATGTTGAAAATGTCCAAAACAAATAGTATGCTCACTCGAAAAATCTCGACCGTTGGCAAAGCATGCCGTTTCATTTGATAAATCATTAACACATTAATAATCTGAATACGGTATATCATTTGCCTAACGACAACATATTAATGGTTAAAATTTCATCATTTAAGACGAAAGTATAGCGGAGATACGGTTCTCGAATTATTTCAATTACTGTACTGGGTATTGGATAAACGTGTACTGAGTATTGACGGAGTGAGCGAACCACTGTTCTGAGTACTGCATCAAGAAATGAGTAAAAAATAAAAAAATTGAAACTGGAAATGTATTTATAAGTGTGTTGTTTTGCACAAGTCATATTTAACGTTGATAATTTATACTGTAAAAGTGTGTTATAAAGTGTTGTGTCTGGCGTTTTGAGTATTAGACACACATGTACAATTATATTTATATTTTTTAATTTTCACCAAACATTCAATGACTCGGACAAGAAGTGAATTTGAATGTTATCTACAACTACTAACTAACCATTCAACGACTCGGACAAGAAGTGAATTTGAATGTTATCTACAACTACTAAACATTTGTGTGTGTATGTGTGCGTGTGCGTGTGCGTGTGTGTGTGTGTGTTCCGTTAATCCCTACTATTATCTAAACAATTACGTCAGATTTTCGGGTTTGTACAAAGTATCATTATCCCGCATATTGTCAAAGATGAAATGGACCATCCTTCCGTAAGACATCACACGCTTTGGATTTTTTCGATGTATACAAGGGCAATCAACGTGGAGATATACTAAGCAATTTTAAACACTTGCCCGTGATGTGAATATATAGTTTTCCGGAATGTGTAAAATCAAATTATTTTGTAGAAATAGAATTGATTTTGGATATGCAACATGTCATACTGTACCTTAAAATTGGTTTGATCTAAAACATTTTAAAGTCAATTAATAAAGGTATAATAACTAGCATAGAACATTGCAAAAACAAGGTTTTTTCTATGAGTTTACAACTGACCTAGTTTTGGACCACAGATGACCCATATGCAAACTCAATCTAGAGTTCACCAAGACTGTACATAATTCCGACTAAGGATTATGAAGATTCAATGAAAAATGGAACATCTATTGTAAACACAAGGGTTTTCATTGATTTGATCCAGTGACCTAATTTTTGACCCAACTTGGATCATTTTAGTACAATCATACTAACCAAGTTCATGGAGATCGAATGTAAAATGAAACCTTTATTGCATGCAAAAGTTGTGTCTATGATTTGATCCCATGACCAAGTTTTTGAAACAAAATGACCCATATTCGAATCGATGTAGATTACATAAAGGCAGTCATTCTGATCAAGTTTCCTGAAGCTCCAGTGAAAAATGCAGTCTCATTTGCATACACAAGGTAAAATGTGCAAAGGCGACACGCAGGCGATAGAAAGACATAAAGACGACGGACACCATAAGATAACAATTACCAACCATGGGTACCTCTTGTTGTGTTGAGCTAATAGAACGCTTTAAAAAGCAGCAGAATATTTATATTACTCACTTTTAATGCCCAATACTCAGTACACGTTAGTATCAATACTCCGGTACACCAGAAATCAAAATAAACAATACCTAGTACACTAACTTCAGTTATATATGTATCAATATAATTAGTAATTGAACATATTAACCGACATCATTTACAGCGCGGGTATACAATGGACTAAGATAGTCATCGAAGTATCCAAAAACACAAAAACAAACAAAAGATAATGTGCATAAGATTAAATATCGGATTTTAACTTGTAAACGTTCCTCGCGAAAACTAATTATCTGTGCTCACTTTCGTCCCAATATCCGGTGGTCGTTCATCCGCAGTGATACTGCTTGGAACTGAGTCTAGTGGTTTATTACCAGTTTTTGAAACATAAGTATTATATTAATAATGGCTGATTGCATTTCTATAGAAGCTGTCAATAAAGCGTAAAGAAAACGACCTAGGTAATAGCAGTGAATCTGAACATGCCCAATATTTAACATCGCTTTGTTTACTATAAGATTATATTTACCTTTTATATACTAAGTGTAAATGTATAACACTTGTCAGAGAACTGCTATCGTCAGAGTTAACAGTCAGATGTCTTTGGCATCTCAAGGAGAGCTGGACTTCAAGCAGCTGTTTACCTGTGTCGCTTCCTACAAGGGAATGATTGTAGCTGTTAAGAAAATACGGAAGAAGAATGTGGAATTAACACGGAACATAAAGAAAGAGCTTAAAGTTGTAAGATTTATTTTTCCTGTGTAGTCCTTTAACTTTAAGAGACTTAAACAAGAATGTCAATATTTTATTCCCTGGTGATAAATAGTGACAAGGTATGGTTGGTGTGTCAGATGCCTGAAAAGTTTGTACTGAAGAAGTAATAAAAGTGGTCAGTAATAAAGTGATATAAGTAATAAAGAAAAGTGTGCCGTGTGGTGAAATATTATACATGATAAAACTTTAAATTATCAACCTTTATGTAATACAGACTACTTTTTTTCTAGATACGCGACTTGCGGCACGATAATCTGAACCCCTTTATTGGGGCTTGTCTAGATGCGCCAAATGTTCTCATTGTTACAGCATATTGTTCAAAAGGAAGCCTGCAAGATCTGCTTGAAAATGATGACATTCAACT